>OY292515.1:744249-1270239 GCA_958496365.1 Subacronicta megacephala
ATGAAGCTCATATTTGGTGTATAAATAGGATACTCTCAACAAAAAACATAGTTACAAGAAAAACTAAGTCGCTCTTCAAATCCAAGTTCCAATGTAGTTGCTGAAAGTGGAGAACAGACAAATTGTCGCATATAACTTGGAAGAGTTCAATGCCAACTTGAACAAGCTTACCTATATTGACGAAACTGGCAGATGAGCGATCGATGGATAAGCGGTAACGATTTTAAATCAGTCGCTACTTAATTGCATTCCAATCTCACTAAACTATCGGTAGTTAAGTGTGTATACTGCGGGGCTGTAGGGCGATTGCCAGCCTATTAATTGTTCTACTGCTAAACAGGAGTCTCCTTTTAGAATGAGAGCGCTTAGGCAATAGTCCACCACGTCTGACTGCAGGTTGGCAGACTTTTGTTTGGTTAAGAATCTTACTAGCAATCTGGGTCGCACATTACTAGTGATCTTGTAAAAGTTAAATGCTTGTATTGTGGGTTCACGTTGGTAGTGCAATGGGTGAGTTTCGATCCGGCAACCAAATGATCGCAAGTCTGACGTCCTAGCCATTAGGCTACCGCCGCTTCACACGCCGCTGAGAAAATCTCTCAGGCATGTAGGTTTCTTACGATTTTTACGCACATGATTTTAAAACATTAGATGTGCATGCCCTGGATCCAAATTCGAGACTTACGACTTGGCTAGTTATAGGCTTGAGTTATATGTAAACCTTTAAATAGCTGTGTTTTCTGTCCCAGTTATTAAGCGTAAAATTACGTCGTATGATAAATTGCGCTTATTAAAACCATCATAGAAACAGTATTTAACAAAATGGGTAATTAAATTGTAGAAACAAAAATAATTACTGTATCGCCTTCAAACATATTTCACAATAACAGTTTCCTTTGGCATTCAACAGTTTGTGCAGAAAGAGTAACAGCTGATATCCGGTAATGTACGTTTATGTGCGCTGGCGCATACTTAACGGTGCAGAATGTTACGATAGCATTGCGTAAGCACGTGTGAAGCCGTAGTATTTGATATAATGTTACAATGGCTGTTAGACAGTGTAACAGAAGAACGGGCTATTGCGTAATTAATGGTTATTAACGACTAAGTCAGTCGGGGAAATTACAATGAAAACCATAAAACAATCGCTGTGAAATTGTTCAGTTACGTTTATGTACTGTTGGAATTATATGTTCAAATGGCGATTTTAAGCAACAAAGGCAATGGGAGCCTCATACAATGCTGGGTCGAGTGCGAACCCACGGGCACGCATCTCATTTTTAACAACATGCATTTTTAACGACGTGTCTACTTCAGTGCCAGTTTTTTTTTGTTTTTTCGCAGTGATCGTCTATAACACATTCTAGGTTCATGGCAGTAAGAATTGCGACATCTGCTATAGTGAAGTCACAAGTAAGTACTAAAACTTTAGCTTAAAAATTGTTATCGTAAATTTTGGTGTCAAATTTACAATTTACACTATTTTCTACTACGGTAACGATTTTTACTCAAAAGTTTTTACTCAGTTGTCCCTCTCAGTCTGAGAAGATGTACGGTCAGCAACGAACGTTGCTGAACACCGCCAAGTTTTGGAAACAACACAGCACCAATACTTTTCAATAGATTCACTTAGGACAAAAATGATGGTCCAGTATGTAGAAACACGTACTACTTACCACATCTCGAGTCAGTAAGTTTTGGATAATAAATATGTTTAAGCGTTTTGAAGATTTCACCGTGTTCAGCCACTTTCATTGCTGACTGTACGTTGCCCACAGTGGATAAAGATATATGTATGTATACGAGATATTTGGAGAAATAATAAAAATAATAATAAAAGAAATATGGTATTGCAAAGAGTGTGGGACAGGAATGGCCTCATATTATCAATATTTATGGCTCATATTGCGGGATAACTGATTTATTTACGCAGTTATGATCACATGCATATTATTGGCATGCATTTTTCGTAACTGCAAGCGTGATAAATCAATGTCACCTTTGTAACACTTAGATAAAATTCAAGACCGCGCAATGTTTATTTTGTGTATACATACGTATATAACCATATAAGTATTACTCCTACTTAGTGATAAAATTGAGAAATGAGGCTACTTTTATGTTTTTTTTCTAGTAATTGATTGGCGTAACGTCTACAGTCTACATATGATAATATATCCTGTAAAAACTGAATAAATTCGTAAAAATATGTTGTTTAATTTCAATATTTAATATTGGTGTATTTGTCAGAATTTATTAGGTCGCAGGAGCTTGAGTAGGACGCAGTACTTACCTACTTTTTTAATATTTAGGATTCCTATTTTCTTCCATGCGGACAATAACTATTGTAGAATTGTTATTATATGTACGTTATGTTTAATTGAAAAGCCTTGAAGACGTATATCTATGATATACGTGTTTGCAAATTACACTTAAATTGGCGATAAAAATAGCGCAAACAGGGGGCCGTGATTGTCTTAAAGTAAATAAATAGGTCATTGTGCTTCTGCGGGAGGCCTACCTTCCTACGTAGGTTTTGATTTCACGCAGTGCTTTAGTTAGAGAATTTAAGGCTAAACGATCAGCCCTGGGCGACAAATGTTATTTTTTTGGACGTGTGGACGAACGATTTGCGAAATACCAAAAAAAAAAAAAATTTGGCGCGCAAGGCTCAACGTTTCGCTTTAAGAAGGTTCAATGTTACGAAATATAATAATGACTACATAATAAATTATGAAACTGCGTCAAGGTGGAACTACTAATCCACCCACTGCTCAGCATTTCAATCGACACAGCTACTGAGGGATACCATTGCCGCTTCAATGGTACTATGGAGCTGTGGCTCTACCTACTAACTCCCCTAATAAACAATGAAACAGACATGGTTTCTAAATTAATACGTAATTATTTGGCACATCATTGTTCATCCCATAGTTATCAATGTTATATCTACATGTGTTTTATAGGCTATGTGTTTTCTTATATTTCAAATATCATATTTATTTTGGTTTTTTTAATATATTCATATCTCATTCTGAGAGAATACTCGTGCCCAGCGGAGGGACAGTTAATGTGTTGATGGTGTTTTTTTTGTCATATATTTCGTATTCATAGCTATCTTCTGCCTACCTTCCTAGCTATTCGCACTCAGCGATAAGATGCGCGGTCGCGCCTGTTGGTTGATTGCAAACCTGCGACGGTTAGTTCGACGCGCTGAAATATCTCATTACGTGCCTGGGCGCCACATTGTTTTTTCTTTTTCAATTGTACGCCTATAACAATCTTATTTCATGGCAGTATTCATTGAGACATCAACTGAACGACCCCAGAATGTGTTATAGAGGAACATTTTGCAAAAAAAACTAATTGCGCCCCAGGCGAGACGATAACTATCATCATCGATAACTAGAATCAACAATCAACTAGCCAATACGCCAGAGCGGTTTCCAAATCACCGTACCTACATATCGCTGATGGTGGTCTCCGATTAATACAGTGCAGATTTATTTCTACCACGACTAACCCCCATCCCATACCAATTGTCACGTGGAACTATACCAACTATCGTGCCTCACCAGCGTCTCTCTTTATAACATAATTATTGTCACCCATCAACCCTCACCTGTCAAACAAGGAAGGTTTCTCCTTCTTCACATAGTTGCTGGGCACGTATCCGGACTGGCTGCGTGCGTTCTGCACGCGCCACCAGTGCTTGGAGTCGTCGAGGAGCAGGTACCGCTCGTTCTTGCGCAGGTCCAACTCCTGCGCACCCTGCGCCGCGTAGTCGTATTTTGCTACCACGTAGCATACGTCATCCTAGAAAGAAAAATGGAGAAGGTTACATTTAAAAGTATTTAACGCCAACTAAGTCCCGTCGATGCGGCAACAAGACTCAGGAGACAAATTATGGTGCTGGCCACAGCAACGTTAATAATAATACCACACAATACTGGTACGAATACGACATAGCAAGGGCGGCTCCAGTGACGTCACACGAGCACGCCTCCTTCCTGGAAAGCCTTCAGCAGTACTATTAGAGAACAAAGGGTAGGACCTCTTCCTTATTTGAATGAATAAATACAGAGTTGATAATCTGGTAGGAGCCATGGAAATGCTCGAATTATGAAATAAAAGTACTTTTTACGGATTTTATCGCGTTATATTGATATTTTGAATTCCCGACGTTTCGGATCCTTTACAGCATCCATGGTCACGGGTGGACTGTAGAAACCAGTATGCTTGTATTATAATAATTATTTGCTAAAATGTTTACTAGCTATAGTTATCAGTATAGACTTACTTCTCACTGTATGGAAAACCTATTAAATGTCAGCTTAAACTAAATGTATACCATGAGATGTCGGCTGTATACACAGGAATGTAATACAATCAATGTTTACATGACTGAAATACCTCTCAAGATGAGTTGAGTGTCACAACTTGAACCAGCCAAATTTTTTTTAAATAATCCTTTAATAATAACTTAATCATTTAATTATTTTTTTTAATAATCATTTAGTAAATTTTCCCATCAATAACATTGCACTCTTTGGCCTTGGCCTTTGCCAACAAAAGCTGCAAACTGCTCCTCATACATTTGTAAACTTTAATCAAAGAAAATGCATTATCTGGGTAAGTTGGTAAATAAACAGAATTAATCCAGAAGTGCTTGCCATAACTGGTATGAAATTATCTACACTGTTCAATGCAAGCACAAGGCTTATAAATATTATTGTGTACTATGAATTCTTGCATTAGGTTGATTAATAGGTACTTAGTGTAAAATTATGTAGTCATAATAAACTGTATGACAGCACCACCAAACACCAAAACCACAATTCAGGACAATTGTAAAGAAATATAACTGAAAAATCAATTAATGCTTTATTAAGAATGGACCACAATGAAATAAATGTATACAATATACCTAGTCATGTTGTGGATATCATAGATGTTTTTCCCAATGTACTTAGCCTGGGGTTAAATGAAATATTAATGTTTATTTTTCAGTAGACCTGCCTATATGTATAGATGACACACACACCATAATAATATGGCTGAATGTTGAAGCAGAAAAATTATCAGTATGAAAATGGCAGTCAATGAAACATTTTACATTATGTTTTGTCATTTAGTATGCCTAATATGACTAATGAAAAGTGTAAAATAACTGTATATTATAGTACAACCAAACTAAAAGCATTAGTTATGCGAAAATCACTCCATCTGTTTGTTATGTTTTAATGCTTAAATAACTTTTGAACAATTTTAATGAAATTTAATATAGATAAGGGTAGCCTATATGTTTAAAAATAGCATACCTATTGTCTTAAAAAGACCATTGGGATGCAAATAAGTGATGGGCAGAACAAGAAAAACATTCATTTAACTTGTCAAGCGGCATATTGTAGACACAATGCAAAATCTATTGTTATGTCCTCATGAGGAACCTGTATGCATTGACGGGTTAAATCACTAAATCTCAAAAACTATAAAGCCAATTGGGTAAGTACGTTGCTTATAAAGAATAGACATGCATTAACAAAAGAATTAAGAGAATTGCTACAACTGAGAGTTCAGACTTTTTGGACCTCTGACTACCATTAACAAATTATCATAGGTGTAGTATGATGTATGACTACTGAATACAAACAAAATAAAACTAAGTTCCTATTATCTGCCCTACAGCTGTGCCAAAGCAGGCTTACCACCAGTGAGCTGCCTAATGCTGACTTTCATGAGCTATGACTACCTAATATGTAATTAAGTATTTAATTTTTGCAAGAAGAATGCTTGAGTTCAATCAGGGGATCCAAACAGGATGATAAAATTGACTCAACAGAAATAAACCTTCATAGGTACTATAACCAAATTGCGGAACATTATTAAATACTAGTTTCACAGAAACTAGGTTCCTTTATATCATATATAATCACCAGACAGGGCTACTGACTAATAAAAATAGAATTGAATAATTAATTTATTAGTCATATTATTGGAAGTATTTGCTGATCTGTATGTAGGTAACAATTAACAATTCCCTTGAAATCTATTGTTAGTACAACACCATTTGAGTATCATAGCATTGAATATGGTAAAAGTTGATGAATAAATTGGTTTACTATAAAAGACACTCCTGCAGCTAGTGAAAATGTTGTAATAAATATCTTAACATCAAAATCACTACAGAAGGTGAACATGACTTTCATTTAGCAACCCTTCTTTCTTTAAAAATAATTAGTTTGTTCAACAACATTGGTGGTCTAATTATCAGATATAAGAAAATTGTTCTTGAACCACCTGGCTCATTGCTGCTTGAAATGCACTATACTAGCACATTCTAGCTCCAGGTAGTCTGATTAAACTCCAGTAATGTGCTGCAGTAGTCAAAGGGAGGTGAAGGTGTCACCGATAAAGTACCTCAAAGAAAACCTATCAGTCATGCCTGAAATATTATTAAACATTGGGATTGTTTTCCCCTTAAAGAATTTATTTCAGTTCAATACCTAGCACAAGCAAGGAAGTCTCATCACATGTTGTTAATACGTCAGTGCTTTTCTGCAATTAGACAAACTTAAAAAATCACTTCTTTAGGAATTATATTTATTACGTTTACTGCAACCAAATTAATCATAGTGATAATCTTTTGTATCTATCTTTTACTTTTTATAATCACATTCAAGAAGCATTTAAAGTATGCACTAAGATGATTATCTCAACATGGATTACAAATTAGTGAAAGTATAATGAGCATAAATAATGATGCATAATGCATGACGGCCACACTGTAGCCATGAAATTGATAAAATATCTAGCTCAAATTCCACAGCAATTAAATAAAACTACTATGACCTAATTCCCAGTGCTAAGAACCAATCAGAATCGTATTGTAATAACAAAGTTTGTTTTTAACAAACTTCATTTCTAATGTATACAGTTGAAAATACTGTCCCGGAGGTACAGAACCTAAAGTTTTTAATGCTATATTTTTTAAATTGTGGAATACTGAACAGGATACTTATCAAAATTATGTTCATTATGCAAGCCACCGCCTGTTGTACTTTGTTGTGGGTGTAAAGTGAAGGTGTACCTGGGCGTTTTTCCCGTGCCTCGTGTTGGCCATGGCGTGCGGCGCCGGCAGCGGCTTGTTCGCCCACACCGAGTCTGCGGCGCGCGCTGACCGCGTCTCCAGCATGACACCCTACCTACAGGATCTCGTTGGTCACCGCAGGCGCCTTCACTGATACATTACGAACACCATCGACATTACTGCACTGCACCACATACACTGCACTCACGCAATAACACCACACCGATCGATTTACGATGCAGTATAACTACAAAACCTAATGATTGTTTAATATAAAGACGTGCGAAAATCTGATAGAAAGCCAGAGAGACACCACAAGAGCTTCACACTAATCGACCTCTAAGATCTTCCAAATATTTGTATCCAACAAGAATAATTTATAAGGAAGGGTCTTATCAAATGTATATTCTTTCTTGTAGGATTTTCACTCAGTTTATCTTAGAAATTATCGAATATTTAGTGAAGAATCTCATTTGTCGGTGAGGCAAAAAGACAAATCAATAGACAAACCATTTTTTTAGAAAACCAGTCATACCATAGACAGTTGACTGTTATGATATGATGTTGAAACAGATTTTGGGATACAAGTTAATTACCTATCTAGTCGATTTTTACACTTGCAAAAGTAAGCGACTTCAATCAACAACTAATCGATTTTTAAAGCACTAGCTTTCCTCCCGCAGCTTCACCTGCATGGACTATTCGTTTCTTTTCATTTTACGGGATAATGTTTAGTGTATGTCACAGGAATAATGTAGCTTTCTATTGGTGAAAGAATTTTCTAAATCGGTTTAGTACATCCAGAGATTACCCCCTGCAACGTCACAAACTTCGAACATCATAAACTCACACACTTTACCTCTTTTTAATATTAGTATAGAAGTATAGATTAAATATCAAAACTAACTGTTCCATGTTTCTATATTTTAAATTTATAAAAATGTATTACGCTCGACCGGGGAAGTACTACCCTCCCACAATATATCGACGTCAAGTTTCAGGGCGTGGTATTTAGAAAGGTTTATTAAGGCCCTAGGCCAAAGTAAAAATTTACAATTTTACACAGTCAGGGTTACATCAAGAAAACACACAATAATTATTACACGAAATGACCGGACCGGAGATTCGACCTCATTAGTGGACCAGTGTCTGACATTACGTCTATGACACATATCCGTCGCCTCCGAGACCCCGAGCAAATGTGAGCGACCTTATACAGCAAATCTTTAGACCTCTATCGAAAAATTCCCAAGTGTAACATCCCTCTCCCAACCAATTTTCATTTCCTTATCTCCCACTTCTCTCCTAAATTAATAAATATTTTGGCTACATTTATAAATGAAAACGATCTTAAATTTTATAACTGCTAAGACTAACATCTACCACGAAGTCAAAAGCTCGACGGTGGTCTTTAGCGAGTCGCGGTCTCAACGTGACACTGGCAGAATAGCCGCAATTGACTCAAAAAAAATGTGAGCCAGTTGACGTATCGGCTTGTCCAAAGAGTATAATAATATATGGGCTTGTCTTACCGCATGTCACTTTTAGAATAGATAGGTATGCCTAAAAACTTCATCCATTTCCTAACAGTATGCATACTGATGCGTTTTGTACGGTGAGTATGGAGCGCTGGAGGCTCAATTTCTCCCTCAGTCCCCTTCTCCAGTCTGAAGTCTCCATAACTTCCGTTTTCCTTAAATAGGCTCGGCAACACATCCGCAATTCCTTTGCTTTTGCAGATGTCCGTGGATGGTGATGACTACTTATCATCAGGTAGCTCGCCTGCTCGTTTGCCGAGTATGTTTCAAATTTGACCGGTAGTTCCAGAGATTTGCGTGTCCAAAGAAACGAAAAAACCTCTTCAGTTTTATTATTTTAGAATATATTATTATATAAACCAGCTGGCGTAAGGTCATTAAATATTTTCGTATCAGTACGCAAGACACCAACTGACTCGTACAGTAACTGGTGTGATATACTACAATGCACTGCATGATTGCAGTAAGTTCTAACTAGGCCAGCTCGCACTCATTTAGAAACTAATCTCACAAGATATTACTATAAACAATAGACTTAAAGTTTAGTAAGGTTTTTGAGGTAAGTTTCTCCATATACTTTAGACTAAAGACTAAAGCATAGGGAGAAACGGTAGGTATCCTCAGAATAATGCATTAAAATGATGAATGAAGGAAAAGTTGAAAACATTACAAATTTTGTACTGTTTCAGTTATTCATTATTCTGAGGGTAGCGACTATCGTATCAACTGTGTGGAAGTCCTGATAGTTTATGCCTATCTGTGTATTGTACAACACAGTTTTATTAGTCTGTAGTGTAACATCAGTTGACAGTTAGTGACATTTGGCTACGTAGGTACCTATGGTGTGTTTTTCTCGAAGTATTTTTTATCGGGTCAAAATCATTGATTTTAGCCCCATAAAAACTAAAAATGTCTGATTCAGAAGCTAGTAATTATTCAGGAAGTGGATCTGAAGCGGGTAGCGTAGGATCTCGTAGGTCACGACGAAGCGCCGCGTCAAACCGTTCAGTGCGATCCCGTTCGGGCTCCCGGTCGCGATCTGGAAGCAGAAGCCCATCGCGGACTCCCTCAAGGTCTCGCTCCAGGTCCAAGTCACATTCGCGGTCTCGTTCTAGGTGAGTGTTACTTGTTTTGTAATTAAAAAGATAACAACATTGTCTGTTTTCAAGCTGAGATAACAGTATGGTACTTACAACTCTCCTATACTGTAATTTGTTCCATGCTACATCTGTAGTCTATTTGTAAAATATTTAAACGTGATTTGGAACATTTTTAATCTATTTCCTTGAAAAATCTATCAATATTAGGTTATGATTTGGTTTTAAACACATTACATGGATGTTAATAGTGTATCAAAAAAAAATTAACACATTGGCTGCTTTCAACAATGTCAATTCACTGAGGCGACTCTCTGACCAAAGCATTCACTAAGACATTTACTTGAGATCTTGATGATCATCATCAGTATCCTCATAATATTAGTACTATAAGAGCCATACACACGACTTCCACAATTGTCATGCATAAGAGAAACCTTTAACCATTTTCTTATCATAATTGAGGTTATTTCACCATATGAGAATATAAAGTATACTTGTTTTAGGAGTCGTTCAGCAGGATCAGAAGCTAGTCGCAACAAAGATGATGAGGCTAAAGAAGCTTCTGGTGATGAAGAAGTGGAGGTAATTAAATTTTGAAATACATCTATAGTATATCATCATTACCCCACACTTGATTAAAAATTCTAGGTTTAAGTAGATATTCACTAGTGGGTTGGGGTGATATTTAGAGATGAATCTAAACATTTAACTTGATTCCTTTTGCTAAATTTTTATTAAAATTTTACCTATTGATATGAAAACAAAGGTTTATAGAATTCAGGTCTGCATATCAGCATTATATCTACCATCATCTACAGCCTGACTATGCTGGTATAGGCCTCCCTAAGTTTGTACCATCCCCTACAGTCCCATGCCACTCTCCAAGTATGTCCACCGACTTGAGTTTGCATTGCATTACATTCATGCCATAAAAATATTGACAACAACTTTCCTCATAGTAATTAATTTAAAATCTTCCAGGATGAACAAGAGCCTGAAGGTGAAGACCTAGTAGACTCTGAGGAATATGAAGAAGATGAAGAAGAAGAAAGACTGAGGAAGAAACGGAAGAAGGACAGCCGCTATGGAGGTTTCATTATTGATGAGGCTGAGGTAAGACTTAACCATTCTTTGTTACATTTAGCAATACAAGTATAATAGATTTAAGTTTTAAAACTTGTGATCCAAAGTCTAAATTAACTAATAGCTAAACAATTAATAAATTAATAAATATCCCCCTTTACACATCAATGCCAATTTATGAGGATTTCATATCTTTAAAATCTTGCATTGTTATAGGTGGATGATGAGGTTGACGAAGATGATGAATGGGAAGAGGGAGCACAAGAGATGGGTATTGTTGGCAATGAGGTGGACGAGATCGGACCCACGGCCAGGGAAATTGAAGGAAGACGCCGAGGCACCAACTTGTGGGACTCACAGAAAGAGGAGGAGATTGAAGAGTACCTCAGAAATAAGTATGCTGATGAGTCAGCAGCCCTCCGACATTTCGGCGAAGGTGGTGAAGAAATGTCAGATGAAATTACTCAACAAACCCTCTTGCCAGGTATTAAAGACCCCAACTTATGGATGGTCAAATGCAGAATAGGTGAAGAGAAAGCGACAGTGTTACTCCTGATGCGGAAATTCATTGCCTACCAGTTTTCTGAGGAACCATTCCAGATTAAGTCAGTTGTTGCTCCCGAAGGCGTAAAAGGTTACATCTACATAGAAGCTTACAAACAAACTCATGTTAAGAATATTATAAATAATGTTGGTACATTAAGGATGGGTATTTGGAAGCAAGACATGGTCCCTATTAAGGAAATGACTGATGTGTTAAGAGTAGTTAAAGAACAGTCAGGTCTAAAACCTAAACAATGGGTTAGGCTAAAAAGAGGTTTATACAAAGATGACATTGCTCAAGTGGATTATGTAGATCTGGCTCAAAATCAGGTGCATCTCAAGCTGTTACCCAGAATAGACTACACAAGGCTGAGGGGTGCTTTAAGAACTGTTCAGAGTGAAAGTGAGGCAGCTAAAAGGAAAAAGAAGAGACGCCCCACTGCAAAACCTTTCGACCCTGAAGCTATCAGAGCTATTGGAGGCGAAGTCACTTCTGATGGTGACTTCCTCATATTTGAAGGAAACAGATATTCCCGTAAGGGTTTCCTGTACAAAAACTTTACAATGTCAGCCATTCTAGCTGAAGGCGTAAAGCCTACTCTGACTGAGTTAGAAAGGTTTGAGGAGCAGCCGGAAGGAATTGACATAGAATTAGCAGCCCCTGCCAAAGATGATCCAACTAGCTTACATTCTTTCTCCATGGGCGACAATGTAGAAGTGTGCTCTGGTGACTTAGCTAATTTACAAGCTAGAATTATAGCTATAGATGGTTCCATGATAACTGTCATGCCAAAGCACGACGCATTGAAAGATCCCCTCGTGTTCAAACCTAACGAGTTACGGAAGTACTTCAAACAGGGAGACCACGTGAAAGTGTTAGCGGGACGGTACGAGGGCGACACTGGGCTCATCGTGCGCGTGGAGCCGCACCGGGTGGTGCTGGTCTCCGACCTCACCATGCACGAGCTGGAGGTGCTGCCGCGGGACCTGCAGCTGTGCTCCGACATGGCCACCGGCGTGGACTCGCTCGGACAGTTCCAGTGGGGAGACATGGTCCAACTCGATCCTCAAACCGTCGGCGTCATCGTCCGCCTTGAAAAGGAAAATTTCCACGTTCTCGGCATGCAGGGCAAGGTGATCGAGTGCAAGCCGCAGGCGCTCCAGAAACGTCGCGAAAACAGGTTCACTATGGCACTCGACTCTGAACAGAACACGATTCAGAAGCGGGACATAGTCAAAGTAATAGATGGACCACACGCTGGCCGGAACGGTGAGATTAAGCATCTGTATAGAAACTTTGCTTTTCTACAGTCACGTATGTACCTCGATAACGGAGGTATCTTCGTCTGTAAGACGCGTCACTTACAGCTCGCCGGAGGTAACAAAAATTCTAATGCGTCGGCCGGACTTTCGTTCGGTTTTATGTCCCCGAGGATCCAGTCCCCCATGCATCCGTCGGGGCGCGGCGGCATGACCCCCCGAGGGCGCGGAGGGCGCGGGGGGCGCGGCGGGGGCGTCACCCGCGACCGCGAGCTCATCGGGCAGACCATCAAGATCACGGGCGGGCCCTACAAGGGCAACGTGGGCATCGTCAAGGACGCCACGGGCAGCACGGCCAGGGTGGAGCTGCACTCCGCCTGCCAGACCATCTCCGTGGACCGGTCCCACATCGCGGGCGCGGGCGCGCAGGCGCGGGACGGCGGCTCGTCGTTCTACACGCGCACGCCGGGGCGCACGCCCACGCTGGGCGCGGCCACGCCCACGTACCGCGACACCGGCATCAAGACGCCCATGCACGGCTCGGCCACGCCCATCTACGACGTGGGCGGGCGCACGCCGCACTACGGGTCGGCGACCCCCTCGCACGAGGGCGGGCGCACGCCGGCGCACGGCGCCTGGGACCCGGCGGCGGCCAACACGCCGGCGCGCGCGCCCGACTTCGAGTACGGCGCGCCGGAGGAGTCGGACGCGGCGTACGCGGGCGGGCCCTTCACCCCGCAGACCCCGGGCACCATGTACGGGTCGGACCACACGTACTCGCCCTACCGGCCGTCGCCGTCGCCGGCGGGCTACCCGGCGGGCTACCCGGCCACGCCGTCGCCGGGCGGGTACTCGCCGCGCTCGCCGTACGCGGCGCCGGACGCGGCCCCGGACTGGCACACCACGGAGGTGGAGGTGCGCGTGCGCGCCCACGAGGACGGCGCGCTGGCGGGCCAGACCGGGGTGGTGCGCGGGCTGTCGGCCGGGATGGTGGCCCTGTACGTGCCGGCCGAGGACCGCGTGCTCAACGTGCTGGCCGACCTGCTGGAGCCCGTCGTGCCGCAGTCAGGGGACAGGGTCAAGGTTAACACATTATACTAATGTCTACTAACACTCAAAAAAGATATTATCTAAATAAAAACTAAATAAATCAATTTCACTACTGCGTAAACGCTTGCATAAGATTTTAAGTACAGTAATATTACTCATACTGTATTCTTTCTAAGGCGAAACACACTGCCCCGCGCTTCGCTACGAGTTGCGTGGCGGTGGAACAACAACACCGCGTGAATGCGCTTTCTGTGTATTCCACTACGCAGGTTTTCTTTACAAACAGATACTTGCAAGCATCGTAAAAACACGCACTCCCTCACTACGCTGCGTAATGCGGCGCAGTGTGTAATATTTTTTTGCGTGCATAAGTTATTACTCCAAAAAACAATACAATCTTGTATATTCAGGTTATCGCCGGGGAGGACCGCGAGGCCGTCGGTCAGCTGATCTCAATAGAGAATCAAGAAGGAGTCGTCAAGTTCGGCACGGATGACATCAAGATCATGCAGCTGCGACATCTCTGCAAGATGAGCACCGCCTAGATATGATATGACAACTTTAGTTTAACTAGTTATACTTTAGGATTTTTTCTTAGTTTCTTTTATGCCTATAACCCGCATCTGACATCAACTTCTTCCCAACTAACAAAATCACTGACCACTATGTGTGCCAATCTTCAGAGGTGACAATGAAACTGGATTGTGACTACTGGTTTCTAACACTTAGGAAAATATTAAACATTGAAATAAAACTTCTTTTTACTGATTTTATCGCGTTATATTGATATTATTTAATTCCCAGCATCCGATGTTTTGGATGCCGTAAAGGGTTCGAAACGTCGGGAATAAAAAGTAGTTTTATTTCAATGCATTGTGACTGTTAAATGACTCCATAGCTAATGTGTAATGTCCGACGTACTTCCCCCTACTACTATATTTAAAACTAATGTTATGAGGATATTATGTTAATTACAAAAGTATAAATAAACTATACAACTGCAATGGAACCTTGTTCTTTATTTCGTACAGTCGCCAGTTGTTTTAAAAAGTTGATAATTAAATTAAAAAACAACTGAGAAAATTTGACATTTTGTAGTAGCTTGCTGTGCTGGCGACCGTACATTAAACACTTGACCGTTATTAGAAGCTTATTATAATGAGAAGGCACTTCCGATTTCCGTTGTATTTTACATCTTTTTCTACCGTATATCGCTATCTCTTTCGCACATCTCAGGCGTGGGGGTGTTGGCTACCTGATGGTTCCAATCACCCAGTTCGACATTGGCTTGACAATTTCCGTTGTGATAACTTGTGCTCCTAGTGCTAGTTATTTCCTATCTTGGAAATATTATATTGTTTAAAAGTGTTACATAATACTTACACGTAAGTTGCACAAGTATTTTATTATAATATTTTTATTTAACGATGTTACCGTTCGATATTGTTACCTTTATTTAATATGATTAAGCGTAATATGCTATTACATATTACGGTTTTATCGTTTAAAACCGTTTTATTTTTCTACCGACATAACCAGTATAATTTCTTTTTACAGTTTTATCTAATGTTCAACTGTTTAATTTTCTACCCGAAAATTATTAATATTATTTCCTTCGTATTTGAAATGTTTTCTTTCCGTTTAGGTTTGTGCTTATGGATTAATAGGAACTACTTGAGTAATAATGATAATATATCATGTATCTCCGACGTTAGTCGTGACCTTTACGAGGACGTTCCTGACGATGCCTCGCAGGCATTATCGTATACTTGTAACTTAAATACTGAAGTGATACCGCATCTGTCATTTGATATTGAGTCTAAACTTAAAGATCTCACGGTGCAGCCACACCGTAGGAATATTCAAAAATGTTTAATGAGATTCAACGATTTGATACCTAATAGCACGTGGTCGCATATTCGATATGCTGACACCCAAAAGCTGTTATAACCATTCACCCGGATTTACAGAGCTAGAAACAAACTAAGAGGTGAAGGCGTATGATAAAACACGCGATTAACTTTTGTATTCTTGAACAAAAAATAAATCCATCGCTGGTAAAGAACTGTTCTAAATACATTACGTATTTTATTAGCTTAGTCTAACTCGCTGGTTAATAACTTTAACTTAACTTTTTCTATAAGGTGAATTTCATAAGGTAAGTCTATACACATCTGTTTCAAATGACTTGCGGCCACAGAGCTGAAGAAAGAGTAGGGATAGTATTCTCAGATGTATTCGAAATCTTTTGGTAAAAGTGGCTTTAAATAAAATACCCCCTTCAAACTCTCAAGCTCTTACTGCTGCTCTGGACAAAGCAGGCGGCGTTAGAAAAAGGTTTTTTTTGACGAGTAAAAAAGCAAAACCTGGTATTTCTGTACGGCACCCCTCGCAGGGGCATGGCTGTCATTACGTACCACCGCTTGGTACTTCTGGCTACTGCTGTGAACCAGCTCCTGCTGCTCACACTCATTGCCACCAAACAATCTAATAGCGGGAATGCTTCGAAAGCAAAACCTGGTATACCAGTACGGCACCCCTCGCAGGGGCACGTCTGTCAATACGTACCAACGCGTGGTACCTCTGGCTACTGCTGTGAGCCAGCTTTTGCTGCTCACACTCATCGCCACCAAACAATTTAATAGCGGGAATGACCGAGGTCGCTCTCACAAAACCTGGTATTTCTGTACGGCACCCCTCACAGGGGCAAGCCTGTCATTACGTACCACCGCGTGGTACTTCTTGCTACTGCTGTGAGACAGCTTCTGCTGCTCACACTCATTGCCACCAAATAATCTAATAGCGAGAATGCTTCGAAAGAAAAACCTGGGTATTTCTGTACGGCACCCCTCGCAGGGGCACGCCTGTCATTACGTACAACCGCGTAATATTTCGGGCTACTGCTGTGAGTCAGCTCCTGCTGCCTACACTCATCACCACCAAAAATTCTTATAGCGGGCATGCTTCGAAAGCAAAATCTGGTATTTTTGTATGGCACCCCTTGCAGGCGAACGCCTGTCATAATGTACCACTGCGTGGTACTTCTGGCTACTACTGTGTGCCAGCTACTGTTGCTCACACTCATCGCAAGCAAACAATTTAATAGCGGAAATGTTTCCTAAGCAAAACCTGGTATTTTTGTACGGCACACCCTCGCACGGGCACGCCTGTCATTACGTACCACCGCTTGTTACTTCTGGCTACTGCTGTGAACCAGTTCCTGCTGCTAGGGTAATGACCCTTCAAAAGGGCACAATAATGCTACCGAGGGCACTCCCATCCCAATCTAATACAGCTTTCGAACTCGCGGTTCGAGATCAAGGCACCCAAATGAAAGAGACCAGAAGCGCTCCTTTTCACCTTCTTACAATACAAGCAACAAAAAAGAGTGACTCGCTGACTTCAGTAAGTACTGTAGTGGTGTGCTAATCTTCCCGCTTGGAACTGTGAATAAAACTTAAAATAATAACTGAGTATCGCATACCCTTCATACAAAAACCACTCATGAAAACTCCCATTATCAGCGTCGTACAATAGAATTGAGACATTTCTATGTCTGCAATCATTCAACAAATAAAAAAGCAAGACGTTCTGAAAGCAGTAGATCCTTCTCCAAGTTTTGTATAGCTTTGTATTTCTAGTGCCAAAGAGCGCCGGGACACATCGTCCGGTTTTCAACCTGAGGTTATGGAATCAGTTTGTCTCGTAAAAGATCGATTCCGTTTAATAAACATGTACCGTGTGCAGGATTTCCTCTAACCCCGAAAATGGATGTGCAAGGCAGACTTGGCACAGGCTTATTTCAATCATCCGATAGCCCATTTACAAAGACGGTTCGTACGTCTAATTTACGTAGATTATTAAAAATGACCTGCGAGCCCTTCGGACTAAGCACAGAAAATATTCGCGTGTCGTATGAACTAGATACAAAAGTACTTCGACAAAAGGGTGTAAGGATCATTGTTTATATATCAAAATCGGAACGGTTTAAAGGCGTAGTTAAATATGCTATTGAGCACTACAATTTCTGGCTCTTCAAATAAAATCCGAGAACGTTCTGTTCCTACAACAATATATAAACTTTCTCGGCATTATTTAGGATCCTTGGACTCGCAAGTCCCTGTCAGCGGCTAGTCGCTGTCGCAAGTCTGCTGCTATTGTAAACAGTCTCGCAGTTCATAATAAGCAACAAATTCACACTAAAGGATCTCCAGAGCTCAGTAGCCATGAAGGAATTGTTAACGATATTGAAAGTTCTAGAATCGCATGCGACAAGCATTGACCAGAATGATTGAACATTATTCCTTAAACACATTTTATATTAAACCCATATATGACGACGGTAAGACGACATATTCAGATGGCATGTCTCAGTTCTGATCTAATCAGACAATCGTTCCGCGATAGCTTATCTCCGCAATCGCGCGCTCTCTCGATCTAGATCTCTCACAAATCTAACCCATCAAATTTTGTATGTCCTGGACGAGTATCAGATTCACTATAGAGTTTATCATATTCCTGGAAAATTCAACAATCACGCAGATTGCCTGTCCAGACTTCGTTAGCCTCCGGAATGGCACCTACTCCCGAACTGCACAGAAATATTTTCTTTTTTTTTTTCTGAAAATGGGAACTCCCGTGATCTAACTATTCGTATCTAAAACAGCACGAATAGTAGGCAATTACGTACCCTTGATCTCACGATCATGAAACGTTAAGTCACGATGCTTTCAGCGTACCTTGGAATTTCCTATTATCATGGGTGTTTCCACCGGTGGGGAATTGCTGGAGTTTTCCTAGTTCCTCGAGTCCTAATGCACTGAAATCAGGCCACAGGAATTTATCTGATTGTATTGCTACGTTGGAAAAGTTTTTCTGGAGAGCGGATCTCATGTCCCGGGCCATCGCAGCCCCGTTTACACTGACGGATTTAAGACTGTTACTTGTCGACACGAGACCCAATACCTTTACTTTAATCTTGGCGGCTGTACTTGGAAAATATACAAGGTTGCAACATAACGTTAATCCTACGGCCCAACGGAGCCCAATTGAATCAATTCCTAGCAGATTTGTACTTTAACTTTAAATTCACCTACAATACTATTCTTCTTTATAAATCAGTAATATCCACCTTATGCAATACCAATTATCTAGTAAATTAGGTGAAGATGTTCTGGTTAAACATAAACACATTTTAAAGTCTATTTCTTTGAAAAGTCCCAAAACTGCGATACCTCATGTCTGGGACATGTAAGTATTCAGTAGACAGTAGCAAAATTGCACATTGTTCGACATACAGCAACCTTATTTATATTATATTCAGCTCGAAGAATTTACGACCTGACCTTGTTGGACGATCATTGTATTTATTAATACTAATTCTATTATTTTTTGGGCCTCTCTTTGGATCTAAGAAAGATTGCAGTGATAATAGACAGTCTGGATGAAAGTTATTAATTAATCCTAATAAACAAAATTTATATCCTGTTTACTGGATCAACAAAACCATAGCAATACTGAATGAAAAACGTATCAAGTCTGAATCATCAAATTTATTGATACCGTTGCGCAGATTACCAATTCCTGCCTCTCGAGCTGTAATTGCAGGGTGGATCAAGGCGCATATGAGATGAGCTGTCATAACATAAACTCCAGGTAGCGTGCGATCCGCGGTACCTTCCAAAATGTGTGTTGATCATTTACCCCTTGATGATATTCTAGGTAGGGGAAATTGGAAACCGGTTAAGACTTTTCGAAAATTCTATCGCTGTGAAATTATTATGCATACTAATAATTCATCAATAACCTCCTTATTTAAACCTGTAGAATGATTTAATTTTAATATAATAGATTACGTGACAGTTAATACGTAATTAAAAATTATACATTTGTGTAATGGATTCTAATTGTTAAAAATACCTTATTGCCTTGATTTTTTATTTTAAGACACGGTGAAGTATGTTGTTAATCTTGTTACAGAATTTAAAAATATTTTCCTTTTCAAGTTTTTATTTAATTTAATAATTCACATTGGCTCTTTCCCACCAGGCGATAACAAACAGGTCTCATTATAATAAGCTTCTAATAACGGTCAAGTGTTTAATAGACGCGTTTTACCTGAAATAAAACGCATATTAAATACTTACCCTTATTAGAAGCTTACTTTTTATCTCTGCCTGGTATAATTCGACGCAATGACGAACTGGGTGATTGGAACCATCAGGTAGCCAACACCCCCACGCCTGAGATGTGCGAAAGAGATAGCGATATACGGTAGAAAAAGATGTAAAATACAACGGAAATCGGAAGTGCCTTCTCATTATAATAAGCTTCTAATAAGGGTAAGTATTTAATATGCGTTTTATTTCAGGTAAAACGCGTCTAATAAAAGTACCTAATATAATATAAAGGTGTCAGTCAGAATGGATTGACAAAAATCTGAAATGGTCTGAATCTTCACGAAATAGAAATTCACGCAGAAGCACAAAAAAGCGACATCGTTTCATGGTGGACATCCAAAAAACCCGATCGAAACGCTTTAAGTCCAGTTATCATGCGTACCGCTGAAATGTGGAATGAGCTTCCCGAGTGGGTCTTCCCCGATAGCCATAATCTGGGGGTCTTTAAATCACGAGTGAATCGGTTTCTCCTATTTAAGCGCACTCCATCGTAGATCGCAGTATCGCTTAACATCAGGCGAACGGGCGGTCAAGCGTAGGCCTATCATGAATAAAAAAAATGTGAACGTGACGTCGTAATAATTAATTAAAAATATCTAGCATAGTTGACTAATATTATTTAGGGTCCCATAAAAAGTGAACATAAATAGAGCCGTATAACAAAAACAAAACTAAAATTGGTTATAAAAAATATTAAAGCATTTTCATTGTATGCTAGACAGAGAGCGCACTATATTGGCTTGTGACGTCACAATCGGATATGACACAATTTCTATACTAACACTTGCGGGAAAGGAACATCTCTCAATCCCCACCAAAAATTTTAAAATCTAATACCTACGTATATCTTTTTTTTGTTATATAAAATTTTATTTATTTTAACCACATAATTAATTAAATAAGATATACTTACTACCTATCTTAGAACTTTATTAGTCCATTTCAATATTTTTTTCCGTATACGTCTTATATTTAATTTTATTTTACAATAGATCTGTTATTTTCAACAAATTCAACATCAGTGAACTTATCCTATTGCCCTTCCGAGTTTATAGTCACTTCGGATAATAGATGAAATACATATTAATTCATCAGTTCGAATTAAAACATTTTTTCCAATAGCCATGCACGATTTCTTCATTAGCTATATCTAAATTGGACAAATATTCAATATTATTTTCGATGGGTAAAACAAGGATTAATATTATTGTCGTTGGGTAAATACATGGTCAGAACGGAAATGATGGCGATCATAATGATTTTCAAGTATGACAATAAGAACAGCCAATAATGATTTTATTAACATTTATTCAATAAATAATACAAAATTGGTTTTCATTGCAATGTTTAAGAATTTCAAACAAAGATACAGTCACATAAACTGAGCAAACGACCTACCAACAATACACTGATGTTATAGTAAGATAGTTTATTTCAATATGATTACATCGAAAAATATAACGATACCGTACAGTAACACTCGAGTACTCACATTTAAATACATCAATGGAATTTTACGTTTGTTCAGGTAACATTGATTATATTTATTTTATTTTTAAATTTTACTAATAGAAATGGTTGTAAATGTAAATGCTCAGCGAAATGCGGCCAGAAGGTTAAAATGCTGCGACATTCGAAGTAACTCTGACTAGCCTCGTCCTCTCGGTTGTTACACTCACGCTAAACAATAACATTAGCCATGATTTACAAAACAATAAAAACTAATCAACAAATGTTATAATTCGACCAAATTATGTTGACACGCACACATTCTCTTTTCTAAGTACAACTTGGCACTACAAAATGTATTAACTATGTACCTAGTTGTATAGTGATATTTTTTTGTAATAATTTTATAATAAGTTTTCTTAGAGTTAACTAGTAATCATTAATGTTTTATTATGCTTGTACTAATAATGTATCTAGTGTCAACATAATCGTATTACATACATTAAAACATATCATTTGCTAAACATTATGCAACACAATGAGCTCGCCTTGAATACTCATTTTTTAAATGAGTCATTATTATAATACAAATAAACTGATGAACAAAAATGTATTTATTGCAAAATTATTATTATTACATTGCAAACACTATCCCCGATCCCCCTAAGTACTAATACAATTATCTTAGTCTAGCGATGTTTCGTCCCAACCACGAAACGTTTACTTTGTCTTTTAAAAACAATGTAGGAACAAATTTATGGGTTTCATGGTAGGGACAATAGCTATCTACACTTGAGATGCTAGGCCAATATCTACACGATATCCAAGGAATTCTATAATAGTGACGTAAAATTTACTCTCCAATCACGCACAGCGCACTCACGACATCAGATCTAGGACATAATATTTAAATTTACATGAAGAATCTCATCAGAAACGTTCGACCTGTCAAACGGTGTACTTACTTTTTTATACATAAAGATCAACGACCATTCGTCCGCACGCGCTCAAGCGAAAATTTAGTATTACAATAATACACACTACGATATTTAGACGTAAGACACAAATATGTACACGACTTAACAAAACTAACGTAGAAACTCAGAGCCGGCCGAGGTTCGACCGCTAGAAGCCGCCAGCCCGACAGTTGTGATGTGCGGTGCACAGCTGTACCCAGCAGGTGTACGGTGGTACACCAGCGCTCGGGAGGCGACTAGCGGTGGGCTCACGAGGCGTACATGCGCTTGATGTCCTCCTTGTAGCGCTCCTGGATGTCTTTCCGCTTGATCTTGAAGGCGGCCGTGACCAGCCCCATGTCGGGCGACCACACCTCCGTCACCAGCTTCACGGCCGCCGGCACCTCGAACTTCTCCAGGCCGCCTGCGACAACAAACATTATACATCAATAAATAACGAATTAACATTGATACTCTTCTACATATCCTCACTCAGTTGTTATTTTATAGTATTAATTTTTGATTCTCACAGAAATAACATAACATACCATCACGCCTGTATTTCCCTAAAGGTTAGGCAGAGTTTTACTAATGTATATACGTACACTCACTCTTCACCGGTATATTTTTAGGTCCCATGTGATGGGGAGCGAGGCTATTGCTATTCATCGGGCACAAATCGACTCAGAGCGAAAGAATTTCATAGAAAATTACATATTAACACTATTCGAGTTGGAGATCAAACTCAGAACCTCTAGCGTAGCAGTCGCGTTTACGAGCACTAGATTAATGAGGTAGTCTCTCAGATATAAGTGACTACGCCCACGGCTTCGCCCGCGTGGTTTTTCGGCTTTTCTGCATTTAATTTTTTCCCGTTTTTGCAACATTTTTCATGTATGCTCCGTTCCTATTGGTTTTAGCGTAATGATATATAACCTATAGCCTTCCTCGATAAATGGGCTATCTAAAACTGAAAGAATTTTTCAAATCGGACCCGTAGTTCCTGAGATTAGCGCGTTCAAGTAAACAAACAAACTCTTCAGCTTTATAATATTAGTATAGATAGCGAACTGACATTTCCTGGCATGATCGGCGAGTTCCTTGATGACGGCCTTCTCGACGGCGGCGTTCTGGCAGAGCTGGTCGAAGTCCATCTCAGGCAGCCCCGCGCGCGCCGCCAGCTCGGCCAGCTGCTGCGGGTGCGGCACCACCAGGCACACCGTGTAGCACTTCGAGCTGTCTCCGTACACGCAGATGTTCTCCACGATGGGACACGTCTTCAGCTCGGCTTCCACCTTGCCCAGCGACACGTATTCGCCGGCTTGGAGTTTCACGAGGTCCTTTTTGCGATCTGTAACAGAATTCAAATAAAGTTCTACTATGTATCTTATATATTTATCTGATCCATAATGAAGTAAATGTCATTTCATTTACAGCTTCGAAAATGTACAGCTACTACTTATTTAAATTTGGGTTTTATATGACGACATGACGGCATGAGTGTGACTCTTACTGCAGGGGTAGGACGCTGAAAGTTCTCAACCAGGAAATGTGGAAAAAGGAATGGGAGGCCTTTGCCCTATGAGACAATCACGGCTGATAATCCTATGTATCACAATGTTAGTTATCATACTCCTCCAAAACGGCTTGACCGATTTATATAAAATTTTATATGCATATTCAGTAGGTCTGAGAATCAGTTACTATCTATTTTTCATACCCCTTATTGATAAACGTATACTCCACGCAGACGGACAGCTGGTAAATTATATGGCGTTTACCTTATTTATAACCATAAACATTGCTAATCAGATTACTGACCGATAATCTTAATGCATCCGTCGTGGTGCAGCTCCCCGATGTCACCGGATTTAAACCAGCGCCTGCCCTCGACATCAATAAACTCTTCCTTGGTCTTCTCAGGGTTCTTGTAGTAGCCCTCCGCTACGCAGTCGCCGCCAATCACTATTTCACCCTGAAATATAATATGAATGTTATAATTTGAAGGGAAATGGTTTTTAAACTGTTATTTAAACATTTGGAAGATTTTTGTGATCTGTTTAAAAATATGGGCAGTTATTCAATTCTTCGGCAGTTGGTAAATCAGTGCGATCGTAAATCATGAGCAGAAGAAAGCAACTATTTCTTACTTTAAATTTTTCAACTAGCATTCGTAACCTTAACAAGTCCTTTCATTGTATACTCATATTGTAGGAAAGCATAAAAATCTTCGACCGCCATCTTTAGAAGTCCGCCATATTGAATTTAAAGTGACGTCACTTTATTGGTGGTGGTGTGTTACCTGGGGGAAGGGCTTGTTGTCGACGCGGTAGCCGCCCTCGTCCCAGTTGAGCAGGCGCACCAGGGTGCCGGCGGTGGTGGTGGTGGTGGTGGTGGTGGTGGTGGTGGTGGTGGTGGTGGTGGTGTGTTACCTGGGGGAAGGGCTTGTTGTCGACGCGGTAGCCGCCCTCGTCCCAGTTGAGCAGGCGCACCAGGGTGCCGGCGGTGGTGGTGGTGGTGGTGGTGGTGGTGGTGGTGGTGGTGGTGGTGGTGGTGGTGTGTTACCTGGGGGAAGGGCTTGTTGTCGACGCGGTAGCCGCCCTCGTCCCAGTTGAGCAGGCGCACCAGGGTGCCGGCGGTGGTGGTGGTGGTGGTGGTGGTGGTGGTGGTGGTGGTGGTGTGTTACCTGGGGGAAGGGCTTGTTGTCGACGCGGTAGCCGCCCTCGTCCCAGTTGAGCAGGCGCACCAGGGTGCCGGCGGTGGTGGTGGTGGTGGTGGTGGTGGTGGTGGTGGTGGTGGTGGTGGTGGTGGTGTGTTACCTGGGGGAAGGGCTTGTTGTCGACGCGGTAGCCGCCCTCGTCCCAGTTGAGCAGGCGCACCAGGGTGCCGGCGGTGGTGGTGGTGGTGGTGGTGGTGGTGGTGGTGGTGGTGTGTTACCTGGGGGAAGGGCTTGTTGTCGACGCGGTAGCCGCCCTCGTCCCAGTTGAGCAGGCGCACCAGGGTGCCGGCGGTGGTGGTGGTGGTGGTGGTGGTGGTGGTGTGTTACCTGGGGGAAGGGCTTGTTGTCGACGCGGTAGCCGCCCTCGTCCCAGTTGAGCAGGCGCACCAGGGTGCCGGCGGTGGTGGTGGTGGTGGTGGTGGTGGTGGTGGTGGTGGTGTGTTACCTGGGGGAAGGGCTTGTTGTCGACGCGGTAGCCGCCCTCGTCCCAGTTGAGCAGGCGCACCAGGGTGCCGGCGGTGGTGGTGGTGGTGGTGGTGGTGGTGGTGGTGTGTTACCTGGGGGAAGGGCTTGTTGTCGACGCGGTAGCCGCCCTCGTCCCAGTTGAGCAGGCGCACCAGGGTGCCGGCGGTGGTGGTGGTGGTGGTGGTGGTGGTGGTGTGTTACCTGGGGGAAGGGCTTGTTGTCGACGCGGTAGCCGCCCTCGTCCCAGTTGAGCAGGCGCACCAGGGTGCCGGCGGTGGTGGTGGTGGTGGTGGTGGTGGTGGTGGTGGTGGTGTGTTACCTGGGGGAAGGGCTTGTTGTCGACGCGGTAGCCGCCCTCGTCCCAGTTGAGCAGGCGCACCAGGGTGCCGGCGGTGGTGGTGGTGGTGGTGGTGGTGGTGGTGTGTTACCTGGGGGAAGGGCTTGTTGTCGACGCGGTAGCCGCCCTCGTCCCAGTTGAGCAGGCGCACCAGGGTGCCGGCGGTGGTGGTGGTGGTGGTGGTGGTGGTGGTGGTGGTGGTGTGTTACCTGGGGGAAGGGCTTGTTGTCGACGCGGTAGCCGCCCTCGTCCCAGTTGAGCAGGCGCACCAGGGTGCCGGCGGTGGGCGCGCCCACGCGGCCGGTGGAGCGGTCGTGCGGGTCCATGACGGTGGCACAGCTGGTGGTCTCGGTGAGTCCGTAGCCCGCGACCACGTCGCAGCACAGACAGATGCGCACCTGCGCGTGCGTGTCGGGCGACAGCGGCGCGCCGCCACTGATCATCATGCGCACCTTGCCGCCCAACAGCTGGCGGATGCGTGAGAACATCTGCCAAACGACAACGTGCCACATTGAAACCTATCGATAACCAGCTTTCGCGGCTGAATAGTGCGAAAATAATTTAAGGGTCGTCATCACGTTTTTGTAATCAGCACCCCGAGAAACCGCGAAATTGACACCCATATCGATTTATGTAGAAAAATTATACCCGCCATCTTGGATTTCAAAATAAATGTCATCATCGTAATTAGCACCCCGAGAAACCTCGAAATTGATACCCATATCGATATATGTAGAAAAATTATATCCGCCATCTTGGATTTCAAAATAATTTTTTTTTCGTTATTAGCACCCCGAGAAACCTCTAAATTGACACCCATATCGATTTATATAGAATAATTGTATCCACCATCTTGGATTTCAAAATAAATGTCATTTTCGTAATTAGTACCCCGAGAAACCTCGAAATTGACACCCATATCGATTTATATAGAAAAACTATATCCGCCATCTTGGATTTAAAATAAATGTCATTTTCGTAATTAGCACCCCGAGAAACCTCGAAATTGACACCCATATCGATTTATGTAGAAAAATTTTATCCGCCATCTTAGATTTCAAAATAAATGTCATTTTCGTAATTAGCAACCCGAGAAACCTCAAAACTAACAACCATATCGATTTAAAAATATTATCCACCATTTTGGAATTCAGAATTAATGTCATTTTCGTAATCAGCACCCCGAGAAACTTCATTCTTCCACTGTTCTCGGTTCTGAGTCTTAATTATAAGTTAACGGGATACAATTTTTATCCCATAATTATATTTGTGTTGTTGTCACCTTTTTAATAAATAGCGTATTAAACTTACAAGCTGGTTGAGTATGGGCGTGTCGTATCCTCGTCGCATCCAGGTCTGCTTGTACGTGTAAGCCCACTTGAAGAAAGCACTCGCGAACTCGCCGCTGCGGGATACCTTGTCTGTGATGCCCTTGCTGATGCGGTCCATTATGAGCTGTGTAGAAGGTACAATACATGATTTAGTGCGTTATCAACACCTATAAATAACTACAATTTGGTGAAATCAGAAAGAGAACAGGAACAGGTGCTATATGCTATAGATTAAAACAGGCATAATAACAAAAATTACACATACATCTCAAGGTTGTTGATTGTTAACTGTGTTAAAGTAGTCTTTTATTGTCGTTATAATTTTATTTTTATTTAGATTAATTTTTTTGTTTAGTATTTTTATATTCAATTTGTCAAACAAACATAAGATCGTGTGATTATTTTAGTCCTTTTAATAATTATTAATATTTCTTTCCTGAAACACAGAAATAAGATACCTAAGTAAGACTATGTAACTAATATTTTGTCATTATTTGAATAAATGATTTGATTTGATTTGAAGGGCTTGATCAATTGAGACAGGCAATGTGAAATGAAGGCAGTATATAAAAATAAAAAAAGCAAATCAGTATGTAAAATCGCAATCGTAGGATGAAATCCCTGCTAATTTTTATTGAAATCTGTTAAGCGATTAGGGCGTCAAAAGGTAATAAGCGGACGGACAGACAGACAGACAGACGGATAGTTTTTTATTTTATTTTATTAATTTTAGGCCCGACCGCCAGTTCGCCTGATATGAAGCGGTTTCTTCTAGGTAAGCGCGCTCCATCGTGGGAGCGCGCTTACCTAGAAGAAACCGATTTACTCGTGATTTAAAGACACCCAGATTATATCCATTGGGGAACACAGACACGGGTCTATACTTTCACATTTATTATATGAGAATGGAAGTATGGGTATGAATATAAGCAATTAACTCGAGAACATTGACATATATGTACCTAGCTATTAATAATTATTATGTATTTTATGTTTTCGATTAGAAGAAGAAGACAAATAAAACTGGACAAATAAGTTTGTGTGTGTGTGTGTGTGTGTGTTTGTATTATATGTACTTACAGGTACGGTGGTAATGCATGTAGGCTGCAGTATGGTGGCATCTCCCTTGGTTCCCTTCATGATCTTGCTGGAGGTGTCCAACATTGTGAGTGGTGTCGAGTAACCGATGGGTACGCCTGCAAACAATAAAATACAAAATGTTTTAGATTTTTCTGTATCCGATTTGATTTGGACTCAGATCAAATAAAAAGTTAAGATGGAATTTTGCGAACAAAGAAGTGACGCCAGCTGAAACTACGCCTTGCTGTGTACAAACACAATTACACGCACACACGTTTAGCGAAACAACGCCTTATCTTGTCAGTCGAGCTTTCGATAGCTCGACTGACAAGGCGTAGTTTCGATTCAGGTAAGTTCGGTTTCGGTATACGTGTTGTTTGTACACAGCAAGGCGTAGTTTTAGCCGGCCTCACTTCTTTGTTCGCAAAGTTCCATCTTAACTTTTTATTTGATCTGAAGATTTGGATGGCTGCACTCACTGCGTTATTCAACAGCAGTAGAAAGAGTGATCAAAATTAATCCAATCATTATCGCTCTGCTGAGCATAGATATGAATTATTTATTTTTATATTCTTCTTATGTTCAATTCCACAATGAGGTGGTAAATTTTTAATTAGCTAGGTCCATTTTTATTATGGACCGTGTGTGCTGTGTTTTAATAATATGGATGAATAAGATTATGATACTGCCTCATTAGTCAAGTGGTCCCAAGCGCTACTACTACGCTGGAGGTTTTGAGTTCGGTTCCTATTTCGGGCAGTATTATTGGGGTTTTCTATGAAATTCTCGGTAGTAACTCGGAATTTCGTTTTTTGGCTGGTTAATGGCAATAGGTTCACTCCCTATTACATGGGACTAAAATATATCGGCAAAATGTGGGTGAACATAAGCACACCTCTGCCTAACCCTTTGGGAAATACAGGCGTGATGGTATGTTAAATTCAATTTACTTTTTATAAATGGCAAGTAGTGCTTTCTGCCAATGTCAGAATATATATATGTGTTTTTATAAAAGAGGTAGGGTTCTAGCCTTTTGATCCCCACGTCAAAAAGGCAAAACAGTTCCCTTGGTGCTAAGCATTAATAAAACGTATAGAATTCTGTCCTGCAGTCGTGAAGGAGGCGTATTGGGCACATTTTGGTTTGTCATCTATACATTGCACGTTTAATAATAGACTGACCAATTACGGTTTAAGTCCTAAGCAAGAAAAATCAATTTTAGTGTCAATAACTAAATAATTACTTAATCAAGTATTCTTACAATACATAATTTATTATTGTGAAGCTATTTTCTTAAAATAACAAAACATTTTTGCAATTTTCCAGCAAACAGCTAACTTTGAGTTAGGTCAGTCTAATATTCAGCGTGTAACACGTCATAAGGCTTGTAACAAGATAGTGACCTCCGATCATGCAGAGGTTCTCTGCGAGCAGTTCGAAGACGTGCGCGAGCGGCAGGAAGCCCATGAGCAGGTCCCCGTCGAAGATGGGCATGGCGTCGGCGAAGGCCTTCAGCGTCGCCAACATGTTGCGGTGCGACAGCAGCACGCCCTTAGGGACCCCCGTCGACCCGGACGTGTACATTATGATGGCCGTGTCCGACGGAGATGGTGGCACTGACTCTAAGGAACAACAAATCATACTTTCAGCTTCGGAATGCTAATGCTCTTAAGAGGATAGTATCCGCTTCGCGCTCCATACAAACGTAGTTTGGCCCTTGCTTGAATTTTAAACAATGAAAGTCATTGAAATTTTGCAGTAACAATCGTATCATTAAAATACGTGTTCCTGTAGTATACAATTTCATTTCAGTATACGGTTAAAAAGTTACACGAGCTCAAAGATTGGCAATTTTCGTTGAAAAACGGCCAACTTTATGCTAGTATTTCTCGACAATGTATCAATACAGAAACATTCTGATTCGAAAGAAACCAAGATAATATAGTGAATATATTTTTACAAGATTTTTTTTTACGTATTAACAATATTATAGGAGTAATCTCCAAAATTCGGAACATAAGAAATACGTGAAAATGTTGCAAATGTATTGTTGTTTCTCCTCTCGGGCACGCGTTCGCATCGCGAGCGATAGAGACAGCGACAACTGTGCAACATTGTTGCGTTCGCGAGGGACACTCCTCTTAAGCGGGGAATTCACTAGACAAACATGCAGGGGCGTAGCTACCGCCGTATCAATGATACGGGGCCCCCGGGCTACAGGGGCCCCTAATATGGGTAAGATTATCCCAGTTGAGCTGTGAAAAGAAAAAGTACAGTTTGTTCGAAATAAGTAAGCCGATCGGAAGTTGTCTGCAAGTGGTTTAGAAGTAGTAAATTTTAATAGAAAAAGTCGATGTAAAGATAATTAGAGTCGTTTACGTTTCTCATTTCTAATTATTTTGTTTACTAATTTCGATATTTATGTATTAAAACACTTAATTAAACGATTTTATCACCGCGGTAGTTCGGAACGGCTAACTTCCGATCGGCTTACTTATTTCGAACAAACTATAAATAGAAAAGGGAGGAGGTCATTACCCCCCCCCACTAATTTTGATACAAAGCCCCTCCAAGGCAAGCTATGCCACTGCAAACATGCTCGCGGGCGGTGTCTTGTAAATTCCCCATCCAGCGAGCAAGTCTACAAACTGTGGTAGCAAGCAGTGGTGACTCAGTCATAGATAACAGTCGCAACTTACGAGTTGTAGATCGTTAGTTCGAACCCAGACAGGCGCTTTACTTTGTGTCAATTATTTTATAACCACTGCTCCCAAAACGATGAGGGAAAACATCCGTGAGGAAATCAACATGGTCTAAAACAAAAATTTCGATGACATGTGACATCCACCAACCCGCGTGTTATAACTCACTCACTTTCACCGAGAAGAGGTCTATGTCCCAGTACTTAGTGGGAACATTATAGGCGTGGCAACGATTATGTATGTATCATTGCCATTCACCTAAGCATTCACATAGATCTGTCCTCAAAATCTTTCATCCTAACTTCCCTAAAAATTTCTAAGATACCTTTTTCCTATAACTTTACTGAAAACTACACCTTATTTTACTTCACAACACTCCGTTATAGCACTATTCCTCAGTAAATGTCTTTAACTCTAGAAAACAAATATAATTTCACTCACCAATTTTGGAGGAGGCGCCTTTAGTAACAACTTCCTTATATCCGATGATCTTGATCCCGGGCTTGTATCCGTCCCTGTCGATGGACTTGAGCTGGTCCTCCATGTAGATGATGGTGTCGACCCTGGGCGTCTTGTTGAGGATCTTCCTGAACTTGGGCAGCAGGTCGTACGTGGTGATCACCGTGGAGACGTCTGTTTCGTTGATACCGTGCGCTATCGCCTCGTCGCCCAACGTTGCGTAGATTGTTACAACTAAAAAATAGGATTATTTGTTATTTTATTAGGAAAATGGTAGAAACTGCGTCATAAGCCTAGTGGTCTTAAAGCGACTGCTACGTTAGAGATCTTGGGGTCGATTTCCAAGCAGTGTTATTGGGTATTTCTACTAACCGTGGATTGTACGAACCGTGTACTAGGCCAAGCAATAGGCTTGCCCTCTACCACATGGGACCTAAACATACCGGCGAAGATTGGGTGTACATTTAGTACGCCTCTGCCTAACCCTTCGGGAAATATAGGCGTATGACTATGAAATTGTCAGTAGCAGTGGTGTTTGGATATGTAACCGGTAAATGACAATAGGCTCGTCAATGAAAATATTCAGTGGCAGATGTTGTACGTTGGATAATAGGTACGGTTGAGTTGCAAGATATCCGATTCGTGCTTGCCGTCTATCAGAATGGACCCTCACAATGGTGTAGTGGTTTTTTCCTCAAATGCCACTTACAGACATTGTCTTACATTGTGACGCACATAATAAATACTAAAAATACTAAGTCTCGACTTAAAAAGAGACAATGTTTCATTGAGTTTGTTTTAGCACTTCTCCTCAAAGATCATTTAGGAAATGCCGATGCTACAATCTAAAACTGACTTGTAAAAGTGTCTTCTCTTTTTCTTTATTAAAAAGCTTACTAGCAATGTGGGTCACACATTACTAGTATTCTTGTTAACCCCTCGTGCTAAGCTAAGTTCTTGTGTCACGTCAGTAGTGCAATGGGTGGGTTTCGAACCGGCAACCACATGATCGCAAGTTCGACGCCCTAGCCATTGGGCTACCGCAACTTGTTCTTGTTTCTGTAAATAGTTTTTAAAAGATCTATTTACAGAAATAAATCACTGACGGCCAGATGGAGTAACGACTTGCGATAGGCAACTGGCAGTGAATAGATGAGGAAAGCCAAAGATAAGGCTCTGTGGCGTTCACGAGGAGAGGCCTACGTCCTGCAGTGGACGAGTATAAGCTAATGATGATAATAACTGACCAGGTATGCTCTGCTTGAAGCAGCCGTGCGCGGCGATCATCCACTCGGCGCGGGTCTCGGCGAACATGACGACGTTCTGCCGGGGCCGGCAGCCCAGCTCGCGCAGGCCGGCCCCGAAATGCCGCGCCTCCTTCTCAACATCGGTGTATGTGCGCCACACGTAGTCACCCATGTTGAACTGGGTAAACACAACAATTATATTCTAAAATACTAAGTCTAGAGCGTTTTTGTTAGAGTATTCATCAATATCGCATGGAAGGCACACAAGAGTGTCTAAATCGGAAGAGTTTCGAATTTTGCCTGGTGTTGATTTCTTATTTTATAAAATGTTTCACTGTCATATTCTAATCGATTTCATCTCCGATGCAAAACCTTTTTCAAACCTCTGCCAATGTTTGTAATGGAACTAAGACCTGACCGACACAACATTACAGTTTGTTCGAAATAAGTAAGCCGATCGGAAGTTATCTGCAAGTGGTTTAGAAGTGGTTAATTTTAATAGAAAGAGTCGGTGTAAGGATAATATTAGAGTCGTATATGTTTCACATTTCTAATTGTTTTGTTTACTAATATCGATATTTATGTAATAAAACACTTAATTAAACGATTTTATCACCGCGGTAGTTCGGAACGGCTAACTTCCGATCGGCTTACTTATTTCGAACAAACTGTAACTCACGTCAGCATTACAAAACATTTAAGTTAGGTACTTATAACATGTGCACGCGAATTAAAAGGCCTTAACTTTCAGGCCGTCATTTTTTTTTAATTCTTGACCTAATGCCTAAAGAATTTTCTACCAGTCGAACTTACCACGGTTATGTAGAAATATAATTTTATGATAACGTATATTTTAATTTATTTCCTTTAGAAGTTTATATTTGTTATTAGTCTTCTTAGTACCATTATATAATTTTTCCAAGGGAAACAGCACGTGTCTAAGTACAATGTCGGTAATTGTACAGGAGAAAATTGTACCTGAATAGCTGAATCATATGTCATTTGTTCAAACCAAGTACACTCTCACGTATTCAATGTCAAAGCTATTGAAAAACAATTGTTTTTAAACAGTATTTTGCGATAAATAGGTAGTAACTAGCTATTGAATACACAGGAACTTTTCCGTTTTCAACATAATCTAATCAAATATCCGCCTAGAATATTTATAATGTGTCGCATAAAGAGGAACCAGTGGCTAGTCATGAGGTTTATTAGCAGAGGTCTTATAGATGGTACAGTCCCATAAAAAGCCATATTGTACAAAAATATCGGAAATAAGAATCAGTACATAATCGAAACATGTACGAACTCTATCTTAACATCGAGTTTTTATTGTAAAATTGACTTCTGCACAAGTTGCGTACAACATTACAAATACAACTTGCGTATAATAAATATATGTTTATAACTATGTTATTATATGTATCGTTGCTACAGTGACTGTATACTGAATGTTCATCGTTTTGAAAATAAATTATACCAAAAAGCCGCAAGCCGCCTTCATCATTAACTCATATATTGTCTCACCTCTGGGCACGGGTCTCCTCTCAGAACGAGAGGGATAAGGATATAGTCCACCACCCTAGCCTACTACGGGTTGGCAGACTTCACGCACCGTCAAGAAAATCTCTCAGGTATGCAAGTTTCCGCACGGTGTTTGCCTTCACCGTTTAAGCGCGTGATAAATATAATTATTAATTAATACGCATATGACTTCGAAAAGTCAGAGGTGCGTGCCTTGGATTTGAACTCGAGGCCATTGACTCGGTTATAACTACGTAAGAGCACTTAGAGGTGTATTATTGAACGTACCTTCTTGAAGACCCTGCCGTTGGGCTGCGGCTCGTCCTCCTCGCTGAGCACGGTGCGGGTCCCGAGGCAGGCGCGGCCGGCCCAGCGCGCGGCCGCGGCGCGCAGCATGCTCTCCATGGACGTCACCCCGTCGCGCACCAGCCGCAGGTGCAGCGCGCACGGCGACGACACCGACTGCACCGTGATGCTGTTCGATGTCGTCTGGATTACACGAGCCTACGGAACAAGCAGATACAACATTATATTACGATGATATTTACATAACAATTTTGAACAGTGGACCCACCCTAGGTGGGACGGCGAGGTCTCCGTGGGTCAGGTAACAGCTATAACTCACTCTACTCCGCAATTGTTAAAAACCCAAAAACAGGACTGCGATAGTGTCTAGTGCACTAGATCAACAAGACAGTCATTAAGAGGATAGTATCCGCTTCGCGCCCCATACAAACGCAGTTTGGCCCTTGCTTGAATTTTAAACAATGAAAGTCATTGAAATTTTGCAGTAACAATCTTATCATTAATATACGTGTTTCTGTAATATAAAATTTCATTTCAATATACGGTTAAAAAGTTACACGAGCTCAAAGATTGGCAATTTTCGTTGAAAAACGGCCCAACTTTATGCTAGTATTTCTCGACAATGTATCAATACAGAAACATTCTGATTCGAAGGAAACCCAGATAATATAGTGAATATTTTTTTACAAGATTTTTTTTTTTACATATTAGCAATATTATAGGAGTAATCTCCAAAATTCGGAACATACGAAATACGCGTGAAAATGTTGTTGTTTCTCCTCTCGGGCACGCGTTCGCATCGCGAGGGATAGAGACAGCGACAACTGTGCAACATTGTTGCGTTCGCGAGGGACACTCCTCTTAAGAGCGAAGTGGATGACGTTCGTAATCGCGTTGTTTACTCCAGCAGCAGACAAGCTTACTTATTTAATAAAGTGTTTGGTGATTAGTCGATTAAGAAGATTTTACATAACATACCATCACGCCTGTATTCCCCGAAGGGTTAAGCAGAGGTGTACCTACTAATGTACACCCACATTTCGCCAGTATGTTAAGGTCCCGGTTAAGGTATTATAAGAAGATTTTACTTTCAACAAAGTGCAATACTAAAACTTGTCATTGATTAAAACGCCGCTTAAGTTTTATTTCTTCAATATTTCGGATTCTCTGACTGAGGATTCGAAAATAAATGTAGTTAATTATTGCAATTCTGTAGCAGAACATCATCGCATTCGGACGTGGGTGGCGTCAAAAAATGTGAAAGAGGTCAAACAAAAATAACAACTACAATGGCTGGTCAGAATAACTGACAGTTTTACACAAACCGTCAGATATTGTGAATCGTAACTGAACATAAAGATACAGGTTGGAGAGTAGATACCGTCAAAATTACCTGATCAATGACTGCACCATTAATCAAATGAGTATAATATCTAGTCGCTCGGAATCTGATCTAAATGTTGGCAAAGTATCAAAGCTTTTGCTTCGATCGAATTAATTCGTGTCAGAATTTAATCAAAGTTTTTTCTCAAGCTCTGAATAATAAAATGATACCAAGTTATCTCAGAAGTTGTTGACACAACTTCGGTAATTCAATTATGGACACAGCAGGAGAGAAAAAAAATCGAGACTTGGGACAATTAAGTAAGGTCTCTGAACTTGCAGTTGTTTGGGTTTTTATGGCAGGATCCAATATTCTCTTTATTAAAAATACTTGGGAAATAGACGCCAGCTGTAACAGTAGGAAGAACTTGTAATTAGCTCATTAGTAAGGGCTCAACCAGTAAGTTTTTGATGGGGCCTTACACGATGTTCAATGTTGGGATTGGCTGAAAAACATCTGCTGATGAGAATTGATGTAGCGGGTGAAGGATTCCTTACCTTAATTCGTCTGGATAAGGCTCGTTTCCTCCACGGCCTCTGCAGTATGAGGTGGATGGGGAAGGTGATTATGTCGAAGACCAACGCGACCGCGCGGATGGTCTTGAGCACTGCTGATACCCACCATGACTCCGGCCTGGGAACGAAGGAACGAATAAAAGTTCATTAATAAAAGTTGTATAAGCAATCAAAACATACCACAGTATTATAAGAATTGTCATGATTAGGGTGCTGATAGACTTGAGTATATTCGAAAAGGGTTCCCTGGAATGATCGACGAAATGTGCATCGATTGCATGGTTCTTCAAATTGAACATCCGATCAAAATGCACATTTCGTCGATTATTCTAGCGAACGCTCGCGGAAATGCTCAAGTGTATCAGCACGCTTAGGTTCTTTCAATAAAAACAAAGTCCTCAGTAGCATTATCTCTTCTCCATTGTTTCAATAACATTATTTCGAGGCGCGCATGTTAGCCTAGCAGGTAATCGTCTAAGCCACAAAGACAAAGTTATATGCGTCTTCCAAATGACAAACAACCTCAACTACCTGACCTTCGTAACCCGATACGTGACTGCTGTATCACCTTAACTAACAAATTGTGTTTATTTAAACAGTTTGCGGCAAAAAAAGATTTATCTATGTGTATCGAAAGGGCTCAAGGCATACATGTTTGCGCTCGTATCGCTTCCAATGTAATTTCCAGTTGAATTACCTTTCGCAAAATAAATATATCGATCGCTGGAAATAACAGTCAACGTACATCTTAGCATGTTCATACACGAATTCAAGTACTTATAGTTCATAAGTTTACGTTTCTATGGTTCCATGAATATTAACTTTTTTTGTGGTGCGGAAAGTTCTGATGGATCGTCTACCACCTGGGGACGGGGCGGGGGTAGGGACTCCTTACCGACAAATAATTCCACCTTTCAAACAAAAAAACTAAATCAAAATCGGTTCATCCGTTAGGGAGCTACGATGCCACAGACAGACACACACACACGCACACAGACACGTCAAACTGTCGTTTTTGCGTCGGGGGTTAAAACCAGCACCTGCCTTCTCTTGCTTCATAGTCACGGCCTCGGGATTCGTGACATTCGACACGACGTCTGAATACTAGCCAGAGTTACCGCCCTGAAGATGACAAATCTTTAGATAAATCGCTACAAATTATAGTCCCAGTCACTAACAACAAGAGAAGACGTCTGATTGAAAACTAAAGCGGTGATTAGTTAAAACCGAAAATAATGCATTTCGGTTTCTAGGTATTTCCTCAACTCTTCAGAGCATAGTTCATTATGCTATCATGTTCTGGCCTGGCGTACTCGCCTTGAACTAGATTAAACTTTTGCCAAAAAACCTAGGTACTAGCTAGCATCTGCAACTTAAATGAACACGGTGAATTAAATTAAGAGAAACGGACCGTCCATAAGTATCAGCGTTCAGAGAATTTATAATTAGTGCTTACTTTAAAAACGTTTAATAAATACGTAGAATGAAAGAACAAAAGTAACAATTTTGGGTATTTACTTTACGTAGACAAAGAAGGAACGAGTTACCTAATTAATAAATTAGAAAATGTAAAACAACGATAACTGTCAGCACTAAAATGGTTTTTATGGGCACGAGGGACTGAAAAATGAAATACCTAGTTACGGTTGAAAAATAACACAGCACAGATTTGCGCAGCTGGATAAAATAAAAGTCGCTACTTAAATTGCTTGAATAATTGAGTAGGCACTTAATTTTAAATACTAACCTCTCTGTCATTATCCTAGTTCCATTGCAATTAAAAGTATTTAGCTTTGTACAATTTTGAACGTTACTATTTTATAGTTTAGGTCCAAGATGATCAGTAAGCCTGAATATGCTTGTTATTTTGAGGACAACCGCATGTAAGTTACAAGCCACATGTGCACGGAAGGAGCAACGCCTTTTAAGGCGACTGCACAGACATCCATTTAAGCAAATCGTCCTTTATACTGTTTAAAAATAGTTTCAGTTATTTAGAAGCCGAGGATTTGAATTCTCGGTGAAGTATGAAGTTAGTATTTATGTAAATCCATTTCGTATACTCCATAAGACCCAATTTTTGGAATTGTGCAACTAGTTTCTGGCTTTTGAAAAATATCTAGGTATTTCATTTGAATTTGAATAAAGCATTTAGATTTTGTGAAACGCTTAAAATACGGACACACCACATAAAAAAAACATAAAAATTTGTATGGTGGAGCTTTCCCTATACCAGAGTAGATAGGTACTATAACCAACGTGACCTCCAATATTGATATCACGAATTATTCATCATAGATCTATACCTTGATATGATGTACAGTAGGGATGTCGAAAATGAAAAAAAAATATCGTTATATCGATTTATCGATATTTATTAAAATATCAATATTAGCGTCGATATATCAAAGGAAAAATATCGATATATCGATTAAATCTCAATAAACACCCACTAATTTAGTGGGTGTTTATGTTACAAAACATAATACTCAACAGTCATAGACAATATATTTCTTTTTTTCCTTCGTTCCTATCTTCTACAGTTTCAGATTTCAGCGACTTGGGTGTTTATACTTAGTGCCATAAGAATAAAAAAATTACGTTTTCGAGACTGGATATTTTCTATCGATATATCATTACGAAATGTATTGCCCAAAAATATCGATATATTGAATTGAAAATATCGATATATCGATGTATCGATATTTATTCGACAAGCCTAATGTACAGTCGCCAGCACATCAAGTTACCACAAAATGACAAATTTTCTCAGTCGTCTTTGAACTTAATCGTAAACATTTTAAGGTTTAAAATCATTTGGAGAAATTTGACAGTTTTGTGTAACCTGATGTGTGATTGTACGTAAGTCGTGGGAGCAGTGTGGTCGGAAAACATATGACCCTCGACTATAGTCCAGGAACACTACGGTATACGTAGAAGTAATATAAAACAATGGACGGCAAGCGGTGAGCGATATCCATCTGAATTTACTCCAGAAACAACAAACAACCAGAGATCATGATTTAATTTTCATAAAAATGAAGCTTTCTTTTTCATAATTATCGTTTGAACTACATATTAAAGCAATGCAGGCATACACACACACGTCATAATTATAATATTGGTCAAGTTTTAGGTAACTTAGGTATGAAATTCAAAAATGTATACATACAATACAGTCAGCTCCGAATTGATTATGACAAAAAACACTTAATGTTCTAAAGGTGCCCTAAAAAATAGAACTTTACATAACCAATTAGTATAACTGAATGCTATAACAAAATCAAAGAACATTTCTTGGATCGCGTAGGCGTACCTTCAACGTTGTTGTTCTAACAGAAACCCCCTAGTACTCTGCGTGGGTTTGGAGTAACAAAATTGTAAATTCTTACACAAAATTATTTTATTGTTCCCTTTCATATATATACCGTACCATACCATTAATTATTAATAATTAATTATCACGCGCTTAAACGGTGAAAGAAAAACATCGTGAGGAAACCTGCATGCCTAGGAGATTTTCTTGAGGGCGTGTGAAATCTGCCAACCCGCAGTAGGCTAGCGTGGCGGACTATAGCCTAATCCCTCTCGTCCTGAGAGGAGACCCGTGCCCAGCAGTGGGACAATGTAATGGGTTGATGATGATGATATATATACCGGTGACCTTTAGATGCTGAAAGACTGATAAATACAAAATTATTTGTTCTGTAAAAAAGAAAGTGAGAGGCTTTGACGTCGCTTGAAGACGTAAAATGTGGAAGAGAAATTCGACATCACAGGCACTGGTCTCGGTAGCTTAGGTGGTAAAGTCTGGTGTACTTAACCAAAAAGACGCAGGTTCAATCCCTGCCTGACATCAAATTTTTCTTTCACTAGAAAATTTCTTTAATTAGAAAATTCATATCTTTGTGAAAAAGGAGAGTATTCAAAATACTTCTGTTCTAGAATCCTTCAGTAATATTGTGCCTATTTCACAATAATCAACGAAATAGGAACTTAATTTAAACTGTCCTAATTTGTTTATTATTACGAGGTCAATGTCAAAGAACCAATGCATCTAGAGCCTCAGGCCGGACGTCCATGACCCATGAGGCGCATGCGCGAACAGGTCCCAGGGTGCATCTCTCGGTAACTATGTACTATGTACAAATCAACCGCACTATACATAATATGTAAGCGCAGGCCTGTTGCAAAACTCTCAAAATTGTCTCTAGACGAGCGTTGGAGAAAGGAGTGCATATATCATTTGGGTAATATAATAAACTTACATGTAAGAAAAGCAATTTTGCGTAGTCCAGTTTCTCATAAATTTCTAATCTGTAGTAGAAAATTATAGCTCAAGATACCGAAATATCATATCCTATTAAGAATAGGAATGACTGAATGTCCTAAGCACGACTGCTACGTTAAAGGTCCTGGGTTCGATCCCCAGGTCGAGCAGTGTTATTGGGTTTTCCTATGAAATTCTCAGTAGCAGCTAGGAGTCTGGATTTTTGCCCGGTGAATGGCAATAGGCTCGCCCCCTATTACATGGGAACATACCGGCGAAATGTGGGTGCACATTAGTACACCTCTGCTTAACCCTTCGGGGAATACAGGCGTGATGGTATGTTTGTTAATAGGAAAGTGCCGTGAAGTACAGCCTACTTTCTCCACGAGGGACTGATAAACTCTAAGGGGTAGGAAAATTGTGTGTTATCAACTTATTATTCCAAACAATAACCTAGAATTCCACTGCTCAATAGTTGATAACAGAGGTGAATGAATGTGAAATGTCATTTGGATGTGACATCGACGATGGACTCAGCTGACTCCGATATGCTCCAATTAATCTACGTGACCGTTTTGACAGATTAGGCTCAAAATCTTCACATTTAAGTGGCATTGCAACTTGCATCATGGCCGATTATAATCGACGAGCAAAAACTGGACCTTATATCACAAATGTTAATAAAAACAAGTAACTCCAAAATTTGTGTTTGATATAGAAAATCCTATTCTTCTTGCCTTGTATTGGTCCCTGGTACTATTCCTCTCAGAAATATCATCCCATCAAAGGGAGATTAGCCTATAAATATGAATCAAGAGACAATATACCAAGATCCTTAGATTATATAGCGGATCTTGAGATTTAAGCTCGACGAACGGGACGCAGACTCACAGCATATGTAATGACAAAGGGTTCGATACGGGTAGTGATCTTATTAGATATAGTATTGAGCCTTCTGAAGGGGATTCCATCTAGGATGTGGGCCTGGCTAACAAAGATCGATATTTCATTCACTAAGAAATTTTTGATCCAATTCAATTTAGTGTTTGGTATAAGTTCAGTAAATTACTTAGTTTGATTTCCATTCTATTTCTCAATAAACAAAGCTTAACGATTCATAGATTCTATAAAGCAAGAAGGGTATAATAAAATATAATGTTTACAATGTGGTTGGGCTTGAGGTGAGGTGCATCAATCAGTCATTGTAGAACTCATACAAATTAAAATTTGAGAACGACTCCATACGCCAACATGTGAGTATGCCATATAAACATTAAAATTAAAAACTGCCATACGGGGAGTCAATTGCACAAACCTACATATACGCAGATCAAATACGGGGTAGTCATAATATGTGACGTGTGTTAACAGTGGTTGTGTATCGGATGGTTAGGACAACACGGCAGTGTCACCTTCCCGCAGCTATAAATAATACTAATGTAGGAAATATACGTCTCCGCGGTGACCTCCGCCCTTAAGTCGTCAAGCGCCATATTGTAGACACAATGCAAAATCTATTGTTTTGTCCTCATGAGGAAACTGTATGCATTAGTGAATTAAGTCGTTATCGTAAAACCTTGTACAATATTCTGCCTCATTAGTCTAAGCGCGACTGCTACGCTAGAGGTCCTGGGTTCGATCCCCAGGTCGAGCAAAGTGTTATTTGGGTTTTTCTATGAAATTCTCAGTAGCAGCTCGGAGTCTGTATTTGTGCCCGGTTAATGGCAATAGGCTCGCCCCCTATTACATGGGACCTAAACATACCGGCGAAATGCGGGTGTACATTAGTACACCTCTGCCTAACCCTTCGGGGAATACAGGCGTGATGGTATGTTATGTTGTTGTACAATATTGAAGTTATTATAAACTGCAACATCTGGAGATACATATGTTTAGAATTGTAATTAAAAAAACGTTAAACATCTGCAATTTTTTGTCAACTACCAATTTACTGTCGGCTGCTAGGCACGGAACTCCTGAAATAAGAGGCCTGGCGAGTTGGCAGACTCCAACATAATGTGCCGAGACAAGTCATACAGAATTCCTCACGATGTTTTCCTTCACCGTTGAAGCAGATTTTTCTATAAAATATTTTATTATATACTTTGAACGTTTCAAGTGCGTTAACGTTTATTGAAATGGCATAGCGAATATTGACCACCACATACTTGGCGTCAGAATTATTGGAAAAGAGGTGTCAGACCAATTTCGCAACTCTCGATGCATTCCAGTGTCATCAAATGCCAATTGTGATAAATCGTGAGAATGTTTTATGCACATTAAGCATTATCATATCACACGTATTAAATGATCTTGCGATACTCGTTCCACGAAAGCTCATTAGCCAACTCAAAGCTACTGAAGAAGGCCAATTTACTTGTGAAAAAGGCATAATAATATTTCTTTCGTAAAGCCGTTGGTCCTTTAACCTGTGTTTAGTTACCTGGGAACGTATTTTGCCTGCTACAAAAGGTTCGAGTCTCTCGATTGAACAACAACCTTACCTCCTACACGTGAAAAAAGGGTGGTGTGAGCGCAACAAGTCATGTATGAAAAAAATGGTTTTGCCAACCACGCAAAGATGTATGCAATGAAAATGGTAACTAAAGTTGTGCCATTTTTTATTCAATTACGTCATGTTTTAAAAGTTAGTTTAGAACATTGATGGAAAAGAGAGACTAGAGAAAAAGTCTGGAAGATAAGGAACTACACGAATTAATCTAGTTTAGATGATATTTCCTGGTTCGCACATAGATGAAAATGTTCTGAGATAAGTATAATATGTTTATTACTACATAATATTATACTCTTGAACAATGTAGTGGGTTATGTGTTTACAAATTTAAAATAAGGATCCTACTGTAACACTCTGTATGTAACTGTTTTTGTCCCGAATAAATAAATCAAATAAAAATACTACAAGATAATATCTTGGACAACATTTATCTTGAACTAACATCGATGATATTCTGCAGCTTAACTAGATAACCAGGCTAATCTAAACAAATACTAGGTAATTATAAATATCTATTTTTGCAAATGACTCGTTTTATCAAAGAAAAAGACACAAGGTTATTTAAGGATAATTTTTAGTCCAATCACACTTAAAGGAAGCTGCAGACACCGGCATCGTTTTTAGTCAAATGTGACTAAATACTTATTTAGATAACCTAGGGGTGACTATACACCAAACCCGCCAGGCGGCCGGACTCATTTTGGAACGAGCTTGCTGCCTTATGTGGCGTTTGATAAGTAGACGCCTTAAGAGGTATGTCCAGATTGCAATAAAAATACGGCTTCTGCTGTTAGACGAAACATCTGGATACTGTTCTAATAACAATTTCTTGGTAACTTCCAGTAACTACAGTTATGTAAGGTGATACAGGTAGGCACATTCCGCTGCGTCCTAACACATGTCGGTAAGGAATCCTACAAACTACCAGTCACTATGGCGAATCGCGCTGCAATTATGCAACACCCGGCCCCGTTATGAATGAATCAGTAGCTTGCAATGTGCGCTTGCTCAACTTTATACTCACAATGTTGAACGGTTGTTTTATTGCAATGCTTCTTAAACTTTTTGTAGCTACATACTACTTAAAAATTTCAAAATGCCACTGATTCTTGGTGAGACGTTCGGTCTCCGCAATAAACAAATGTTGCGTGTTGCGTGAATCACTGGAAAATTATCCTTATATTTTTTTGTTAAGAGTGAACTGAGAGGCTTTGGACCTCTGGCACTCGTGTCACTGACCCTTTAGGAGTCCGTGGATCACATTTTAAGAAACCTTGTATGATGGTATTAACATGCAGCTCTTAAGGGCATTATGCTTTTTTTAGTTTAGCACATGGCTTTGATAGTTTGAATTGCAAAAGAAGCTAAAAAATATTAGCAATATAGGTTACTTGTACGACAATTTTATTGCAGATATTGTATTGATTTGATGAATAAGTAATTTTACGCTTGTGTCGTAGGGAAGGATAGAGCGAACGCAGAACCAATACGTGCAGTTAACTGCAGTAATGATCCTTATATCAATAGCTGGGACCCACCACACTAATAAGACTCGAAGTAGCAAAAAGAATCTGGGTCCACCAGAAATCGTAAACTTGATGTTATTCTACTTTTTTTAGTACTAGCCCCTCCCAAATCAAAGCTTGCTTCACATCGAATAATCGTAGCAATTTTGATCATTCGAAATGCAAATTACATAATTATAACAATTAAATAAATATTATCGTGTTTACATAACATCACATAAATCTTATCTTAGTAAGTATTTTAGTACAAGGCTCTAGTCAGGCGGCTATCATGAGTATTCATAGTGCTAGCCTGCGCTACCGCAAATCAAAGTCCAACGATTAGATAATAAAATTAACGTGTTAACCGTTTCTTGTCCAGTACACTGTAATAACTCAGTTAATTGCCGTAATTAAAGCTATTCAGAACGAATAAGAAATCGAATATATCACGCAGGTTCTAACAATTTGGAATTTATTTATTTGCGATGGGTAAGATTTTCTACGTTTCCTAAAAGCCCGAAATAATGTGCTAACACCTTTAGATCAAGATATAAATACGTTTAACTAGTGATCTCGATGGATTAAAAGCTGAAAAATGCTGATATACTATAGTTTTCCAGCTACACCAGTTTTTTTTTAGTTTCTGTATCCAAAGACCAATAAACATATTTTTATAATGCTGGCAGGATCAGAAAAACAACAAGGCAAAGGCAGACAAGCAATTATAAAGGCCAGCTAATAGTTGGATAAGTAGACACCAGATCGCGACTGGCTCGCCTTGGCACTGGACTTTGTATTCGCAATCACGCACTATTGAAGACTCGACACTTTTTGTTCGGAAGATAAACGACCTCGAAGTTAACATTAAATTATTCAAGGATTTAGTTTTTTTAAAGGTATTTAGGTACCTACTAAAATTAAATAACTCAACTGCCAAAATAGAGGTATATATATATTGTTTTTCGCAAAATGTAGGTCTATAACATAAGTAATAATTGAGTAACGACTTCAAGAGGCGACTAAAATATACCACAAAAAATATTTATATTTACAACTTTAATTTCAAAGACAGACTGAAAGAGTCCCCCTATTTTTGTCCCATCTTCTGCCATCCAATGCTGGATGTAGGTCTGTTCATAAGCACGCAATTTTACTTTTAAATAGCATTTGGAAAAATTACGAGATCGCATTGAGAACACTCCCTGAATTTCTTACAAGTCCCAAGGTCTAACGTGCGCTAATCGGATACTAATCAGTATTTGATACAAAATCAAACTAATCTATATATTTACAAGGAGCGTGGAAATTTCTTCAACGGCGGATAAGTGGCCGTGTTAGACATTATAACAATGAGAACCAGTTACTTTATATACAACATAATTTTTACCGATTGCTGAAAATATTGCCTTTTATTCGGATATTCGCGGAGATAATATGTAGCGATGACATATGGGACTGGTGAAAGCTCAAATTGGACTAGTTTTTATAACAAAGTTCAGGCTAGACGGTTTTTTTTAATGATACGTTACGATAAAACCTTTGTGCGCTATAACTTTACTATAGAAACAATGTTTACGTCATCGCTATTTTATAACTTTGATGATAGGCTTGAACCAAAGTTCAGAGTTCAGTTTTCAACGCCTTGACATTAATTTTCCATTAATAAAGATTTAAGTGTTACGTAATTAGTCTTTAACACTAAAGTGGACGCCTCAACGTGACCACGACCGCTCTGCCAAGAGCGAAACGACTGAGAAGAAGAATTAGTCTTTAGTGATCGCGCAAAACGTAGTTATTTAGTCTAGTCTAGACTCTAAACAAATACCTATGACCTAAGCATTAAACTTTCTATTCTATTATAATACAGTTTCTTTTATCATATTGTAAGTTTAACGAAATTAAATATAGACAACCCTTCCTGTACCTGCCTTCTTAGAATTGTTTATTTTTATGAGTGATAATTTGGCGTAACAGAAACAATATCAGACTACTTTTCGATAATAAAATTTACACCTAAATTCAATATGTATAAATACATGCTGCCAGTTTCGGAAATACACGAGTAAAGTATTAAAATATATTTATTAGTACCTAGGTACTTAGTGCACATTAAGATTGTATTTGAATAGCATCGATTTAAATAGATTTAGGTAATCTTTATTACGTTCATAAAATGACACGTGTGACATCGAGGACATCAGTTCAGTTTGTATTCAGCCTAATATTGAAAACTACTGCAAATGTATTAGTCGGTTCGGTGCCTTTACTTATTATTTAATAAAAAAACTTTCTAAATTACACTGTAGGTAAGGAAATGGGTCGTTCCGGCATTGCTGCATTGAGTATTTTATACTATACCAGAATTTTAATTTGAAAAAATATAGATTTTATTGATGTAGAAATAATAATAAAAATAATCGCTACTTTCAGTTCAGAAGACATTTCGTCTTCTGAACTGAAAGTAGCGATTATTTTCCACTTAGAGTTTTGTAAAATTCAACTTCGAAACATTCAATGAAGTAAATAAGCTGATCACGTAACGAAAAAATCGATCATCATCAACCCATTACATTGTCCCACTGCTGGGCACGGGTCTCCTCTCAGTACGAGAGGGATTAGGCTATAGTCCGCCACGCTAGCCTACTGCGGGTTGGCAGACTTCACACGCCGTCAAGAAAATCTCTCAGGCATGCAGGTTTCCTGATTCCTCACGATGTTATCCTTCACCGTTTAAGCGCGTGATAATTAATTATTAATACGCACATGACTTCGAAAAGTCAGAGGTGTGTGCCTTGGATTCGAACTCGAGACCTTTGACTTGGCAGTCCAATGGTCATATCACTAGGCTATCACTGCACAAAAAATCGATCGCTTTTTTGCTTGTTGACAGCAAGCTCTTATTGTATTCAACAACACTGTATACAATAAACAAAGTTACAAGTTGTATAAATATTTGTCGAGTACGGCGACCTGACAGGAGTGAGCTGAAGCGTTAAGGCCAAGACGAAATCGACCTGAATGTTCAACAACATCAACAATACAAGTTCTCAGTTGTTCACTGGATTGTTTACAATAACTGTTACAGTAAGTTCGAGATTCGGGATTTTAATATTTTACTGTACGACGGTTAAAATATGTGTTTCTTTTTATGGTATAACTCTGCAAACGAGAAGGCGAGCTACCTGATGGTAAGTAGTCATCGCCGCTAATGGACATCTGCAATACCGAAGGAGTTGCAGATGCGTTGTCGAGCCTATTAGAGGAAACGGGAGGGAAAGGAAAAAAGGAGAAGGAAGGGGACTGAGGGAGGAATTGGGCTTAAATAATAATTATAATTAAGCTTGTAAAACATAATGATCTAGAGAAGAAGATGCTACTGAACAGATGTGTAATTGTAATATTGACTTGTTCTTTTATTGATTGGTCTAGTGGACACAAGAGCGGGTGTTAAGCGTAAGGTTCTGAGTAAATATTTCAGGTCGAGTAAAGAGTAATTGAGTTTCTCCATTAAGAAGCTCGGAGTTTGGATAAAGGCAACGGGGTCGGGTCGTATTAAATAAGATATAAAACATACCGGTGCCGAGTGGATGTTCGTTATTACATGTCTGCTTAGCCCTTCGGACACTACAGGCGTGATGGTATGTTACGTAATAATTACAATAAGTACAGCTGTGCACACAAGTTTGTTAACAACGAGGAAGTGGATCGTACTCGTAGGTGCAGGACGCATCGGAAACGAGTCTCGGCGAAAGTTATTGCGAAGCTCTTAAGGAAAGGCTGAACCTGTTTTGGCTTCGTTGCATGATCTGGTAAATCGCGAGATACTTGTACGAAATCCTTATACGATAGCTCGCTTCAAAGGAAGTATTGGTACATTTACCATTTGAAAATTTCATGCTACTTACGTGTTTATTTATTTGGTACACAATAGGCACATGTCTGAATAAAAGTTATTGAAACTGATAATGCTTCTATGAACTAAAGTGTTTATTTTGACTTAGTGTACGGACCCACCTCATTGTCCCACTGGGTTCGGGTCTCTTCCAGAACGAGAGGAATTAGGCGTGGCTATATCCACCACAGTACCCTACAGCTGGTATGCAGACTTCACACGCCGTCTAGAAAATCTCGCAGGCATACAGATATCTTTACGATGTTTTCCTTCACCATTGAACCGCATTAAATATTTTTTAATATAAGAACTACTTATATGTCTAGGAAAAGTCAGAGGTGCGTGCCTTGAATTAAAACTCGAGATTTTCGACTTTGCAGTCTAATGGTCATATCAAAGGCCTATCACTGCACAAAAAATAAGACTACTTATAGGACATAGTAAATCATATATCTATCTATAGTCTTATTTTTGATATAAAAAGATTTATAGTCTGTTACTATAAATCTTTTTTTTAGATTTATTATAGAACAACGTTTCGCACTTACGATGCAGGATACAATATTACTTAATCACAATAATCACTAGCAGACATTTTTAAATACGTTTACAATGACTCAAAATCAACTGATAATGTTCCGAGATTTCCGTGTAATTACGGTTTAATGTCCAAATAATTCGATAAATACATATCATTAAACGAAAGTGGGACAATCAACACGTGAATAACATGCGAACACGGTAGCTTGTCCTTCAAAAGGATAACATGCGCAGACGCACCTTGCTTGCATGCAAAAAAGACGCATCGATGTAGACTATAAGGAGGTATCAGAAGTCAGAAAATGGAGAACAGTTTCGATTCCTCTAACGACAAGAGATGATCTCTTAAATAGAAGAAAGCGCGTTATTATTATTTATATGGCTTTAACTAGATACTAGAAATGTATTTGACAAAACATAAAATAGCTATTTGGTTGGTAAGCACGGCTACATATCAAGCTATACAAAGCCACTATAAGCTGACATGTCATTGTATAGGAAGCCTATACAACTCGAAGTCAGCGTATACTGGAGAGGTACTGTACTGTCTTTCTAATATAACTTTAGTATTGCATTTTTTTGCCAAAGCTACAGTAGGTCTTATGTCCAATAATGGTCCCTATATTTTGTATATGGAGTTCCTTATTACAAGTAAACTGGCTCCATAGTGACACTTTATGGAGCTATTTATGTATGTAGTAATGTTAATTACAATCGTATGCAGGTTAGTAGTCACGCGATGCGTGTGCGCAGCTAAATGCAGCTGGTTCACAGGGTTCAAAGGATGGTCCTTACTTGCAACAAGTATAAAACCTGTTAGACAAGTGGATTTTCTTTCGTTCTACTGATAACGCAAACAGTCTAGTTCTTTAGGTCATTTACTAACTTAGTTCATTAAAAACATTACTCTCACTTTGCTTTGAATGAAATATAGTGACAATATTTATAAATTAATAACTTCGTTACTTATAGTTGGAGATTTTGTTGAGGTGCTAAGGCAGACCCTAGTATAATTAAGGGCAAACTAATGCTCATTCTAAGAGGAGGTTCCATGTTCAACAACGATATGATTAAGGTCTGAATTATAATTTAATTACAAGAACCTTTACAATATTAATCAATTAATTTCTTCACTCCATACACTAAAATTCACTCCATCAACAATTCTCAACACAATGCCTGGATAACGAGAAATACTACACAGTCCTATTTTTAAGAATTAATAAAAAAAAACTACTCACTTCCTATTAACTGGCATTCCCATTTTGCGTCACAATATCACAAACCGCAAGAACATGCAAGAACTGCGCACAGCGGTCAACTAAGTCGGGATTACAATTGATAAACCTTATATGCACGTGTTATCAGGCAATAGTACTAATAAGCCCGATAAGGTATCTAATATAGGCATAGTGTGAGACGGATGTGATGAAACAGCATTTGTCGATGTAACAGTGGGATGTCTAGCGGTCTTGTCCCTTGACCAAAGATCAATACACAAGATGAAATCAAAGTAAATGAACGCGTAGAAATTAGCAATTAGTTTGCAATAACAGAATCATTATTATCATTACAATTACGTAATACAATAATTATTACGTTACCGTTTCAAGAGCACAGATTGACTTCAGACATGAGAAATGAGCTTTTCTCAATGGTTATATCGGTTTAGGTATCGAATACAATCGATATGATGATGACAAGTACCTTAACATTGATAGATCAATTCAGTTTCTCTGAAGGAAGGATAGTAACATAGATACGCGTTCCAAAAAACAAATTTTGAATAATTTATCACATACAAACATCTGTGGACTCACAATTTTATTTCGCTGACATTTTACAATAATTCCTTTGTGAAAAAATATACCAGAACTCGTTTATGTAGAATAGTATCTAAAATTAGAGGCACCTATGAGGTTTTCTGTTTTAAACGGTTACTGCATTTACGTTCGTTATTAAAAGCCACAACGAAAAACGAAACATATTCAGCTCCGGTTTGTTATGTATATACGATTATAGACCTTGTTTTTAAAAACCAAAAAATATTACTTAACTGTCAAAACGCAAAGCCTAAAACCTCTTTGTGTATTTCTTGGAGACTGATAGTGATAAGTTCTAGGTTAAATCATAAGCACACAATAACGCGAATATTGGACCCTTTCCTAATTCTCCCAATAACCTATCAAGTGAGCTGGAGAATATTGTTCCGTAAGAAGGATCCGGGCTGCCGACACTTGTGGTTACAGATACAGGATGGGTGACAAGCTGTGACCATGCCGGTATCACGGTATGCAATCTAACGCTCATAACCAGATTGAACACGCGAAGGATTCCTAGAACGTCTGTAGACACGTGCTGCAAACCAGGAAACGAGGTTACATCATAATATGCTTTGATTGGATTGTCTGATTGGGTAATTAATACAGATGGCCAAATCTTAGAGAAACTGCGTATATTATAGACTACTCTGTCTGTAGCCTTACTGATTACAGTGAATTCTCTTACTAAACGCTGGCTTAAGTTATTTTCAAACGACATGTTACCAAGATTTAATATTTCGGGCCAACATTGGCACAACAGAATAAACCAAAAGACAACCAGCCTACTTCTGTTAAACTTTTTGCTGCACTTACATAGTACAGAGACGACAAAATATAACAAAATTCATACACAAAAAATAAAAAAAAAACATTATCTACACAAATGAACATTGTACTTTGCACTTTGCTGATATAATTTTCCTCTTACTCGAGAAAACGAGTTTTAAATGCGTACCTAGAATTCTAGCAATAAGGATATTGGCATGACGAGATGGAATCATGGAAATCATAATTATCAAAGAAAACGTTCACATGTGATATGAGCAATTTCCTTAAACATAAAATTTTCCGGTCATACCATGAAACAAAGAGGACAATAATAGCTACAGTGCCCTGGAGAACAGAAACCCACTTTTGTGATACTGGGAGGATTGCTTATTAGAATTTCCTTACAAAAAAAAATTACCATGTCCCACATTTAATTGGTTTCGAGAATTTGTAAAGTTATATCATATTTGTAAAGTTATCAATCGAGCAATTTTAGAAAGGGTTCCTTGTACCTTCTGCATCCAAAAAGACTTGTTCCGGTGAGACGCGTCCTCATTCGGCGCATACAGTTGTCAGTCAGCCTATAGCGCGCGAAGATCGCGTGAAAATATTTTACTATGCGATTTCTACTGCGCAATGGTAACTCTTCGTCGCTCAAGACAAATACTTATTGATGAGGCGTTATCAAGGATTATCTCAGGTCAACGACCCGGTTAGTGGCACAAATACAAGTAACCTATTGATCACGTAACTATAGCGGTGTATTGTTACAATAACCTCAATATTTCAGTGGGAACGCGACCTAAATTCAACACAAGTCATTATACCCAAGAAGTATTTCAATGTCGAATAAGATATTTTACTCATCATCTGAAAACACGAAAAATAATTCGAGTGCAGAAAAAACCTTCACAACGAAAATAAAAGTGGGATGGAATACTGAAGCGTCTAGCCGTGTTCTGGCATTCGGCCAGCATTGTTTATATCTAAGAAACAGAAAATGTTAATGCAAGCTGCAGGACTAAAAGCCACGAGTTCAAAATGAGTATTGTTTATCAAAATTACTAAATTAAATAGGAAAACAAATGCGAAACGAAATGCGTCACTATATCCTGCCCAACCTTTTCTCTAACGTGGTAGTTCGAAGGAGGTTCTACTGACGTGACATCGCTATCAACCTGCTTCTTTTGTTTTATTATTGAGTAGACGTCGTAAGCGCCAGTTATAGACGCCAACAGCACCAGTAATATCAATAACGCGTTGTCATCATGAGACCTCAGTCGTCATGTCTGGTAATTGCGCTGGCTATATTGCCTTTCGTTGCTTGGTAATGATGATGTGGGTGATGCCAATGGGTCTTACCCATAGGAACTACAGCAGCAGAATCTTACCATCTTTGTGTAGCTCATGACAACGACACCACTATAGTTATTAAGCCTATGTTCGGGTGTTAGAGACCACAACACTTGGTTTTGGGCAAAAAATATAAGTGTCTGTGTAAAAAAAATGTCCGGGCAAAAACCCATCTCTATGCGTGTTAGTTCATATTAGGGTTGAAACTTAATAATTTTAAATGAATCCTAATGTTAGACGGATTGTGAGTTTTACAGGTGGTTTTGCCCACCGTCAACGGCCTTGGTGTGGTAACCCGACCGACGCTTTCCGAGGGACGGATATGAGAACTACGAGGAAACTCCCCGTTTTCATCAAAAAGGAAATTGAAAGGAGAAATATGTAAGTGCTAGATTTTTATTTCCGCCGCCTGGAAAACTGCGACGCGGATGTACTCAATTGAATTGGCAATTGTGTTACGTTCGTCTGGGCTTATTTTTATCCCGTTTTAAAGAGCGTTGAAGTTTATATAGTTTTTCAGTATGCAAAATAATAATAATATAAATTATAAAAAAATCTTTACGAAGAATAAATCATAATATTCATTATGATATACCTCATTGGGCAAAACCACAATAACTACTCCTACTCCCATAACTCTACTCGAATTTGTCAGTGCATCTATCATCATCATCATTATCAACCCATTACATTGTCCCACTGCTGGGCACGGGTCTCCTCTCAGAGCGAGAGGGAATAGGCTATAGTACGTGCAAGTTCAGTGCATCTATAACATGGCAAAATAATACTATATTTTCAGATAATTTAAACTACCTAACAGATCACCTATTTACTTGCTCGGCCCGACATACGACCGATAAGGTGGCCATGACTGGAACACGCCAAATGATGCCCATGATAATCATGATATGGGTGTTAAGTTTTATGGCTGTAATATTTGATCATAATTTTAATTTATTGAGAGGGTGGGTTGTAAAGTAAAATGTCATTCTAATCGCAATGTGCTGATCCTGAGCGTACGCCTCCGGATCCGGATCCATTGAAGGCTGGAATATGACGGACTGTGGGTCTGTCATGGTAGTGTCGAATGTCACGAATACCATAGCCGTGACTATGATCTTAAATTTTAACTGCTAAGACTAACATCTACCACGAAGTCAAAAGCTCGACGGTGGTCTTTAGCGAGCCGCCGTCTCAACGTGACACTGGCAGAATAGCCGCAATCGGCTCAATAGCCACAAAAAAAAAAAAAAAAAGGCAAGAGAAGTCAAGTGTGGTTTTGTCGATACGAATACGACATACCCTACCGCTTCTCCAGGTGGCGGAGGAACCATGAGAATTTTCCGTAGGATAAAAAAAAAGGTCGGATCCTAAAACAGTTTGCCGTATAAAAGTTTGACTAAAACCATAGAGATTTCAAAACTATAAGAAACTTTTTCCAAAATTAAATACATAATGTTGTTATGTTATGTGTATGTTAAGTTGGTATGCATGCACCCCCTCTTAAATACTATATCATTTGTATTATTGTTTGTGTGTTTAACTACAATATAAAAAATAACAAAAAAATAACTTACGTCTCATTCTCGTCTATAAACATTTCTGTGTGCTTCAACCTGAAAAAAAGAACACGTTATCAGTATAAATAAACAAATTTATATACAATAAATAAACACTTGACTCTGTTTCTATAAAATTTATAGGGAGTAAGTATCAATTTAGTGAGTGAGTAGCAATCGATGCGATCTGTGTCGCTATTATAGGTATCAAGAGTGCAATCAGTAGTACTAATACTCTACTAAGTAAACCAATATATCTTGTTGCGATGCCAATAAAGATTTGTAGAGCAAATATGTTTATTAATTTTGTGCTATCTAGAAATAGTTGCAAGAAATTAACGATAAGAATATGAAATTATTTTATTTTATCGTTTAAGTTCCCTTTTTAGGACTTTTCTGGATAGAAAAGGAAGCGAGCACTGATCATCAAATTACCTAAAAAGGCTGTCTATAAAAATGCAAGTCATAACCATATTAGACAATTGTACTACCAAATTAATTGAATCATGTAATTCATGATACACCAAAATTAATTTCGTGCTAGTGACTGATAATGGTATTCACATCCTCCAGCTAGACCATTATTTCAATAGCGATTATAAAGAAAAAAATTAAGTGTGATAATCACTGATTAGATTAGAACCGACCGCTATAATAACTAGGTGTTGTGATAAGAAAAACTACTTCCAACGACCACACGGCACTGATATGTGGACATACAGAGATGATCAAAGTTCAAAATCTAGTAAATCTGTACTTACTAATAACTAAAACAGAGAAAATATAACACAACAGTCAAGCAAAACGACTTATTGAGCCGATAATGGCCATCTGCGAGCGAAAGCAAGCAAAAGTTAATAGAGCTATCGTTCTAATAGCGTTGCTCGTTAGAGAAATAGTGCGCAACACGCGAAATAGAACGATGAGTTACAAGAACCGTTATTATATTATATTTAATCCCAAAGTTAATTGCATAAATAAATCATATTACAGTAACAACAAAACAGCTAACTCATTGAAAACAGAAGCCTAGTAACGGAAACTCAATTACGAACCGTAATTGAAAACAAACAAGATGCATTTTGGTGTACACAGTAAACTGTTGCTGTACGTCATCGTCGAGCCCCCGCGAGCTAAATTTAGCTACGTCAAGTAAATACTACTTGTATTGACGACAGCAGAAATCGAGCTAGCCAGGTCTACGCTACTTCGTTTGGAACATCAGCGGTTTAGGGCAATGATGAATCAATTTTTTTTCTGCAAGTCAAGCAGATAGTTGCTATGGTCGCAAGCTAAGTCGATCATAATAAATATTTAAACGCAGGAAAGATAATTTCTGAAACGATCGATGGTCACGTTAGGTTTCCTCCCAAAACTGTTTACCCAATAATGATAAACTGTGTTATTTTATCGACAATGTATCGGATAGTCTGAGAAAGTAGGTGACCATTCAAGTGTAAGGATAACGTTGAAATTGTCACAAACAATGAAACAAAACATGAACTTGGTCTTATTGTGGATAAATAAGAACGTGGGAAAGCAAATATTTTAGATTTGTTGGATGTCAACAACCGCCGCTTTGAAGTCAAAGATAACTGACATAAGACCGTTACAACAAGAAAACAACTATTGTTACAAATTACTTAGTAAAAAATCATAAAATACACGCAAAAAAGTTTATCAGTAAATTTTTTTATCGTAGTAGCTACCGACGGAACAAGGACTTCGTAAAACAAGTGCAGAACGAAGGCCTAATTTATCATTAAGGATTAATGTCTTAACCTTAATCGGTTACATAAATTGTGATTAACAAACAATTGCAGTTATTTTATCTAAATCTGGGATTAGTCAACGAGGAGCATTAACCGAGAGATAAAACGTAACTACTAATGCAGCAATATTGGGCTGCCCTTGATTCACTGACCGCAAACATTTATGTAATTAAACTATGGACTCCGACCTTAATTTAGTAGCACGTGCTCGTGGATAAACAACATTGTACGAATTGTCAATAACAATATTTTTATCTGAATCTTTTTGTACTCGTTCATTATAAAGGACAACGTTGAGAGTAAGAGTACTGATAACTCCTTTTCACTAAGTCACAATACGATTACCTATATATAGTATTTAAATGGTAGTCATGTTACTGGAGTGAAACATTTTTGCAATACCATGATGTTATAATATAAAGATACAACACTCCACGTCCATGCATTTTGGGAAATGTCAATGTGTTTGGGGACTTACAAAAATATGATTTCATAAAATCAACAAAGAATTAATAAAATGAGACAAGCAAGAATTCTAAACGCGGAAGCTTAGATAAAATTGGCTGGGAAGGTATAAATAACAGCTGATTGGTATTGAATAAATGTCATGGAGTGCCATGCAAAATCAAAATGTTATTATCATCAATCATTCTCGTAATATGATTTTTTTTCCTGTAATTATTCTATATATACAGAGGTATAAACTCAAAATTAGTTTCCTGTGATTTCTTTGAGGAAAAAATATCAGGAAACATTGTTCAGTTAGTAAATGAAGACTTCATTTTATTCTGAAAATACAGTTTATATTTATATCATTACACAACGCCAGTGGGCAAAGTTCATTCGGTGTCGATGTTTGGGATTTACGAACAATGAGTAATAACTTAACAAAGAAACTATAAGTTATGCTTATGCGGAATCGGAAATTAATTAATCCATCTAAATATACATTAATCTACCCAAAATGATATTTATTTCTGTAAATACATCTTGTACAAGTAAATATTTTAGTTTCTCTTAAACTTGATTCATTTCCTACCTCATTAAGAAGAAACAACGAAACATACTATCAGAGTTTTTTACGTCATAGTCTCTTTGAAATTCCAGACAGTAGTAATAATATCAGGTGTATGCGAGTTTTACAATATAGGGCAAAATCTGAATAGGCTTTTTGAAGAAAGAGCCATAGAACCTTTAAAGCGCCCTGTAAACGATCAAATTTGCTTGACAAATTGACGTGTTTGTCAAATTATTTGATAGTGTACAGCTTTGTTTGACGCGTTTGTGAATCAGTCTAATATCAGCTTTTGATTAAGACGTGAAGATTGACCAACAAATTTGTCAAGCAAATTTGATCGTTTACAGGGCGCTTTAGTTGAACTGACGGCACGCATACATAACTTATCATAATTATTATAGCACAACCATTTTTTTTGGTGCTTTACAACACGACGCACGATAATCCTGTATACCAGGATCTCGTCTGATGGTCTTTGAGGATGTGAGACAAAAAGAATATGTGAGGAAAAATCAACTTGGTACTATATTTCTACTACTGCAAGAGTTGTTAAATAGGTTTGCGACATGGACACACACAGTAATTTCACTTGCAGAATTCAGTTCCAACTTTGGTTATAGAAGTTGTTTAGTTATGTATAGGTTATTCTGCGGTAAACCGCTTTAAAATAGAGTACCTATGTACTATCTGCTTCAGCTGAGACGCCAGACAAGATACCCGAGACGGACTAAGTAGCTCGATTAGTCCAATTAATTCAACAATTTACTGAGAGGAATACGTAAGTTTATGTCTACTCCTATATTCTCCGCGTCTAGTATATTAAGTCTAATTGTCATTCATTAAATTTTGTGATTAAAACGTTTCTTGAATATCCTCGACCTTCTAATTCTAAACCTTATGGAATTGTTGAAATGATTAAAGTTAAAAAAAAACAGAACATAATATTGACTGTTCTCTACCTGGCTTGGTCCTAAATTGAACCTTAAATTCAAGGACAACAAATTACTGAGTATCAAAATTCCCCTAATAAAGTTTTCGTGGAACGTACGGCCCACAGGCAATTTTAAAAATATTTAAAATCCTATTTAATCTACAATAAGGTTATTTTCTTTAACCGGCCAAAAAGTTTACTAATTGCTCTGAGAGGATGAACCCTGTATTCTTTTTGAATAGTCAATTTATTAGAAAGTTGGTGCTTACAACGTGTTTCTATTTTATACTGATTTTATTCCCTTTTGGGATCAACGTCACTACATTTTTGCTCACATTCTTTCTCTAAACCTCATCAACATCATCCTCAGTTCAGTTTGTCTCTATACTGAGTTCATCCAATTTATTCTGTTTAAACGACTTTTCTGCACTAGTGTTACTTGATCTATTCATTCACGAGCTGATTTTCCTTTCAAAAGTGGTAACTGACATTATCATGATTTTAAATAACCTATCACTCGTTATATACATCGTGGGCTGTCTTTACGAGCATACTAAGCAATTCTACATGTGACATACTAAGCAGGTAGTTAGAAATTTTAATTTAGAGCAAATTAAGTTCAAAGTTACTTCAGTAATGTCGACAAATTCCGTGAAAAGCTGACAAACGGAATCACACAAGCCCGCGCCTTTTAATTAACATTTAACAATTAATGATAGCTATTTGTCTTCATTATGTCTCACTTCTACTTGTATACAGCAACAATTAATTCTAATGAAAACCAAACAGGTAAAACAATTCAAAGCAAAATTGAAACAAAGATTCTGTTTGGAGCGCTTTCGAACAAAAAACTGCGACCTTGTTGAAAATACTTTGAAACTGAATTCGTAAGGTATTAGTGCGGGGGATCATTGTTTTGATCTCTGTGTCCGTGACATAACGGGTACATTTTGAAATAACACTGGACAAATCCCGACCGTCCTTGGGACGCTATGATTACTTTGTCTCTTCGTTTCGCAACCGGTATTTTCAAAATTTACGTCAATGCGCCAAGAACGCAAAATTATTATCAGGACTAAAGGAAACAAACGTATACTCACGTCATTACGTACAACAATATGTCAGACGACTATTATAGTAAACACACGCACAGACAGCTTAATGCACGGGCTATCACGTCAACACGCGACATGGGAATAAAGGCGAGCACATGACTCCCAATAGTAGGCGGTCTCAATTAAACCCGCGAACTGAAAGAGTATACACACTAGAAAAAATATTATTAAGGAATGTGACAGAATATTTACTGTCATGCAGGCTGCCCACAGTTTAACCATTGTTTGCATGTTTAAGAAACGTACTTACTTAAACTACTTAGTTACTTTGATACAGGAATAAATACCATATTTACAGAACAATTTTTCCAATAATGGCAACACCATAGCAGATTGCACCTTATCATAAATATGTCATTTTTACTTTTTACTTCCCAAAACTCAGCACTCAGCTAACCTACGCATCGGACGAGGATCACAATGCGGTGCAAAGTCCACTGGATCAATTGTAACACAGCACTGGATTCGCCAGTGACATCATGTCAAATTGAAACCAAATAAAAACATGGACTTTGGACCTGAACAAGGATCGGGATTAACTCGTGTGTGACCATTTGAACCATAAACTTCATTTATACATTGAATGGATGTAGTTTATATTGTTCGCTCCCGATTGAGATTTTATCGATCAGAGATTGTAATCGATTAATTATTGCGGCCTTTGTTATTCGAGATATTTGCTATGTGGACTGTGTCAATCTGTCAATATGTCTATCGATGTTGGAAGTTAATGAGTATTCTGTTTTTGTTGAAAAGATGTATCGGCTTATTCGTCTCTGTCAACTTAGAGACATCAAGGCTAATGGACTGCCACCAGTCATTAATTATTGACTTAACAAACTATCATCATCAATTAACCGAAATAACTGGAAGATTAAATGGATGAATTCAATATGTGTTAATATGTCAATAAGTATTACCATAATGACGGAATGCCGTTGAACTTAGCTTTTGTTCTCTGTGCTTATGCGTCACTCCTTGAATACGTTAACGTTTTTGATTCGCACGTAGGTGTTAGGTTATTCGAGTGCAAAATTTATTTGAACCCTCGTCTTACAAACTGCAGATCCACAGCAATGCATGATAAGATTTTTAAAATTTGAAATAAGTACTTGGCAAGAGGGAGTGTTTTTAGATGAACTAAAGGGTTACTAAATGATGGTAGAGGGATATAAGCCGATCTTCGGGTAGACCATTACCCTAAAGAATGACACTGTGAAGACGTGGAGTGATAAAGAAGAGCTTGCCCAGCAGTGTGTGTTAGCAGCTGTTTATTTAGATAGTAGAGCAATATGAAAAGGCTAACCAAAGTTTTATATTTTGGACTTAAGAACAGATTGCCTACCCAATTGTTGAGCATAAGCTTAGCTTTCGAAGTATATCTGCAATTTGAAATACTTGACAAGCAAACTTGAAACGTCATAGTTTAAAATTTGAAACTATATGTACTTCAATAAATTCAGGACCTTTTTGCATACTTAGAGCAAGTTAATCGCGAAAAGTCCAGCCATGTTTCCATTTGTGTCCGGGCACCGATTATATTCTTACGTCAATGGCAGGTGTTATATGTATTATTACATTGACAATAGATTCTAGTATATTTTCGAACGCCTCGTAAAAATGTTATTGTGCCAAAGAAGGAACTATGGTCTTAGCGTCATTGTCAAGGGCAATTACCAATTCCTTACAGGGATTATTCCATATTTTATATGACTTCTACTTCCTATACTGCTTTTATGCAATAAGACCCATGGAGCAAAACAGTGTTCTCGGCTCGGCTAGAAATCAAAATGTCTAAAATGCCCAACTCAATTGTAACGAGTCCTCAAACATTTTAAACAATCTTCGATCCATGTGGACATGACGATATAATACCTGACGTATATTTTGAAATACCGACAGCGGCAGCGTAATGAAATTATTTCCCCAAACAAACCAAACTCTGAGAAAGAATGTACCGCAATAAGGAGAGAATTTCCAACTCACGACCACGAGAGAGCAATGACCCAAGCAGACTCATGATACTCCCACCAAGTATCTGCCGTCCAAGATACTGAATGTAATAAGAAATTATTGTAAGAGAATAATATAATTTACATTGAAATCGAGCATTTTCGGCAAAGAAGAGTGTTGAGACAAAATTTGCATACATATGAAAGTCTGAAGCATACTCAAAATTCAAAGTAGACGTAACATTGAAATAGCGACGCACACATGTAATCATGCGATTAATCCAAAAATGTTAATCGATATGTAAATAAGACAAGTCCTGGTTTGTAATATCGATATGAAATAGCGTTCGCAATGCGAATACAACGGGGCCGAATGCAACTGACCGCGTTACTCAATTTCTTGTTATTGCATAGGAACTACGAGTATAGTCACAGGTAGTTTCTTTGCGTTGCGCTGAGATTTTTAGTAGTAAATTTCCCAATTTACTACTACTTAGGGCTACAAATCCAGTGGACAGAGACTTTTATCCAGCGAAACAGACTTTTATTAGACAATTCTTCTTTTTCCATCTTTTGAGCCAGCCATGGTTTCTCGATTAAGCTTTACTGTAGCTTGCCGTCAAAATATTATGGAGATCTCTTGAAACTTTAGTATGGATCTATAGGAGTCTGTCATGACTTCAGAGTTTCCAAATCAAGCATGGAAACAATGCAATAAAAAAAATATGACATTAAGATACCTAATTACCCATCGTAACTCGCCATCAATCAGTACTTTTATTGGAACGATAACAAAATGACCGGCATTTCCTTTAAATCAATGTTATATTACTGATAACAATTATGCATGCAAGTGCACACAAACATGTTTATTAATCGATTTATCGTTATCGATATCCGCCAAGCGACTGTCAGTACGTGTATTACGCCCTTTGGCGACGGTATCTCGATTCTCGGGTTATCGCGGGGTAACGACTCGATATCGCCTGTCTACACCTACAGTCGGACGAACCGATAACCCTGTTGGAGAGGTCAATAGCTCGAAAGGTTATTAATATACATAGTGGAGAATGGACTTTGTAAGTAATAGTAATAACTCTTATATTGACCACAAAGGATACATATAAATTGCTCATTAGGAATTTTTCAGAGGAAAATCGTACCACTTTTGTCGCAAGCTATAAATAATCTTCAGAAAATATTAGGAATGGATCTTTGCAAAAATAAGCCTGTAACTGTTCCACTGAAAAAAAAACCCTCTACTCATGCAAAGAAGGAAATTTTCATTCGCCAAATGCGCATTGAAGTTCACTATGCGCAAAGGTTGCAAAGGTGACACAAAATAAAAAATCTTTCCAATAAGTTATAAATCACATTTTAAGTTCAGAACCAACTCTTCTTTTTAATAAGATAGAAAGTCAATCAAATAAGGACACTTCTTCCACGGAACTTGCCATGACAATACTTAGTATCATACATTTGATACTAGGAATACATTTGTGCAAAACAGTGCAAATACAGCCTTACTAATATTACGTTTTGTAAACTCTTGATGTGTCTGCTATTATTTATGTTACCCTAGTCTTCAGGTGTAGATTTTCAATGACGCGATAAATACCCAATGTGAATGTGTTGAGTACGTTCTAAAAATCCTTTAGGTTGAAAGCTTTCAATTTAAAAATGTATGACCAATGATATTAAAAATTACATTGGTTCTGTCACTGGTTTTCAACATAAATTTGAGTGGTAAATAGATCTAATGAATTGGTGTCAAAATCACCTTCAGTTAATTGGATTATTATTCAAGAGAGCTCTCTTCATTCAGGGAGAGAGGAACTAGTATCCACAAAGACAGAGTGCGGCATAAAAGCACAGCACACTCATCAGAATATCACAGTACAGTAATCGAAAAAATGTAGGTACTTACAGCACGTTTGCACATAGGAGCAATACTTAGATAGATTAGATTTCCTAAGCCACGTTAGCCACGTGTCTATAATTCCTGTATAGAAAGGTACTCTACTACAAGTACTACTTGCACGTCCTGTCGTTTCCTCTTGTGTCGCAAGTAAGGCGAACTATTTCAATCAGTAGAAACAAAAGAAGTTGAAGCGCGAAGACAATGCAGGATCGGATCAACGAACTTTGCACGTATTCTTGGCTTAAAGGTTTTGTCTGATGACAACAGCTGTTTGCGAATGAAACAAACATAGGCTGTAGAAGGTTCACAAGAAATCAAACGTGGCACATTGTTTTATTCTATAATTATTTTGGTTTCTGTGTGTATGTAACACCACGTGCTACTCATAAGACGGTCCCCAAAAGGCACGCCCTTCACCTAAATTATCCCTTAAATTATTTACACTGTTGAAATAGAAATGATTTGAAGTCGCTATTATTCGTCCGTTTCCTTTCTGCACTTTGTTGTGTGGTGGTTTTTGCCTCTCGTAATTACGCGACCTGCGCAACACCTCCTCGTGATCTCTTATCGCCTGGTACTTGCGTACAATAACGCACTGTCCTCTTTATCTTTATTAAAATACTTTCAATTATACATATTATGCCATAATTATGCGATTAGTTGTTATAATTTAAAAAAAAAACATTCGTCTTTATCGAACTAAATCGAGGCAAAGGTCAAGTACCCATTCTTTATAATAAATTCGATTGAAAGTTTTAAAAAAGAACAAAAACTTAATCTACCATGAATTCATCACAGTTTTATTTAGCTCAGAGGCATCGCTAGATTATTGTAAACTTGTTTGAATATTCTAAGAAAATACTTATTTATGGCATCATTTTGTCCGATTGTCACGCTTGAATTGTATTCAGCAATCTATTCATAAACTGTTATTATGTAATAACGGGTACAACCGCGGAATAGCGTGCAATACGCTCTACACGAGAAACACTAACCAATGTAAGGAAATAAAAGAATTTGTATGAAGATAACGGTTATAAATTTAGCTCCTTATTCACCTGTATGCTCACTGCTGGCCAAAGGTTAGGCCACGATTTGTGGTTAAACCCTCCTCGTGTCTGCTCCATAACTCGTCACATTTTCCGGTTGGTGACAATGTCTCTTAGCTCGTGTGCTCCTGCACGTATGTCGGTTTTATAAATAAATAAATGGTTACCTAAATAAAAACTATCTGCCTCATTAGTCTTGTGGTCCTAAGCGCGACTACTACGCTAGCGGTCCTGGGTTCGATCCCCAGGTCGAGCAAAGTGTTATTGGATTTTTCTATAAAATTCGGGTGCTTTATTTAGTTTCTATATTTAGCTTTAAGCAGATAAAGCATAAATATAGAAGCTCCTATATCCCTCGAAATTCGCGTTCTCGATTTTTAAAAAACGTGTGTTTCAAGGCTTTGCGTTGACTTTTCGAGCCAAATTACGGTCGGTTTCAATATTAAACAGTAGATATTTTGCTTACTAGATATAGGTTTTGACATTACTTGTTTATCTTGTATAACAGTTTCCTTCTTTATATATTACAAAAAAACGCATCAATATCATTTCCAATCTCTTTATGACATATAAAATGTTGACGAACATGAGAAAGATTAATATGAACTGTGCCATTAATGTCACCGTTACCAAGTTATCCCAGTAACGAGGCTCATAGGTTTGCAAATGATCGCGTGATGTCTGAGATAGATTCAAAGAAAATTCTTATAACAAACCAATCTATAACATACCATCACGCCTGTATTCCCCGAAGGGTTAGGCAGAGGTGTACTTAATGTACACCCACAGTTCGCCGGTATGTTTGGGTCCCATGTAATAGGGGGCGAGCCTATTGCCATTCACCGGGCACAAATCCAGACTCCGAGCTGCTACTGAGAATTTCATAGAAAACCTCAATAACACTTTGCTCGACCTGGGGATCGAACCCAAGACCTCTAGCGTAGCAGTCGCGATTGGGAGCACTAGACCAACGAGGCAGCCTATAATATGAATTTAATAAGTTACGCAAGTGGTAAACTGTTTACATTACTTTAAGAGCAGTTGGGATCGTGAATGTTGTTTGATTTTGTTTTTTAAGGGTTACGTGCGCGATTGTATTCCATTGCCCGACTCACCTTGGCCAGTTTAGTTCCCTCACTATCAACGTACTCATTACCCAATCTTTTTCTTTAATTGTCAAGTTCATGTCGAAACAATCCAAAAAGACTACAAATATCATAAAAAATACATCCTTATTACTTACTATAGGTTATAAGTGTAATTAACGATTGACAACACCACTACGTGTTATAAGACTAGTTTATCTTCGATATTCAAAACATGTAAATAAGTACTAGTTTTACCAGTCAAAGTCAAGGTCATTTGGAACTTGAAAAGTGACCTTTGACGAATATATTGCGTTGTACCTATATCAAATGTAATTCTGTAGCTGACAACACAACAGCTTATAAAATATTTCGACCACAGTTGCTCTTATCTTAATATTTTCCTTATATACTTATGGACGATTTGCAAATATTTTTTTTTTATAAAAATGACCTTGACTTTGACTGGTGAATTAATTAATTACCGACAGAAAAAAACAGCCTGTATCAATTAGTCTGCTATTTCGATTGTATCAAAATTATACTGTCGTTAAATGACACGAATTGACATAAGCACTGAAAGATAAGTAAAACTGCCTTTAAAGTTGTTAAACAATTCTAATAATCTACGTTATTCATTTCTTAAGGTAATTTAGGATAGTCTTCGACTTTAAACTGGTTCATTTCATTATCACAAGTATAGGTATTCTTATTTATACCTACATCACTAAAATAACAATAGTAATGACATAGCGACGATTAAAAACTAATTCACACCTAGTAATTAGTTTTACAACAAAGTAATGTAATTCATTCTTTGTATGTAAATAAAGTTTAATTTGAATTAACAGTTAATTAATATTCATTGCTGATTAATTGTTAGTCAATTGATTTTAAAAGGAAGTACGAAATAAAGCTTTTTATTGGGTAAGTAAGACTCCATGCTCAAAGCGACATTGAGATAATCTTAACATAGTATAAAGCAAAGTCGCTCTCTCGTCTCGTCTGTTTGTACGCTTAGATATTTTTGCTGAAATTAAAATCCGTTAAGTAGTTCAACGGATTATAATGCAGTTTTCAGCAATAGATTGATTATGTAGTATACATATTATAGTAGAGAAAAGCCGAGAAACCACGCGGGGGAAGCCGAGGGCGCAAATATAGTATAAAATATAACAAAATAAGACATAGCGCAACCATATTGTGACTACTTTTGAATTATTTTGTGAATCAAACCATGACAACTCTGTCTCAGACAGACAAACAGACGTAAGTTACGTCACGTAGTAACAGTTACTACACTTGCTTTAGTAGAAGGGATACCGCTTGAAGAAAGACCAATACTAGTTGTATAAATTGCAAAGAACACTGATTCCTAAGTCACAGGTCTTCCCCTAGTTTACAAGCCTGGATTCCTATTATTTAAATCACATTTTTTACAGCTAAAAGTTTCAATTGTAACCTCATAGTTAAGTACATAATTACTGTAACGAAGGCTTTGTATTGGTGACAATTAAAGTTGAGACGTCTAAAAGTGTAAGGACCATAATGATATTACTTATACTCGTCAATTAGTAGAGAGCAAATAGCCACTGCCACTTCGCTCCGTATAGCATATATTTATAAATTAACAACGATAAGAACAGTGAACAGGTGATGTTTATTATACGAATAGAAAGCATGATACTATGATAACGCGGAACTCAAATGATAAGAAACTAGAGGCCGATGTAACAATCTAGAAACGTAGGTTTCACAGCCACAATATTAAAACAGTTTTTTAAAGACTTAAATTACCTACGCGTTAATTTTCGTCGAAGTTAATCAAAGAAATAAAACAGAATAAATCGATTAAACTACGTGGTATAATATGAAGTACGAGAACTACAGTTTTTTTTAATAACAGTCACGACGAACAAACATTCAAATGATTGAGTTAACTTATTAGTAATCTGCGGTCGTGCTTCTAATTTTAGCAAGTTATTGACCTCAAGAGAGCTGTGCCTTTTGTAACTAAATAAACATAAGCCAATGTTATGATCTGTGACTTTAAATACATACTAGATATAATGCATATTTAATGATATTAGGCTTAATAAATACAAGAAACCTGTTCTAAGGCTCTAAATTCCTCGACTATTCCTTTTGTATGGAGTAAACTTAAAAATCCGATGACTATATAAATTAATTATCTCAGTTTGGTTCATCAAATTGTTTAATTGTAGCTGGTTATTTAGGTAAATAAAATTATAAAACAATTTAATTACTTACACTAATTGCTAAGCTAACTTAAAAATATTTATTTGCATTTTTTTAAATATACTTAAACGCAAAAGCATTTTTAAATTACGTAAGCAATTTGCATCAAAATGTGAAAGTTCTTGGATAAGGAAAAGCAAAACCAATCATCGCACTTCTTTGTTATTTTTTTTTAATATTCATTTGTAAACATAGTCAGATGCAAAAAGTTCGTAACTACGTATCTGGAATGAGTAATGCCTTCGGTATTATAGTACTGTTTGTTGACACAAGTGATAACATAGAATTACTATCTATGTAGTGCCTATATCCAGATTCTAAAATATAAGATATTTTAGAATATAAGACGACGTTATATTTCTAAACCCTAACACAAGGTAATTATAACTGTTCATACCGCGGTTAAACTTTGTACTTCTCGTGCTCACACGTGTTTAAATAGAAATTAATTAAACTTACCGGTTTAGCAGAAATAGGCAACCTAGAACTAGACAAAATATCACTTAACGACTATCACAGCCACTTGATACAAGAAACAATAAAAATAAAAATTGTTTTCTAGTTGATGGTACGTGCACGCACGGTGTGTCCGGCCGGCACGGTGCCCGTTCCGAAACTGAGTCGAAACTCGAAAAGCAGCAGTGACGTGGAACCGGTGAAGGGCCTGTACCACGGGTGGCAAACTCATCTTGATATTCACGCGAACGAAGAGAACTGATCTTGTTTCAAAGAATAGGACAGTTGGGGCAGGTTGTAATTTAGATGGAAGTGAATTAGGCGCCCGTGGTAGACGCGGTGGCGTGATCGTGCGATCCCACGTGGCCGTGATTATTATTGATACATCATCCTGAATCTCTACGTCACCATTTCAGTGTTAGGTACGTATAAAAATATTTACGTTTAAGGCGCTGACAACACCCAAATAGGCATATTTTAAACAAGTTTTTAGCCAAATCCATAAAGTTTGTGACAGCGAAAAAAATGTATGTTAAACTTGAACATATTCCGGAGAAAACTGTTGCTTTGAAAACACGTTTTTGAAAAGTTTTCTCGATCCAAAAAAATTGTAAACTAACCTCTTAAAACGAACTTTAAACAAAAATATCTGTATTACTAAGCAATGTACGTTGGTAAAATTAATAACAATAACGTATCATATTTAAATACAGAACTTGGTTGCTTTATATTTTCGATAACTTAAGTTTTTTTTTAGTAATTAATTGTTTCATGGTTTTGTAAAAAGCTGCGAGTGGCTGCGAGGGTGGTATCACCGCGCTTCTCTTTCTTTTCTATGCAATCCGACAGTGATCGCATAGACGTGCTGCTAGACGGACCTATGTCGCTTCGCTCCGCGCGCTATCCGTTCATTACGAATTTTGTTGTTTGACAATTTCAAACATAAAAATACCTCAAAACATATTACATATGTCTTTTTGTATTTTTTAGGTATTTTTTAGGGATTTTTCACTATTAAGTTATTTTAGTGGAGGAAAAATACGACATGCGGGCAGGATTCGAACGTGCATCTTCTGGTTACGTACACCAGACGCTAAGACCGCACATAAACATACCTACATAATTATTTTATTTTGTTCCCAAATAAGATTGAAAGACGTAAAGACATTGATAAAGGATATGGTTGAACTATAACTATAGTTTATATAAATATAAATAAAGTTCTAAGTAGTAAAAATATTTCCTGTAGAAATGGAAAACGTACAAAAATGCCAGGCCAAAAAGCGCTTTTATACTAACAAACAAAAACATGTCATGAAAGTAATAAAAAAGAACAGTTATTATAGTGTCATAATGTCATATTGGCAAAACAGATACACGAACAGTAATGAAACTATACGCTATTTGCTACAAAGTATACCGCAATTCGTCTGCATTGATTGTGTTCAGTTGGCCTAGTGGTAAGTGCTATGATTCAGATTTCGGAGTCTCAAGTTCGATACCTGTTGGTGACGAGTGCAGTTTATTATTGTTGTGATCTTTTTTATTTTATTTTAAGTTTTTATAATAATTATTAATATATTTCCTAGAATTATTTCATTTTCATTACAGTAAAAAGAGACGTTTACTTTTACTTACTCAATATGGCAAAAAGCTATTAAGTATAGAAAATATTTTTTTTTTGTTGCTTGTATTCTTCAATAGCATTCAGAGATAAAAAAATATAGTACCCGGAAACTCCGAAGTCAAGAAAATGTTTTTAAAGCCACGGGAAATCATGAGAAATAGAGTTTTATTTATTTATTTCAGGCAAAAGAGCCCATGTATATATAATACTATAATACAATACAATAAATCTTAAACAAATAAAATATCAAACATTGTACCTACATATAAAATAAGAATAAACACTATTTCTCACGAACAGTTGGCGTCGTGTGTAGCGCGGTGTCCGGTAGCCGGCCTCGCACAGTGGAACGAATGTATGGGGGAGGTCGGACATTCGCACCTCAAAAATTTTTTAACTCACTAATTTCTGATTCCGGCTTTGTTGTGGTCTTCGCTAATATACTACGCATATCAAGAGCTGAATTTAGTTTTAAGACACACGGTGCGCCAAACGTGCACTTTAAGAGATAAAGGATAATGAAATATATATATTTTTAAATTTTCTTATAATTATGTTTACTTCGATTTATTTTACCGTATATAGGCATATTGCCTATTTACAGTCAGAGGATATATATGTGTATTTAGATTTAAACGAACATAGCGTTTCAAAAAACAAAATATGTATTGTAACGGTTTTCACTATCATACTACGCATATCAAGAGCTGAGCGGGCACTTTGTGAGTAAGGTAGTTTATATTTATTTAAAGAAAAAATATATTTTAGTTTAATTGGTTTCTCATTAGACGTACTCGTCAAAAACTTCGAGAACAGAGTTCCCAATAGATATAGAAATGGGCGCGTCATGGGCATTCGACATGATTTTTGTCCTGGCCATGTTCATCGTAAGACTCACTTGTTGGGAAACTCTGTCGAGGTCATTGAGCATTGTGCTGAGCTCTTGCAGCGATTCTGCGATGACTAAAATATCGTCGGCAAATCGAAGGTGAGTGATATACTCGCCATTTATGTTAATGCCCAAAGCCTTTCTATTTTAGAAGCTTGAAGACATCTTCCATTGCAGAGGTAACCAGTTTCGGGGAAATAACATCTCCCTGTCTAACACCTCTCTGCAACGGAATTGCCTCCGTACACTGTTCCTGTACTTGGACCGACATGGTGGCGTTTTTATATAAGCACTTCAGCACTTTGATATACTGATAGTCAATGTGGCACCGCTGCAGAGATTGCAGCACCGGCCAAGTTTCAATCGAATCAAAGGCTTTCGCATAGTCCACAAACGCTAAGCATAGTGGCAGATTAAATTCCTCGTATAATAACCTCGTATAATCTGCCGCAGCGTAGTATGTGGACTATGGTACTAAAACCTTTTTGGAATCCGGCTTGTTCGGGAGGCTGGAAGTCATCAAACCTGCGCTCGAGACGATTCGTGATAACCCTGAAAAACAATTTATAGACATGGCTCAGAAGCCAGATTTATCTATAATTCTTTAAGAAGGTGTTATCACCTTTTTTAAAGAAAAGCACTACCTGGCTTCTGTTCTATCTGGGACAAACTGTCCAGTTAAGTAGGTCCAACTCCGAAAAGGAGGTCACTCATCGAATCCGACTCGGCTGGGCACCGTTCGGGAAACTTCGCAACGTCTTTTCGTCGGGATTACCGCAGTGCCTTAAGACAAAAGTCTTTTACCAGTGTGTGTCACCAGTGATGACCTATGGCACAGAAACATGGTCTCTCACTATGAGCCTCATAAGAAAGCTCAAGGTCACTCAGCGAGCTATAGAGAGAGCTATGCTTGGCATTTCCCTACGCGACCAAATCAGGAATGAGAAGAACTAAAGTTTTCGACATAGCTCAAAGGATAAGCAAGCTGAAGTGGGCGGCAGTGGGCGGGGCACATAGCCCGTAGAACTGATGGCCGTTGGGGCAAAAAGGTTGTCGATGGGAGACCACGCACCGGAAAAAGCAGTGTGGGCGACCTCCAACAAGATGGACAGACGACCAGGTAATGGTCGCTGAGAGTCGTTGGATGCAGGCGGCATATAACCGGTCGTTATGGAAGTCTATGGGGGACCTACCCTAGTTACTACATGCTGGTCAAAGAAAAAAATCAGTGCTATCCAGCCAAAGAAGATGTTACAATAACAGAAAGCTCTGCAAAAATCAAATTGTATGCCCTGATTGAACACACTACGATAAGACTAAGTTTTTAGAAACCCCTGTTTCGGAGTTTTTATAGATCATCTGGCCAAAATATTTATAGTGAAAGACGAAAATGACTGATCCAATCTGTCTAGTAACTTTTATGAGTTAAATATAAGGAAACCAAAAATATAAAGATATTTACAAATATGGCTTGAGTTCCCTACACGCTCGGATTCGTTCAATGGAATTAAGGCATCGAGAACCGGCCCTATTTAAGGAGCCGGTTCTATCGGTTCCGAAGTCAAGCCGGAACCGGGTACCCGGTTTTTTCGGTTCTTTAGGTTTTTTGATAAATTCAAGTGAAAAAAGGTTGATAAGCTGTGTTATCTTTCTTTAACTTTTATATAGATTTTCTACTATCAAAACAAACAATGTCCTAAGTAGGAAGCTTTTCTCTGTTTGAAGGTTTTCAAAATATCATTTATTTTATTATTATTATTTTCAAAGTCTCTGCTTTACTCGTCGGAGTACTTCCTCATTCGTAACATTTCAAATGCCTCTATACGTTTCCTGAGGTCTTCTTTATCCGTCAAAACCTCCCATCCGTATAGAAGGATGGGCCAGATAGAACAGCGAAGCATTCTAATATGCAAAAGAAGATTGAGGTTACGGTTGCAGAGGACACGCTTCATCCTGTTAAAAGATCTGCTAGTGATTTCGATATGGGTTTTTATTTCCTGCTCACTCTCCCTAGATGCATTTAACCGCGTACCAAGGTATTTTTACTTTTTTACCTCCTCAAATTTGTGTCCATTAACAGAAATACACGTGTCTGGATAATACCATTTGGTTGAACCGACCATGACCAAGTAGGTTTGAGTTTGGCCTATCTCCTTTACATTCTTGGATTTTCTTTTTCGAATATTTTGTTCATCTTTCTTACAGGATGGATGTTAAGAAGTGGCAGGTTAGGTCGGATGATGAGGAGAGACAAGTAGCAGATAGGAAATCGTATGTTCAGAATGAGTTTAGACGTAGATTAGGTTTAATAGTAGACTAGTAGTTTAGTAGTAGTAGAAAATTATTGTTCTCTGATTCTGCAGTTTCAGTTGAAATTACTGGCTTAAATAAAGATTTGATTGAACGTTGTTCCACAATTTTACAAGCCTTGTCCTCGGGTTTTAATATTGATTCGGATAAATTTAATGAATATCCTTTGGAAACCGCGCAACTTTTAATTCAAGAATATCCGTGGTTTATTCTCCCAGCTTCCGTTCACAAAGTCCTCATCCATGGTGCTGAAGTAGCACAGTATGCTTTACTATCTATCGGGGAATTATCCGAAGAGGCAACAGAATCTAAAAACAAAAATTATAAGGCCTTCAGACGGGATCACACGAGAAAAATGTCGCGAGTACTTACGAATACGGACTTACTTAACAGACTTTCTCTTACTTACTTAAGAGACTCACCTCAGACCCATTCATTACTGGTCTTCGGAAACTTCCCCATAAGAAAAAGAGCGTTATGTCGAGGCAGGTTTTAGATTTATTAAGAATTAGCTTTCCGCCCGCAGATTCGCCCGCGTGGACAACACGATTTTGACTGGTCCTTTCTCAAAGTCTGATCTATTTTTGTACCAAATTTCGTCAAAATCCAAACGGACTTTCAACCCCTATTTCATCCCCACACAGTTTGAAATTTCAAAAACCCCATATCAATTTTTTTTTTCTTATCAAGTGCCTAAACACGAAGTTTCAGCGTTTCAACAATGACAAACTCCCATACAAATTTTCATCCCTTATCACAACCCCTTTTTTTACGACAAAACGTAGCTTATATCCAGGTCTCATCCAAGGTCTAATCTATTTTTTTACCAAATTTCATCAAAATCAGTTCCGAGGTTGGGCTTCAAAACGTGACTTTGTTTGAAGTTCGATATGAACTTTCATCCCCTGTACCTAAATTCAAAGTTTCATCGTTTTATCTTCAACAATGACCAACTCCCATACAAATTTTAATCCCTTATTTCACCCCATTTTTTACAACAAAGCGTAGTTTATATCCTTTCCCAAGGTCTAGTCTATTTTTGTTCCAAATTTCATCATAATCGGTTCCGGGGCTAAACTTGACTTTGTTTGGAATTCTAAACGAACTTTCATCCCCTATTTCATCCCCACACAGGTTGAAATTTCAAAAACGCTAAAACAAATATGTATTTATTTCTTATCAAGTGCCTTAATATAAAGTTTCATGGTTTTATCTTGAAAAATGACGAACTCCCATACAAACTTTCACCCCCTATTTCAACCCCATCAAGACTATTTTTTGCAATAAAAGGTAGCCTATGTCCTTTCTCAAGCTTTAGTCTATCACAGTACCAAATTTCATCAAAATCGGTTGAGTGGTTTATGCGTGAAAGCGCAACAGACAGACAGAGTTACTTTCGCATTTATAATATTAGTAGGGATTTAGTATAATTTAAATTAGGTTGATTGTTGTAGTTAGTTGTGGTTATGTTGACATTTGAAAATAAGATGTTAGTTTTAGTTTTCTTGTCTTTTGTTGTACATAATATGTATAATATATAAAAGAATACATATTTAATGATAACCCTTTCATGAATAGCTTTAATATCATAATCACATGTATTTCCGAACGAGGGAGAATAAATCTCAAATATTGATAATTTAAATTTATATTGAACAGTACATATATGTACAGTTAATTGTATATAATGTATTAAATTATGTAAATAATGCATTAATGTAATAAGTGAAGCATTTTTTTTAATATTTACCCTACAGAAAAAATCCCATTTAACAAGTTTTATAAAGTAAGGTATTTATGCCCGCGCTTGTAGGGCACTTGGACCACCGTGCGCAGGCGGAATCTTGTTTGTTAATAAAATAAACTCATAAGTACCTGTTACGTTTGCCCAGAGATATGGACACTAACAATTGTATAGAAATATATAATACGCAAACATTATATACTAATACAATTTTTGTAGGGGAAAACCTCCTTATTTTAAAGTCGGTTTAAAATATATGGGTCTAGCTCAGGAGGTCCCCGCATGTGGAATTAGGAGTAGAAAATTATTACTTTCAATAATATACATATTATTATTATTGTCTTATTATGACTGCCTCATTAGTCTAGTCGTCCTAAGCACGACTGCTACGCTAGAGGTCTTGGGTTCGATCCCCGGGTCGAGCAAAGTGTTATTGGGTTTTTCTATGAAATTCCCAGTAGCAGCTCGGAGTCTGGATTTGTGCCCTAAACAACTTGTGGAACTAAACATACCGGCGAAATGTGGGTGTACATTGGTACACCTCTGCCTAACCCTTCGGGGAATTCAGGCGTGATGGTATTATGGTATGATGGTATGTTATATATAAATAGATAATATTATACAAAAAACAAACAAATGAATAGTGTATTTAAAAATAATGAAAATTTTGCTAGTATAAGTAGTGTGGGTTTTTATTTTCCTTACATTTAGGTATATTGTTTTTAATTCATTTTAAATAAAATTGCATATAATAATTAATATTATAATAATTATTCATACTAATGTTTTTAATCGTTCTGCCTAATTTGTTTCTATTTTTTAGTACAGAGCAATAAATACAACACAGCGCCATCTATTGACTCATTGTTCATTATTGATTTTGTTTCTTATTTGAAAGTTCGCTTCATCACCGTCCCTTTAAAAAGGAGCGCTAGATAATCGGAGCAATAGCAGGCGTGGCCAAAATACCGAAACGTCGATTTCTGTTAGCTGTTGTCAGCGCCTTAACTGCGCAGTTTAAAATAGTTATCCAGAAACAGACATTAGAAATGCTGATTGATTTCGCCTTGGACATGTAATTTAGACGTTAGGAAACAAAGTTGAGCCTTATTATTTGTAATTTACCACACCATAATGATGGGCTAAACTTCTGTGGTTACAAGCTAGAGTTACGACAAGAACTTAGTTCATTGTGGCACCAAACTTCACATTATGTAGTCGAGTGTTCATAAAGCAGTCATAATTAGAAAAGACATTAAATTCTCAAAGGAGTTTCACCTAACTACTGTCATTAAACAATTACCTGCTGATAATTGTAGTCATCAAATAATAAAACAGCGACACACCTCGGCTTCGCACGTAGTTATAATATGCATGAATTATAAAATAAATTTTAGAATGTCTAATGTAGACAACTGTATCAAAATCCGTTGCGTCGTTTAGAAGAAGTTAGCGGAGAAAGAGACAGATGAAAACAGCGACTTTGTTTTATACTATGTAGTGTTATAGTTTTGATAATGATGATACTGGTGGACCTAAACAATATATTGCTGACAATTCAAAAGGCTAATAAAACCTTGATTACTTACATAAAGAAGGAAAAAAAATCTAATCCAACGCCCATACTTGAATTCTTCTGTTGAATTTACGTCAAGTGTGGAGAAGTGCTTCTCATTTTTCAATCCACAAATAAACCGAAAGCTTGGTAGTGTGGAGACGGGCAAGACAGGACATCAATACCGTTCGGAAACTCGCAAACATGTCCGTATCTCGGTGCATCTGCACTCAGCCGTTTACACGCTCCTGTTAATCGAATTCCGAACGTATCGTGCCATGGTAGCGGGCCAGAGACAGGGTCTTCTACGTCCGTTATAATTTGAAAGCCAGAATTGGACAGGCAAAGTTAAATTTACACAGAAGCAATATTTTGAAGTATTGATTAGAAGCTGTTAAAGTTGGACATTATTATTTGGATGCTGTATTTCTGATGCTTTTAGTATTGATAACATTATAAGAAATTTATATGCGTCTACTTAGCATGTAGGATATATCCACCAGAATAAAACAAAAGAGCTCACGGCGCACCATTAACCATAACAATGATGATAGCAGTTACAACAACGTAGGTAGATTCTATTTGTGTCATTTACCAACTCAAACAAATAAACAACAAAGATACGTGTGTTGATGGACGTCGCCACAGGTATCAGTATCTTGGTGGATCTACCCCTACGGAATAATATTATTCTTAGAACGATTTAATTTCTTCTTATTGAATTTTATTGTTTATCGACTACTAGCCGGTGTCCACGGTTGCACTCACTCCAAATTAAGAGAAAGAATTAAGTAAGAATTTCCATAAAATACGAATCAAATTATATAATAGGTACTGACTGCCTCGAGGTACGAATTTAATTAAACGGCTCACAAAGAGAGCATTTAATAAATTTATTTTGCATTGCTTTGATACTTTTTGAAGACACTTCGAGTCAAAGTAGGTAATGATACGGTGTTAAAAGATACTTCCCTATAATTAGTGTAACAGAAACCTATTGCCTGTACTTATTGCCACGGATCTACGAATAGGATAATTCCTTAACAACAAATCGCGACATCCTGCGGAACGTGACAAACTAAGATGAACTTTAACTCCATGATATAAGAGCTTGTCACTCAAAGGATATAAGATGACAAATTTATTTGTGATAAAGACTCCTACACACGTGAGACAATGGGCAAAGTGCGGCGGAATGACCTAAGCACGCTCCGTGTGCAGTGACCATGATACTTTGTTGTTGAAGACTTTCCGCACTTTGCTCTTACTGATTACACTTTTGCCTTTTGTGACGCATATACTACAGCTATACAATAGATAATTTTATTTAAAACCAAAAATAAACCACAAAGAAAAAACTAAACTTCAAACTAAATTTAGTGCTCTTATCAGTCTGCCATGACGACATAATAATAATGAGGACACCTAACTTCAAACTATTGAATGACAAGTGTCATTCATTGTAGGAATCGGCTTAGGGGGGTTACAATCTTACAATGAATAAGTTCATTCAGAGGACACGTAAACAAGCAATGTAATGATATCGGATCGCTCTCGAATGAATCTTGTATCGTACGATGAATGATTGGACCACGTTTAGATAGTAAACAATAATAACAAAGAGATACTGCAATGTAGGTAAATACTCGACAGGTAGGTAAGAGATAAAACGTCTATTGAACTAGGGATAACGATGTCTTCGGTAGACATAATGACCGTTCAAGTTTATTCAGATGAGGTTTCTAATGCAATCCGCAAAGCGGTAGCTATGGACTGTCTCATGACAAGACGCATAATAGTTTCGGTTAGTAAACTTTCTAACTTGCTTCATTTTGGCGCATAACTAAATGGTTCATTTCTTTAGCTCCTGCTTCTATGATTCTCTTACCAACACTTAGCATAACAGAAATGCAAATTTCACAGGCTCACACGATTTGCCAAACAAATATACGGTATCATTCCCGGAAACAATCGTAATTATTAATGGTTGTGGTTTAAGAAGTTGGTGTCAGTTACGGAAAAAACGCGTGGTCAAAGTTCAACGCGTGTTTATAACTGCTGTTTGGGATTAATGTTTTGTTTTTTTTTGTGTAGACAAACGAATGTCAACTATAAAACGTCCTGCTGGTTACCCTATATCTGGTTGCCCTACAAACGGATGGTACTCGCCGGAAAGCGACTCTCGCGCAGACGGGACGATGGGATAATGGCCGGGCTCGTTTCTGGGGGCGAAGTCCGTACTCCGGGACGAGAATAGACGGGACGGGCGTTAGTTCTAATGCAATCAAATATGGGCAGATTGTTCTACTAGTTTACATCCCCCACATGATAATTTGTATGGCGACAGTCTAATGTGAGCATCCGGTTGATAAAGTTATGAATGCCGACGTGATGTGCCTTAATTGGGGTTGAAATGTTTGGAACGGGAAACTTAACTAAAGGGCATGGTGACAACAGTTTGTGATTATTTTGGGGTACATAATACATGACAAGTCTATAGTATCTGGCTAATCTCAGTTATCTCAGATTACTCCGTTCACAAACAAACAATATGACACAATCTATCCGTCTAAAGTACAAACTCTAAGGAATTGTACGTCAAAGTATTATCTATGTGTGTCAGTAAACATTCCTGGCGTAAGGCAACGGTTGTGTGTTGTTCTTCTGTACCAGGTCCAAAGTGTATGGAAGGGAACGCGTGGCCTGCACTGTCGCCCCTTGACACAGTTTGCAACGCGCGTGCTGAAAGACTTAGTTAATAAGTTGATGTTATTCAAGACGTTTTATAGCGCATATTTATATATCATTTTTGCGGTTTTAGGCTTTGCGGGATATTTATTACCTATTTTTAGTTTTATTGTCACTGTTGTGCCATTCAAAATAGAATCGCATTTAGTGCTAACTGGTTAAAATGACAAGTTTAAGTCTAAAGCACATAAGGGCCTCCGATATGTGTCTGTAATTAAGAGGTTTAGAGGGTACTCTATTGAGCCTTTCTCTATACAAACGTATTCTGCTGTTTTCTTCGTAGATAATGGCCCTAGAGCAATTATATTTTTCCAAAAAATCTAGATGTAATTCATACGGGCCCCTATAATTTCATTTTTCAAAATAAAATTTTCACAAGATAATATGACAATTCAAAAACTAGAAAAAAAGGCCGTTTTTACCGTCATGTTCAGGCGACTATCAGAAAAAATTGAAAAGTTTTTAACAAAAAATAAAATAATAGAAGCATAGACATGCTTTTCCTCTAAATTTTCATATATAAATTGTTTAGGTCAATCCACTTTTGAAGAAGAAAACAGCAGAATACGAAACGTCTTTTGGTCAAGGTTTTTGTAGGTAAAATCATCCTAAGCTGCAGTTGTCCTTTTCGCACTGTAAAGGAAGAGAATGGAGGTGCAGCGCGACGACAATAGTTTCTTCAAATACCTATTTTTCAAATTCCTTAGAACTAGAGTCCCCTCTTAAGGGTAAATTCTTTATCCTAAAAGCAAAACGTTAGAAGCAAATAAAATCACTGCTGTTCCCTAGTGAAAACTCATTCCAAAAAAGTTTCCACGGCCGTATAAAAACACACACTGCAAGAAAATAAATAAATAATTACTAATAAAATATACAAGTGGGTAGTATAAGTATACAAGTGGTTAATATATAATTACCAATAAATTATACAAATGGTACGTAGGTATATAATTACCAATGAATTATACACATAGAAAATCGGTAGTTATTCAAACAATAAGCCTTAATTTTAAACAATGCATATTTACAAACCACTTAGAAACTTAACTCAGCAAGACACATAAATACAATTTATGGTATTTATATATACAGAAATGGGAAATTTGTTTGTGATTTTGTAAATACCATAAATAGAATAAATCGATTTAATTTCGTTTAATTTATAAATTAAATCGATTTATTGTGTGCAAGCAAACTAAATAAACAGAAACGTGTACGGTAGAATCGGATTAGTTTAATTTATCAATAGAGATGCGTCTGCTAAACTAGGAGTCATTTCATCGTCAATCTACAGTGTTGTATCGGCTTTATTAATTTAGACATTTGAATGTATTGTGAATATCCATATTGATTGGAAATGGATTATATTAAAACATACTTGCTATACTTTATGGGGCGGTTGTCGACCTCATCCAACATTTTATTTATTAGATCAACTGCAACGGCTGGTTCCCATATGTGCTTAGGTTCGATATGCGCGAAACAGGAATCTACTAACGTTTAAATCTTTGAAAGGCCGAGAGACAATACCTCATTCTCCGGAGAAAAGTCTCCTTCAGTTCAATCCCTTCAATGATGTTTATTTCAGGCAATAAGACATAGAACACTCGTCTAGCGGAGCAGATCAAATAAATACCCATCATAAGGACACATGAATTGAGGAGAAATATTCAGTTAACAAGCCATACAACCAAATTTGCTTCGGCATTGCTCCTCCCCGACTTATTGAGGAAAATAACAACAATTGGCCTCCAAAAAATCACAAACTGCCAAACATACAGAATAAACCTCACAATTTCCTTGTTATTACAAGTATAAGAAAACCTAATTATAACATATTGTCAACGACAAACTTTGGACTCCTGATAACCATCTAAGGTCAAAAGCTTATCGAGCTAAGTGGAGTCGATACATGTAGAAGATACCCGATAGTACTGGACTCTGGACTACACGACTGTGATAGGTTGGAAATGGGGGGTAGGCTCTCAGATTTTAAACGAATCCAAAAGAATGCTGTATAAGGAACAACATTTTCTACTGCCCGATTCAAATTCTATGACTTATAAACTTCGCAGAACAGCGTATGGGCACTGCCAATCAGAACAAATTGTCATCAATCCATTAATTGTGCATTGCTGGGGTTCTCCGTCTTAGTATGCCATCGACAAGATGAATCAGCATATCTCCCAAAAAAATATTAATTGTAAACATCGGAAGGTGTGGTGACTCAAGAATGACGCCTACACTAACTAGCAGTGCTTATGACGAATTTAATAAACCCAAACACGTGGTTCCTTATGAATAAAGAAACAGCTTTTTATTCTATGCTCCTCATGCTGCCCATGCCGCGCCAAATGATTATTATCCTGAGTTAGTGCAAGTGTGGTGGAGAACAAGGACAACTGGTCCCGATCATCCTAATTGGTAGTTGACTGGTGTAATTCCAAATAAAGGATTTACTAAGGAAAAAAATATTCAAATCCGCTAATATAGTTCTACTGAGAGGGGAGGCTCTGTCGCTTTCCAAAAAACTAATATTAGTATTGAATCTCTATGGCACATGGAACATTTGACGACACACGATCCTACGCTCGGTTTGCATTAAATTAAAATGCTTATTACTTCTTTATTTTAATATTGTTGCTCAAAGTAAAAATAACTTATTCAAGATAGACTACTTGGTAGTACTTTTTGAAAGTCATTCTTACATTATAGACAGCCTTCAAAACGCCCGCCCTTCACAGCCTCTTATTTAGCTGGGAAGAAAAAGCGGGGCATCGAACTCCTCAGCCACACATTTCTGTCTGTTCATTTACTAAGGCGTTAGAAGTTATTGATTGGCCCTACGTATGGTCAACTTTTACATGATGTCATATGAAATAATTACTCAATTGGAGTATTGAAGATCTATACCGTCGTACATTACAATGATCTTGAAACGACATTGTATTAACACAAGTATTTATCAGGTGGTTTGCCTTGTTGCTTCGTGACTCGCAACTGCGGGCGTTTATCTGAGGGACCAAGTGGGTCAGATAGAAGTGGATCGCTTGATGCGAGATGTTCAGTATGCAGACTTCATCGATATGGAAGGGTTTCGGACAAAAACTTCTTGTTGGAAAATATAATAAGCTCTAAGTGCGCATTATCTTAAGAACTGACACACGCCACGTCAATATATTATGTCATTGTCTTGCAAAAATCAGCAGAGTTTTTTAACAATTTCTCATGTTAGCAACATATTTAGGATGCCATAAATCTAAAATTTGGAGGCATTTTCCATACAAAACGAGAGTGCATAATAATAATAGAAACGATTTTATCTAGAATTGCTCCCTAAGAACTTTATATATTACCTAGATAAAGAACATAAGAACCTTTTTCCAAGGTACATCTAAGAAGTTAGTTTATGAGAATCTGAAGCGGGCAATCAGCCAATTCCATAAACGTGCTGCTTTTCGATTACGGTGTGAATTACTAAAAATAGCTAGCTTAGTGGCAGACTGGTGAAGAATAAAAGGTAAAGTAGTAAAGGAACGTCGAGTAGGATATAGCTAAGGCCGAATACTATACGAACTCGTAATAAATAAATATAAAATCTTTAATTTTATTTAGATTTTGATTTTTTATGGCCTCTGTCAGATTGTCACAGTTTTTGCAGATGACAACCAATCCATTTGTTTGGAAGAAACTTAGCGAACACATTTATGTTCATACGTAATAGCCAATCAAGACACTGAAATCGCCAGTAAAACCTTTTTTATGAGACATTGTTATTATGTCAAGTTATCTACGTTTCGGTTCCAATGCTGCTGTACTTTTAATGAACCACGTTGATTTTGTTGATGGTTTATCAAGCGGAACCGTCAAGCCTGCTTCTTTCGACGCAACGTAGTTATTCCACAATAAACAATACGGACGTTACTGCGGTGCCAGTGGCGTAGCGTGGGGGGGGGCAGAGGGGGGCATGCCCCGTGCGCCATACAGAAGGGGGCGGCCACTATTTAAAAAAAAAAGAAAAATTATGAAACTTGATTCCGAAAATAGTACAGGCAATTTACTAGTCAAGTACCTATACACAATAGTATTGTAGCGGCGAATTTCTGGATGGCCCCGGACGGCGAAAAGCCACGCTACGCCCCTGTGCGGTGCATTGTTTTTTCTACCAATTAGCATAGCGAAGCGTTAAGAAATTACGAAGTCCTCTGTCAATTTTGATTTATTACAATAATGTATAGATAGGTACCTAGTACAATTATTATAATACAATAACGGAGACAAAGGATGAGTAAAATTATTCCGTTAATTAATACATAAGATAAAAAAATTACAGCAGCAATAGATAATGGGGGTAGACACCCCGATGTCGATGGAAAGGCTTTTAGCAAGGTTATTGACCCTTCTTCACGTGCCGCCACATTTTGTATAGGTCCATATTTGTTTATACATTATAAAATTTGTTTATATTTGTGAAAGTAGGTATCTACCTACAGATTTTTTACGGGTTAAGAAGGTGGTCTGTTGGTAATGCAATGAGGTTCTATACCCAGAGATAGACAGATATTTAGTACCTATTTAATTCGCAATCTCTATTTCACTAGGACTCGTTTTGACTAGGACGAACGACTGTTACGCATAATATCTACATCCGTCCCCGGTTGACATCAGGTGCGATCTCCTCATCTCGACAGCGCACCGGGCGACGCACCGAGACGCGTGCGCACACGACGTGTGATGAGCTCAATTTGGGGGGATTGAAAAGGAAGTGCAAAGTCCACGGCCTTGCGTGACCCTGCTGTGCGAATACGCAACCTAAGAATATGTGTGTAGCAACATTTGCTATTAAGACTTGCGTAGACTAACAGTTGTATCAAATCTAAATAATTTGTTGTTGCAAAAAACAGGCATAATTGTTCAAGAATTTTTATACATTTTTACAAACACAAAAACCACGATTTCTTCATGACAAATTATTGGGAGTATCTTAAAGCATTGTAACTACGTATTTAATGCGTCTAAAATGATAATAAAAAAGAATTAATCCCACAATTTTAATGGACTCATGAGTTCTTCAAAGAGTTATCTGCACACTATTCTACCACCACATATTAATTTTATACCGTCATAACCAAACCAATGACCAAGTTTAAATTTAAATATTTTTATATATATTATTACCTATATATTATTTAATATATATATTTTTTATATATATATAATAATCTTTAACATACATTTATAAAATGTTACGACCCTAGTTGCACTGCACAGTTCCAAAAAGATGATCCTATGGAGAAAATCCTGCAGGACAATCCATGGTCACTCTTAATAATTCTGATCCTGCCCTACAAGGAATATATTTATGACTATAATATCATTTACAATATCCATTGTCTGTTTTATCAAGTTATCACCATATTATCAGTCAAAGGATGTCCACTGCAGAACAAAGGCCATTCCCAAAGATTTCCACAAAGAACAGTTATATACCTCCTGCATCCAATGACTCCCAGTGATCTTTACATGCTTGTCTGTCTTTTATCTATAATACATATTATAATTAAATAATAACAGATCAATTTATATGATTAATATAGGGGTCTTTGTTAGAAACCAAAATAAATTTTTTTAGACTGTCCGTCTGTCTGTATCTTAGATCATGCATCAAGCAAATGGTTTTAACAATTCAGTTGCTGGAGGTCTTACTTAAAATAAGGTGCATGTTTCTAGAAAGTAAATCCTTTTAAGACATGAGTGAAACCACGGGCAATGACTAGTCATTATATAAATAAAATCAGCAACAAAAGAAAATTAAATAACATTTTGCTTGTTTATCATTTCTCAAGTACTACAAAGGTTAAGATTACTTATTAAGATTAAGGTCAAATCATTTTTAGTAGTTATCATGTTTTTTTTAGATAAGTAGTTTAAGAAGAAATCAAATCTCACTTATCTATAAAACATAATAAAACAATATGTGGTTTTAACACTTGAACTGACATATTTTTTTTACGTATTCAGACAAAGTAGTATATGTATACATATATGTACTGTATTATAGCACCAGTGCTAGGTACTTAGATTTAATTGTGGCTGTTATCAGTAACAATAAATCAATTGCTAATAGTAATTGCTGTTATCAGTCAGCTTGTGGCCATGAACCAATAGCAAATTCTTTCCAGTGAGGGTTCTCAAAGTTTCCAAATACATAGTTCCAAGAATTGCAATTCCTTTGAATGGATTTCAAGTTGTCATATTATCAAATCCATATTCCAGTATTTTCATTTCAACCAGTTTTAAATTAGCTAGTCATGAATGAATCAATGCTATTTAACATAAGTCAATATCTGTTAGAGCACTTTGAATATTTATGTATGGGCAATTCATCAGCAGAATAATTTAAAAGCCCTGGTTTACCATTTTACTATGTTTCAAGATTTTTAACAATTTATGTACAAGCTTGATAACTAATATTTTCCTTTTGTTTTTCTATTGTTTGCATTACTTATCATGTGGTAAGTTATGGCTACAATGATGGTTACAACTACTGTTTACCTAAATAATCGAAAAGAGTTTACAATCTAGAAGACTGCCTCATTAGTCTAGTGGTCCTAAGTGCAACTGATATGCTTGAGGTCCTGACATAGATACTCAGGTCAAGCAGTGTTATTGGATTTTTCTATGCAATTCTCAGTAGCAGCCCGGAGTCTGGATTTGTGTTTGGTTAATGGCAATAGACTCAGCCCCTATTACATGGGACATAAACATACTGACAAAAAGTGGGTTTTCATTATTACACCTCTGCATGCATGATGGTATGAGAACAATCTAGAATTTTTGTTGTTTAATGCTCTTTCTTCTGATGTTAAAAGGGATGCTTTGTTTTAGAAGTACCTAAAACTGTGTAACTAAAATGTATGAAGCAGTTGTACTGTATTACAGACACAATTAAATCTATTGTTCTATACACTGCGGATTGTTATAGGCTATGCTGAATTCACATAAACAGATGCCCAGGAACAGGATTTTGCATTTTGTAATTTTCAATTGAATTGGCACTTCTCAGTGGAAGGCAACTCCCCAATGCACCCTGTATTGATACAATGAATACATCCTATCATTACCAAATGATTACCAAAATATTTAAATTTACCCCCAAGAAGAAAAATATTTAAGGTAATCCTTATTGTTAAGATACCTTAGTAATAGTTTGTAATACTGACAATTTTTTTTTTACAAAAATGTATTGAAAGTACAGTTTTGCCCCAGAAAAACACAGTTTGGATTGATATTGATTGTATGTTTCGGTCAGAGAGTAGCCTCAGGACTCTTCGTTATCACTGACTTATAAACAATTAATAGGCGCAAGATAATTATCATGAAAACATAGCAGACACGAATTCTAAATTTGGCAAAATTCTAAATAAACATTTTAAACCTCAAACCAAAATAAGGACGAGCTTCACGTTAGTATTATATTAAATTAATTTAAGATTCCACACGTGGAACCACTCCCGTTAAGTTTTAATTAGCTAAGTAATGTGATGAAGAAATTGTCGCACTTACGGGTCGCGTATGAGGGTATTTATAACAAAAGTAAGAGACAAAATACCTTGATTATACCTAGCAACCCGATTAAGTCTGTTATTTATTACGTTTTGCTAGATATTTTCAATTTGAACGCATGTAAATCCGAAAAAAACGAATATGAAATCCTACACAGAATTTTCTTTTAGGTTATATATTTTACGATTTGTAGAGAAATTACACAAGGCGTTAATTACTAAATACTGAAGTAAAAGACTCACCTAGTGTCCTTTCGGGTCCACTGCGTATATTACACTTGTAAATTATCACCAAATTTTCAAATAAATTCGAGGTAAACACTAGCGGGATTCCTAACGTCCAGCAAATCCGAACTAGATAGTGTTGCACGTTGAATTAGAATTTGACATTTGCTTCGCTATATCGATTAAATGTTTTTATTTATTATTTTATGTACCTTATAAGACGATTATTATCACTCAAATTCTGCATGTATTCGATAAAGTGTATTGTAAATATTTTGGGATAATCTTAGTATTGTAAATTAAGCGTTAGCCCTTTTCATACTAAATAAGTATTTAACATTTTTTGGATTGTTGACTCGAGTTAGGAATCGATACAGATTGCCAGCACTAAACGTGTTGAATGTGTCGTATTTTTGTTTGGGGTGGGGGTTTACCCTTTCCGACCAATCACAGCGCTAGAACGGGTATGAAAAAGGTGGCGTGATCGCAACGTCACCGTGTATAATATACCACCATAGGGCGCTATAGCACAAACTAATCAATAATTTCTGACAAAGAACGGAATACTTCATTTGCAATACATTTCAACCTAATTACTATTAAGACGTAGCTGATTATAAAAGGAAACATTGGGAAATTGTGTTTTATTTCACACTTAACTAAGTATTTCATATTAAATTACTAAAATGCTTTTCCCGGAACTATAAATCACAGATGGCGCTGTTGTCAACTGAATTAAATTTTATGTCAATAATAGTTTCATCGATTTTTGTTATATGACGAACAGACAAAAAATCGTGTTCTATTTACTTATACATATTTGCCGATCAGCATTGCATCAGAGATTTTTAGCTCAATATTTCTGAAGTTTCTGCCTACCCCAATGGGAAAAAAACCGGCCAAGTGCGAGTCGGCCTCGCGCACGAGGGTTCCGTACCATTACGATTTATGACGTATTAAAAAAAAACTACTTACTAGATCTCGTTCAAACCAATTTTCGTTGGAAGTTTACATGGTAATGTACCTACATCACATATTTTTTTTAACTTTATCATTCTCTTATCTTATTCTTATTCAGCATAGCTCTTATAGTTTCAGAGAAAAAAATCTGTGACATACGGACGGACAGACGGACAGACAGACAGACAGACATGACGAATCTATAAGGGTTCCGATTTTTGCCATTTGGCTACGGAACCCTAAAAATCGTGAGTTTACAGTTTGTTCAAAATAACTAAGCCTGTCTGAAGTTAGCAATTGCGAACTACCACACGGGTAAAATGTGTTTTGATAAGTAAAAATCTAAATTAGTTAAGAAAATAATCACAAACGCGAAAGGGAAACACATACGACCCCAATTGTCATAACATCGACTCTTTTTATTAAAATTTACCACTGCTAACAAATTCAGACAAGCACAGGTATTTCGAACAACCTGTATGTATTTCTATGATTCCTAAGAGAAACTGGGGATACCCTGTTGTCAATTTATTGTTTGATCATGATTTTTACATCGCAATTGTGGCATTGTGGCTGGTGTCCGTGAGGAATAGATTCAATTCCTAGATCGGACAAATTTTATTAAACCCTTACGAAAAGCCAACACTGCTAAAACTAATCAAGAAGAACAAAATTGTCATGCTATAAAAAATGCTAAGAAATTGACAAATCTTCCGTCAAATTGGCATAATCATCCCGAGTCCTGTTTACTGAATCCATTCACATTAATAAAATTATTGTAGTAAAAAATGTTTAAGCATTATAAAGATCTTTGTGATGTAGTTTCCCTTTTGGTGTATTGTCCGACTGAACGAAGTTACCTGTTTAATAAAGAGGCGAGTGGAGAAATATGGTTGCCTTCGAGTAAATGCGAGAAGAAGTGCTGGAAAATTACTGCGCATAAAATAAATTTTGAGGCAGGTATTGTGTGTATCTATTGTTTTCACGAGGAGGCACTACCCACCAGTATATAAATTCACCGATCTACACCTCTGCCTCTTAAGGGCATACAGCCAACACAGGCAGGCATGATGGTATTACAGTAGGTTGTGGTACGCAGGTGCATATAAAAGAGATATGTTTGAGTCAATGCTCCGTGTAATAATGAATAATAAATACGTGTGCAGTTACATTTATAAGGTTGTTTTACATATTCCAATGATATCTTCTACAGTTGTTTGGTATAGACGCCGGTACGAGCTGCTACCCGTTGCGCGTTTACAAGATCTGGCTTCCTAACCACGTGTTGCAGTGCGCCTACCATGCAGTCTACAAGGTTGCCGTCAGACCCGATGCCAAGAGGAGGCTGAAATTGAAAGCAGTCAGTAACGAACCTAGTATATTGAGTAAAGTACTCCCCCAAAGAACAAGGGTTACCGTTGGGCAAGAACTTTACATAAGGGGATCTCAAATTGGATCTTGATAGACTGTTTCATTGATGTTTCAAACTGTGCGAGACGAATAGATATAAGGTTGTCCCTTAGCAGTTTCAGTTTAAGTCGGCAAGAGTGTGACAGACCTCCGTGGTATATATGAGGATTTCCGACTTGTATAAAAAATGCCTTATTTTACCCCGCGTTGCCACTGACGACACATTTTTTTTTATTTATAAGCTTACTAGCAATGTGGGTCACACATTACTAGTATTCTTGTTAACCCCTCGTGCTAAGCTAAATGCTTGTGTTACGAGTGGGTTCACGTCATTAGCGCCCCCACCCAGGGGTTCGAACCGGCAACCATATTATGATCGCAAGTCCGACGCCCTAGCCATTAGGCTACCGACGCTTCAAACATTTACATGTTGTAAACACCTACCCATCCCTCTCACTCTTTGAGAGTAAGATAGATGTTTGCAACATGTTTTGTCGGCAGTGGAAACGTGGGGTTAGAAGACCCTAGAAGCGACTTAGCAGACATTTTCCCCCAATCACACAGGGTATCCGGAATCGGCTGCAATGGTTCAGCGCCACAGAACTAGATCGTCATCGAGCTCACTCTAACCTTCGGAGTCCAGAATTAGTGTTATTTACTATGATGGCCACAGGAGAATTAAAAGATATGGACAGAGATCCGGTAACTGAACTGATGATAATATTAATTAAGTACAATTCATCATCATCATCAAAAGTCTGACTTCACCCATTGCTGCGTATAGGTTTCCCTAAGTTTATGCCATCCACCACGGTCCCGTGCCACTCTCATCCAAGTACGCCCAACGGCTTAGTATAATTATCTTATTATAATATTCGCAAGCTCCAGATTTGTAAGTATACGTAAGTGTGATTATGATGTTGCGCGATAATGATGACTAGCGAAACCAGAACACAGCGTACACTCGTTGGATTTCATTTCGTAGAAGTCGTATGATCCAAAAAAGTCGGGTCTTTGGTATCCGAATTACTTATATATTATATCGCTTTTAGGAGATTGAAACTGGCTCTTTGATCGAGATCTGTGAAGAAAACGTGGTGATTGGGATTGACGTAGCCGGCGGTGCGGTGGCCATGGCGTCACCCAACCTGCAGCTACTGCAAGCTGCCGGATATAACAGAGACGGTTAAATACATTTAAACGCTTGGATTTTTTCTAAATGTACCTAGGTTCTACAGGGTTAAGTGCAAATGCATGTCCCTATATAACTTCTAATATTGAGGCCTATGCACACGCCAAAAATTGGAGCCTGTGTTTAGCCGCAATCGTTTGCATCGGTCAAAAATATTGACTGTGCATTTGCGAAAGTCATTGAATAGCTAGTAAGGGACACATTATTACTGTTTTTTTTAGTTTAGTCTGCGTAACTCAGCCCTTCGATTGCAGATCAAATCAGAATGTACCGGGAGTTCGTGCTGATGGTGTACCCCGCAATATACATGAGCGTCAGCGTCTTCTCACAGTTCATGATCGACCTCGGCTGGCAGAGATCGCAATGCCAAAGTCTATTTAGGTACCGTTAGAAACAAAATGAACTTTGATCGTATTTGGTATTTAATTGCCACGGTGTTCTGGCTTTGCAACATGAAAAAGAACTGCCTGAGCAATGCTCTATTCTACACCTGTTTGAGTCATTTAAGGGTGGAAAATGAGGATGAGGAAGGATGTAGTTTTCGACAGGTTTTTGATGCCGATTATTCATATTCATGTTTGTTTATAGAGCGGCTGACGTGACAGGTCGCGGAGGTCTGTCTTTTGCTGAGCTGATGCTGTGGTCAGCTGCCCTCGAACCTGGCACTCAGCACAGTGGAATACCAGCAGAAATAAGGTGCAGATATATATTTAGGTGAGTTCTTTTACCTGCTTTCGTTTCAGCTTTGCCGTAATCTGTTCATCATTCATCAAATTGGATTAATTTCTTCGTAATTTTCTACCTCGTTATAAATATTTCATTTGCACCTAGATACTTCGACAACAACCGCGACTTGAAGCTGGAATACGTGGAGTTTAAGGAGCTGGTGGCAGCTGCTCGCGCCACGCGTCAACTGCCCATAGACGCTTTGAGTGTGGCAAGAGACGCTGATCTCTGTCTCAGGTAGTTTTCATCATGAGCGCAAGACTGTGCAAGGGGTGAATCGGTGTTCTATAAACAACGTAACAACATCGCGGCTGTATTCTTAAAAGTGTGGAAGCGAATATAGGTACACCCACAGTTCATCATTATTATCGTTATCTACCGGTGTTCAATTCCAGTTTTATAGTAGAGATTTTAGGTTAAGGGAGGTTCAAGTTATACTAGGCATCCTTAAAAGTAAGAAGTACCTAACGTAGATGCACTGGCAAGCCCAATTTTCCATTCACATATTTCATTGCAACTGTAACGCCAGATACGAAAGCCAATTTGTGTCACCGATGTCACATCCTAAAGCAACGTGCACTAGACTGGTATGGTGCATTATGGCTTTCCTTCCTTTCATGTGTTTCTCACAGAACTCGTTATGGCTAAATAAGTTTAACGATTGCAGGCAACTAGGAATGCAGCCAAATTCCCAGTTACCATTAGCAGAGTTCCTGCGAGGCGTGGGCGAACTTCGATTGCGAGGCACCAGCTCTTTACTGCGGGCATCGAAGAGTATCTCCGCGTATATTGTGGACCTACAGTGAAGCCTTTTTTATTCTTAGTAAACGTAGCAATTGTTAAGAAAGGATTAAATAAATGGGAGGTCTCCGGGAGAGCAAGGTTAACGTGGGCGAAGGCGATACATTGCTGGTGTTGCCATTATTATCTACTGTTTAAGTAGGTACCCTAAGAATAATGATCTTTTCTAAAATAAAGTGATTTGGTAATGTGTTCTGTTGCATGACTTTCAGGGAACGGGATAAGGAGGCACAAACTTCATCATCTATACCATTCAAAATGCAGACTATACAGACAGGTGACAAAACTTTCTTCAGAATGTTTTTTTTTCTCATTTGCTTAGGTTATACCTACCTTCTTTGATTTTGTCTTAGACTGTGACTCAATTGACTCACAATATAAGATAAAAACAAGTCTTTAGCAAACCGCAAACGCGGTTCAAAAGTGAGTTGAATTTGTAGCTTGGCTAGTTGCGATAGTACCTACTGATGGTTTCTCTTCGCAGATGCGGGCAGATCAGCGGGAGGTCAGCGGCAGGGTTCGGCGGCGATTGCGTGCACGTCAGGCGCGGCGGGCTCGGCCGGAGTGGGCACGGCGACGCGCCGCCCCCAGCGCCCTGACTACAGCGTGGCTGTCTACACCGTGCGCATGCGCCGCCGACCCCCCAACGAGATGCTCGAGCTCAACAATTTTGACGGCACGTCACATTGCTTATTCCAATGTCTAAACTACCGCCCAACTACCTTTTCTTCGGAAAAACAGTTACCGAAATATAGTAGGTATACCTAATTACCATAACCATTGCTGGGAAAATATTTACTATTCGATTCCCGCTTCTGCAGCCTTAATCGTTGTGAGGTCTTTATGGAGCGTTGATCGTCTAACAGAATATGCTGTTCCTTTTCCTGCACGTAGGTACATTTTATCCTGTATGCACAGAGGATGCCGTCAGCCCCTCGACCGCCAACCTTATGATGGATGCCGTTAACTCGTTCGACGTGCTCGGCCCGAGCTGCATACCGGTGGAAGCGCTGGCGGCTGTACATTACTTCGCTAGCTCCATTGAGAGACCGCCTGTGAGTATACTAACAATCTTCTTCTTCTTCTTGCTGTTCTTTAGTCTCGCAAAAACTCTAGAAAGGCTAGACCGCTTTGGCTAATTTTCGTTTTGAAATATTTGGGGAAGTCCAGGGAATGTTTACACGGTGATTTAAATTATGGAAAAAACTGGACTCGGTAGGTACGACATCGTCTGTCGGGTCCACTAGTATCTAACAATTTTGTAATTTTAAAACTTGGAAGCACCGCGCAACTAAATCAATTTACAGTTATTAGTGAGTGTAGAACAAGTCCTGAGTTCTGCGAGTGTTATTTTTTAATTATGAAGGTAGATGACTTGCTCTCTTCTATTATATTCTATAGTAGGTGATCTATCACTATGTGGTGTCTTTACGTATCAAATTCTAATCCCCTACCCCTCTACAATAAAATACACATAACTGAAAGCTACAGTGATTATCCAGCATAGACGGCCGTCGGGCGGTGCAGGCGGGTCCATGAGTACTATGAAGCCAGCGTGGTCGTGGACCTCGCCCGCGGAGGAGGCGGCGCTGGGCTCCCTGCTCCTGCGTCTAGCCGAGGCCGTGAAGCCTATCTGTGCCAGTGAGCCCAGGCTGCTGCGGCTAACATCCCCAGTCTACACTGTTGGTAAGTGTATTGAAACGAGGTGTGATATGTGCATAAAACATCAAGATGCACGAATTTTGCTCTTGTTTGGTCAGTTAGAGCATTCTGATGTAGTTAGTATAAAACTACTAGGTACTTATTTGTGCAGCTGTGCCTCGCGGTTTCACAATTTTTTTATCCGATCGCTACCAAAATTTAACAGGATCACTCGCTGGGCTAATCAGAAGATCCGTCAAAATCAGACCAGTCGTTTTGGAGTCAAAAGGGAGCATACACACACTGATATCTAATATTTATATTAATCTAATATTGTATTTTGTAATACTACTGTTGTGTTGTACTACAGAAAATTTATTGGAAGTATTTTTGCTCAGATCAGTAAATCTTCGTTTTTATGCCAGATTTCCAGATATACCTTCCTCTACCTACCCAGTATATACTGTGTACTGTTAATCCAGTCCTATTCCATACTGGTGTTTAGGTATATCTTCTTCAATGTCCTATCTATTTTGCTGACCAGCATTTTAGAACTATAGATCTTTTCTCTAGAAATTCCCATAATAAAGAAGTTGGTGGTGTGCCGTGTAATTGTGGAGGTAGGTAGTATATTAAGATGATATGGGGTTATGTATGGTGATGATGAGGGATCAGGTGACCTGCACGGCAACCTGGGCGCGCTGCTGTCGATGGAGAGCGCGCTGTGGCCGGGCGGCGTGGCGCTGGCGGCGGCGCGCCTGCTGTTCCTGGGGGACTACGTGGACCGCGGCTCGCACGGCACGGAGCTGATGGCCTACCTGCTGGCCGCCAAGCTGCAGCGCCCCGCCGCCGTGCTCATGGTGCGCGGCAACCACGAGATCCGCGACATACAGAAGATGTTCACTTTCTACAAGTTGGTTACATCTTTCTAACCTCTTTTTTCTTATTTAAACCGTCAAGCGCCATATTGCGGACACAATGCAAAATCTGTTGTTTTGGCCCTCATGAGACCACAACATGTCAAACATCAGTGAATTAAAATTCGACTGCGTGGATTCGAACCTGCATCTTCTGGTAAGATACAACAGACGCATTGACCAATTAAGGCACCGCGAGTCCCACCCACAAGGTCCAAATCTGCCTTCACATTTTTTATTTGCGTCTTTGAGGCGACGTTCTTTTCATTGTATAATGAAGGTACAGAGCTGATGGATAAAACCTGTGCTTACATAGCTATCTACTGAAGTTGCAGTCGTTCAGTTGCTTTTTAAACTTCCCATAAAAACTCTTAAGTTACTTAAGCACTAACTTAACAGAGCTTACACGAAATAAACAGTCTATATGACCTTTTGCCACTAGACATGACAGAGACCGATATTTTCAATATGAACAGCTAGTCAGTCCTTGCCCTCGCTGTTAAATTAGTAACGCTCCTACATTTAGTTACATTACTTCATTTAATTAAAATGTTTTGCAGTGAATGTATATGCAAGTACGGTGATACTGAAGGCAATAAAATATGGAACGCAATCAACAATGTGTTCGACGTGCTCCCTCTGGCGGCCGTAGTCGATGACAAAGTATGCCATTTATAGATTCAATCTATATTATAGGCCGACCGTTTAACTCGCGTATCGCCTGCGCGGTAAGAAGGGAGCGGGGGCGGGTAACGCTACACACGGAGTCAATAATCCAAAGATTTATCTCGAGATAGACATTGTTGGTAAAGAATAAAATAATAAGTATCTTTTTTAAGTATTTATTTTTCTCCCCCCGCTCCCTTCTTACCGTGCAGGCGATACGCGAGTTACACGGTCGGTCTATAGCTCTAATTCAATAAAAAAAATGCTGCAGAATTCCTCATTTAGGGTAGGTAGGTACTAAAAGAATAAATTCATTTTTGGTTTGTGTCATGGACATACAGCTATCTATAGTAGCTTGCCCTAAACAGGCGTTGTATCTACAAAATATCTTTCTAACTTGGGCGTGGCAAAGCTCTAGTAGGTTCTTACGGGGCCGTTTTAGCCCTCGTATCATCAATACGGCAGTACCTACGCCCCTGTGGACAGACCAACTATTCCAAATGATTAAAAAACGATGTACAAACGGCTACAGGTCAACCTATTCAATTCCAGTTTAAGCTGATCTCACATTGTATAGCCGTCTCATACAATAACAAGCCAGCGATAACTGGATTTGTAGGTATAGCTCGATGTGTAGTCGTGCGTACTTAGTAACTTTTTTTGTCTTTTTCTGGACCAGGTATTTTGTTGTCACGGCGGCATTCCCCCACCGTGGGTATGTCCCCTCATTTCGGCCATCGACAAAGTGCCCGTGCCACTGGCCAAGCCGGCCGAACAGAGCTCCATAGCCTGGGAATTGCTGTGGAACGACCCCATCAAGTTAGTACATATACAACTCCGTCATCATTTTCCATGCATGATTTTGGCTCTAACTTTACATTTTTTAATAAAAAATGTTAGCAACAGTGCAATAATTATGTCAATCTAGTTTTATTTAGACATCAAGCAATACAACTGTAAAAATTGCATCCAATTTCGTGCAGTAATTTTTGCGTGATGCGTAATGTAGACAATATCTAAAGACTGAGAAAAATTCAAAAGAAAAATCAAGACCCCTTAATTCGTTTTTCTTCAATATGTGTAATGTATAGACATCGATCCATTACAATTTTATTATATGTATAGATGAGTATGCGACCTTATAGCGTTGGTATCTGAACCAGATCGAACAAACTGACGGCGACTCTCCAGCTGGAGCTGGCGTCGAACGAGGGCTTCGCGGCGAACGCCAAGCGCGGCACCGGCCACGTGTTCGACCAGACAGCGCTGGACCGCTTCCTGCTCGCCAACCAACTGTCACACGTCGTGCGCGCGCATGAGCTGCACCAGAACGGCTTCATGGTATATTTACACACTCGTCTTGCTTAAAATCTACCCTGGGATACAAGGTACACACTCTTCCAGGTGCCGTTAGGCAAAACAGTCTTAAGTCTTTCTTTCTATCTACCGCCATATGATTAAAATTCGTATGCACACATAAACTAATATTATAAAGCGGAAGATTTGATTGTTTCTTTGCATTGAATAGGCTCTGAAAGAACTAGACCGATTTGAAAAAAAAAATTGCCAATAGAAAGCTATAAAATGAAATGAATGACAAGAAACGTATACTATACTCCACGCGGGCGAAGCCGCGATCGGAAAGCTAGTCGTAAATAGGAAAGTATATTTTCAGTTTTTACGCAAAAATTGTCTGAACAATTTTACATATCGTCGGGGATACTTCAATACCGCATAACTAACACTTCAAAGTTAACATTCAAAGTTGGCCTTATATAAAGTGACAGTTAAGCGATATTGAACTATGCCCGACGATATCCATACATTTTTTTTACATAATAGGTACATAAACTATCTGGGCCGATGAGGTCATGGCGTGATGTTAGCCTTTTATTCATAATACCATCAGCTATATGCCAGTAGAAGTTCCGTCAATATTGGCTCAGCCGTTTCGGATATCACCCGAAAGATACAGGCAGTAAAAAAAATTAAATGTTTTAGTACCGTATATTATATTCAGATGCATGAAAATCGGTTATTTTGAGATTACAACCAAACACTACAATTATATTACTAAAGATGTAATGTTGAATAACTTCCACGACTTCTATAAGTGTTGGTATGAAAGAAAACAGAGACTGTTATGAGTGATGTGATGTTGACTTCCGACGAAAAATTTCCCTCCTTTTCTCATCAAATTTTTTTACCTTCAGTGTCAACTGCGCGGTCGTCTAATATCAGTATTTTCATCTTACCACTACTGTGGCGGTACCAACGACTCTGGTGTGGCGTTGCTCGAAGGTGGAAAATTAAGGCTAATGAGAGTCAATGCTGAGTGACGCTAGGCGAAGGTATAAATTTGTGTTATGTACGGTCAGCAACGAATATTGCTGAACACCGCCAATTTTTGAAAACAACACAGCATCAATACTTTTCAATAGATTCACTTAGGAAAAAAATTATGGTCCAGTATGTAGAAACACGTACTACTTACCACATCTCGGGTCAGTAAGTATTGGATAATAAATATGTTTAAGCGTTTTGAAGATTTCATCGTGTTCAGCAACTTTCATTGCTGACTTTACAGTCACCATAGAATATATCGAAGCAACTAGGGAAATTAAACTATATATCAATGGGTTTAGAATGACACCTGCCGTGTGTAGTGTTCATTCTAAATCATCCTTTGTGTCGCTGAGATATGGTTTAATTCCTATAATTGCTCAGATAATTATGAACAGTCTGTTTGCTCGGATATATTTGATGGTGACTGTACTAGTTAAATCTGCACAGTTATGACTATTCAACTTGTAATGTGTTATCAAAAAAATACGTATTTTGTCTAGTTAGTATTGGGTAATAAAAACGCAGTTAAATAATAAAAATGAAATTGCAGAATAATTTAATTTCTTTTATTTATTATTCCATCACTTAGAAAACTTCGAATTACCTTTGCAGGGGAAACAAAATGTCTAATTTATAATTATTTTATGAATTAAGTTATTTTAACTTAATCTTTTATAATACAGAGAGATACTTAACGCTAAGATTAACGACTGATGTCCATGACAAAAAGACGAAAAACTTATTAAAATCATGTGCTTGAATAAATTTCAAGACATGAAACTAAGGCCGTCCGTAACGCTGAGCGGGAAACAGGTATAAGTCTGTATCTGAATAAACAAAACCGCGTTTTGAAAACTGTACCTGTTATCTTGTAGATTCAACATGCGCGTATGTTACCAGTTTTTCGTATTATTTTAGAATTTGCAGATAGAAACTAACAAAACAAGCGAACATTTTTATTTACTAAGCAAAAAGCTTACAGGAATGGAAAATTTACAATTATTACCCAGATTATCCCTTCTATTAATAACACCAATTCATGAAGTCCTTAATGAATACATTCACAATTGCAACGATTCATGTGACTTCGTGACAAGGAACAGTTGTTTATTTCATTTTACTTGGCACAAACTAGCTGAATAAGCAGTGCCGGGTTAAAAGTAATAATATCTTCGTCAAAAGATGCATCAAATCACACGTCACACTTGAAACTTACCATAAACTTATCCTAGACATTACTATCTACATTACTTTCATACATTCTCATACATGCGTCGTATCGTATACATTATAAATTGAAATCGCGCTTTATACACTATCACAAAAAATATGATATTATTACTATAGCCTTTGTTCTTGCTGTCTCCTGTCTTTTTGTCATGGACATTTAAATTATAATTATAACCACGAGGATTGATTGGTGACCTGACAAGCATCAAAAATAATCTTTTGGCTGCCACTGGATTTTGATTAACTTTAGGTACTGTTAAGGTGAAAGCAGTGAATAAGTAACAATTTAAGCCAGTGATGATTTGCAAAAACTATGAAACATAATATATTTTTGTCACTAATTACTAACTGACATAACGTTTTAAACATGCTTACAGTACCTAACTTCTGTGAAATATATATGTTTAAAGTGTAATAAGGATTCTAGTGTTTTTTTTATCCATGTATCAGATTCTTATATTACGTGGGAATGGAAGAAATTATTATGTACATAATTAATTATTATCACGCGTTTACGCGTTATTTATTTTACCCAGTTTTACGTAAGATGAGTTGTGTTGTATGAAAAAAAAAAACTTTACATTTGACACAGAAGATTTCCTACTTCATAGACGCGTACGTCTGATGGAATGCGTACAAATGAAAATGATATTAATAACTCAGATATTATAATAACCAGCTTCTATAATACCTATACAATCGATCATCTCAGACTTAAAACTGACAATATGTCTAATTTTGTTAAAACTTCCCGAACTTTAGTGATATATTTATTTATTTTTTCTTAGTTTTGTATCGTTTTTAGATCTATGAAATTAACTATGTTAATTATACTCTTGAGATATCAACATTACAATTACTTTATATCTAGATTTATGTTAAGTTGTGGCGATTTTGGACTCTGAAAATGCTGTTATAATCAGATACCTTTTTTAATTGTGGACATAGGTGCTAGTTTTCTTTTTAGATGTATTTTATGAATAACTTACTATAAATAGTGACCATTCACAAGATCATTAACAACATAAAATATTTAGAAGAAAAGTGGTCTCAATATTATTACATTTCTTAAACATTCTTTATTGTTAATTCTGAAACATTGAAAATTAATGACACTATATACAAATAATATCTTAAGACATAGCCATGAAGATGAAAAGTAAAAAAAAGTATAACTATCGCACTTTACACGAATGAAGGAACAACTTGAAGGCGGCAATTGTTGTAGAATCAGACATAAGTTATAAATTGAAATGATTAAAAATGAACAAGTATAAATAAATTAAATACATCACTAAGGTAGTTAGATGTAGAGTGGCAGGAGCGTACCTATAGCAGCAGTCGTCCCTGCAGTATCTCGAGCGCGGCCTTCCGTCGCAGGTAGGGCATGTGTGCCTGAGAGAACGAGAAGCTCGCGCCGCGGGAACTGAACTCCGCGAACGTACACGCGAACATGCCGCAGTCGCTGCCGTTCATCTGCTGCGGGATGTCCTGTAACAACAACACAGCTTAACCTTCATGCTTTAAAGGAGGAATATAGTAATAATAAGCCCGACCAGCTGCGGCATTCGCTTACAATATCGTTAATGGTGAGCTCACATGCCCGCAATGCACTAGAACTTTTACTAAGAAAATCGGCTACATAAGCCACATGCGAGCTCACCAGCGACAACAGAGTCCATAAAGCGGTCGCCGTGACCGAAACCGGTCGGACCAATCATCATCATCATAGTAATAATATAACTACCTCATTAGTCTAGTGGTCCTTAGCGAGACTGTTACGCTACAAGTCCTGGGTTCAATCCCCAGATCGAGCAGTGTTATTAGGTTTTCTATAAAATTCTCAGTACTAGCAGGTCGGAGTATGGATTTGCGCCTGGTTAATGGCAATAGACTCGGGCAGTCGGGCTCCCTATTATTGTTATTTATGGCTACAACATCACTGCGACCGTAGTCGGTCTATTGTGATCGAATTGCGCCCCCTATTACATGGGACCTAAACATACCGACGAAATGTGGGTGTACTTTTGTACACCTCTGCCTAAACCTTTAGGGAATACAGGCGTGATGGTATGATATAGTAATAATAGCTCTTTCACCAAAATCCTGTTCAGATCTTACCTTACATTGTTAAACTCTCATATCTAATAATATAACTATTGTCTGGACTTTAAAATTAAAAGAGATCACGATTCTCTGATTTTGTTTCGGCATTTCTTCTCAGAGGTCGTCAGATAGGAAATGCCGGCGCCATTTAGTTTAACAAAGTGTTATTGTATTTTTCTATGACATTGAATATGATGTACTACTCAAAAGTTTTAAGAGCTGCTATAACCATATTCATACAAATAAAGATATTGTAAGGTAAAGGTAAGCTGACCTTGAGGCACTCAGTCTTCCAGCCACTATCGTCAAAGGGCGCGCCCTTCTTGTCCTGATGTTCGTCGCGCAGGTACTGCAGCAGCGCCTCCAAACACTTGTGGTTCCGGCCGCCCATACTGTCGAGGTAGTCGATCTTCCGCGACCGGAAGTCGACCAGGCTGAGGCACCAGTGGACGCCCAGGTGGACCGGCACCACCATCAGATCATGCGAGAATATGTCAATCTGCAAACATTTTTTAACGAAGACTGTCAAAACAGCTAAGGTCAGATATCGCAGTCCATGCAACCATTCAACAATCGTCTTTCTGTTACAGGTGTCACAGATAGTCCCCTGTGGACCACTATGCTGTCTGCCAGGGGGATGACGAGACAAAGCCCCACATGCTCCGTGTTGTGTGGGGTCACGACATACATGGTAAATTACCTCGGTATAGAGATTGTCAGCAACATTAAATGCTTGATGCCTTTCTCAAGAAGTTGGGCTAGCTATTAAATTTATCACAACACACTCATCATATTGATACAGCCGTGGTAGCCACCAAAACTGGTACACTGAATGTCAAGTAATTGTTATAACCTAATATTATATTATCACCTTTCTGGTCCACCTCCTAAGTCCAGCCTGCCCACTTTGCATGAGCTTTGGGTAGAAGAAGGTATTAGTGGCATACACCTTGGGCAAGTCCTTCCGCTCTTCACTCCTTTGCATTAGAAGATTCATGTAGTAGTTTATCACTTCATCATTCAGCCAGTTGAGACCCGAGAGAGTTTGCAGGTCCCGCCTACAAAATAAAATCATTAAATTAATTATGAAGAAAACATCAACTTTGGGTTTAGGTATAGGAGTCTCTTTCATGCCTACAAACGAAAACATGAAAGGACATACGGGGAACAAATAATCTCACTTTTATATTGAACTACAAAACATTATAAATTATTATGATAACCTACAAGGTGTAAAATGTGATAAAAATAATTTTATATCCTGTAGAACTAACCTGGTTATCCTCAAATTGAATTTCTCTACAAGTAGTTGTGTAGGTGGTCCTGGCCCAAGTGCTCTGTTCACCAGTTTCTCCTGTTCTGGGGTCAAGGCAGGTAGCTCAACTGTAGGTTGTGGTTCCTCATACAAGCTCTCTGGTATGCTCAGCTCATACTTCAACTTATGCTCTAAATGAGCTATCTTTTGTTCACTATTAACCTTTGAGATGATGTCAGACTCACGCCTGGCATCTTTAATTTTTTCCTGTATTTCTTTTCCCTTTTTTTTATATCTAGAATTTAAATCAAACAGCCAGTCCCGCGACGTGATAGCCTTGTCTCTGTATGAGTCTTTCAGTGTGTTTATAGGTTCTATCTTCACTGAAGAAGTTGTGGATGACTCGGATGGAACTATCTCAACTTCAGAATCTGATGAGTTGATTGAAGCAACTGTAATAGGGTCATACTCCTTTGTTGCATCATTATCTCTTTCAGCAAGCAGCCCTTTTTCTACTAATTTGATTTCATTCAATGCATTTCTTTGTGTTTTCTGTGTCAGTCTGAATGATGCTGCATCGTCTGCAAGATTCACAATTTCATCAGGCTTCCCTTTATTTGTTTTCATTGAAACTTGTCTAATAAGTTCTTGATAATTTCTTTTCTCATCTAAGTTGAATACTTGTGATAAGGTTGACCTTCCCTTGCCATTGAGAGGAAAGAATCTACTTCGAGAATATGATGATAAATTAGACGAAGATGGTTTTGGTGCTTGCATCCATTTTGGTAAGGGTGTGGGTGCTTTTTTATAGGACTTGGTGATGCCATGTATTTTTGGGGATAAATTTAGCATGGATCTTTCATTTGGTCTATGACTTAACTTATAATAAACAGGTTCCTCTTCTGCTGTATCTATGACATCATTACTGTTTTTAGAGAGGAAGTACTTATAAGGTCTAGTGGGGGGTGGAGTAGTGACCTTCTTCACAAAGATCACATCATCTTCCTGCTGGTTTTGATCAATTTCTTCATCATCATCTAAGTCTATGTATACTTTTGTTGGCTTTTTTGTTGTTTTTGCTCTTTCTGGTTTTGTTTCCACCCATGTCACCTAAAATTCACATGACAACATGTTTTAATCCATCACAGCAACATTAAAAACATTAAATACTGAATTTAGAACTATAAAACTAAACAGGCTAATGCAATTTTTACTAGTGAGTGTATTCAATAATGTGATTACAACAAACAGATGACAGTATTTAACTAAATCATTTTTAACCTTAATTATAATAAATTACAGACGCAATAGTTTTTTTTTTTCATAAAATCTTTTGTTATCATGCATCTAAAGACAATTGAAACATGACTTATTCATATCTCAGTGAACAAATGTGATTGCTTCTTCATGAACACATCAATATTTCAAATATACAATTATTACAAATAGTACAGAAACACTCGTAACTTTCACAAATAATAAAACCATCAAAAGGAGTCACTTTAATGTTTGATACTCACCTCTGGTTCATCATTTTCATCATCCAGCACTGCATGTATGACAGGTCGTACTGGTGTGTGTATTCTAGGTTTTCTCGATGGTGTTGAGGGCCCATTCTCTGACAAGCCCACAAGTTTAATAGGTACAGTCCTAACTCTGCCCTTACTAGAGGATTCATTTGGAGTGGATGTGCTGGGCTGACCTTCTATCTGAATTGGCACATACCTCACATTTTTACTAGACTTTTCTTCTTTATCCCAGTCATCTAGAAAGTTGATCTCAATTGAAAAAAGTATGACTGACAATATTTGAAGTGCAAAAGATGTACGTTGCCTGACACATTACGAATCTGGACAATCTGACTGGGTGTCTAAGAAACAGTAGGTTAGTTATAATAATAACAAGCTTATAACCATAGTTGTTACCTTTAGTGGACATTATGCCTGGGAAATGAGTTCTGTTCAAGTGCTTGAGTCTTTTAAGGGTTGGGGTTTCATCGTCAGACGAAAAATCGTCGAAGTTCCTGCAAAACAATAAAAACGTGTACATCTTGAATTGTATTGCTTTGTTGTTTATCGGTGTAAGGATAACCTACTTCCAAAACTTTGAGGCAACTTTCAACGGCACTGTAAACATTTTGTGCCTTTCGTGTAAAGAACGATTATTTTACAGAGAGTTTACCGCCTAAGCTAGTGGTGTAAACATGTAATGTCATACCTGTCGCGCTTCTTGACGCTTCTTGTCGGTGCAGGTGGATTTTCATCACACCAACCTAAAAGACTGCGAACATAAGCCACTAAGGACTTCATTTTAAATAAAATATGTTTCCATCACCTAAATTAGTTGCCTTTTCTAAAGAAAAATGCTAAAAACGACCTCAAATTACACAGACAACTGTGCAGCACCACAGACAATTACTTGCATTTTTTTATAACAGAATAGTAGTGTTGGGTTTTGGGATTAGGCTGCCTCTGTGTAATTAGTAACTTGTCTGTGATTGTGTATGACTTAAATTTAAAGGATGTGTAGATTATGGCGTTTTAATATTGGCAAGGCTAGGTGATGATGATTTAATTTTACGACTTCTGAAATGAATAGATCAAAAAACAAAAACTAAATCTGATACAAAAATAAAGAAGAATGGATCACTTTGTACACACGGCTACAGGTCAACCTATACAAAACCAGTTTAAGCGGATCTCGCATCGCATAGACTTCCCATACAATAAGAGGCCATCGTAAACTAGATTTGTATAGCTTGATGTGTACGGCATAGCATGCATGAAATTACGACTGAACTTATTGCGTACAGTCACTTAACGAAACTTGACTGTGAAGAAAGCATAGAGGAAGTAATATATCGGGTATGCTATAAAGCCTAGCGAGAACTACGCCTTATCTTGTCAGTCGAGCTATCAAGCTATCGAAAGCTCGACTGACAAGATAGGGCGTAGTTTCGGTATTTTTATATAGTGTAAAATTGTGTTTGTAAACGGCTAGGCGTAGTTTTAGCCGGCCTAACTTCTTTGTTCGCAAAGTTCCATCTTAACTTTTTATTTGATCTGAGAGGGGGACAGCTAGGGACGGCTGGATCTGTATTTAAATTATTTTGGGAATAATTTAAAGCTACTGGCTCGGCCAATGCTGGCTCGAGCAAGGGACGGGGGGGACGGGGGGGTACCGTTATGTGATGGGCCTCGTCGGCGAGGGCGGTAGATCGGACGGCGTTTGCAAGTGCTAGTCTTTTTGCTGGACTCTAGAAGGAGGGTGATGGGATCATCGGGGTAAGATAGGGCATGCCGCGGACAGTGGACTATACTGATCTGGGAGGGCCGTGATCTAAAGGCCTTTCTATTTATAGTGGCCATTGTGGCCAACTAAGGGTGGGTAGCTCGGAGTTTGGATATATTATGTACCTGGTGAATGACTCGCCAGGGGACGAGCCTATTGCCCCTTTATATTTATTTACTTATTTTTTAATATGTTTAGGTCGTCCAGCAGTGGACGAATATGGGCTGATCATGATAATGTAATGATGATGATCTGCCAAAGAGAATACTAAAATTCTTTCTGTCAATGTCACACCGTGAGTGTCACTGACAATAGTGTCATTTATGTCAATTTAAATTTATCACTCGATCAAAACCACGCACGTTTGTTTACGATATTCCAACCGTGTAAAATAATAATTGTAAAAAAAATCTGACTGAACTGAATTGTTGTCAAAATTACTTCACGTAAAGTTTGATTTTGTGTATTCTACACATTTGTTACAGCAGACAATAAAAATGTTACAATCGGTAATGCATATTTTGAAACAAAAAGATATAGTTTTAGCCAGTGGGTCACCGAGACGAAAAGAATTGATTGAAAATATTGTGAGTTCCGCAAAATCGAAATCTGCTCTATCTCTTTTGGAATATAGAAATCACAACTTGTAAATGGGATTTATGATATAACTATAACCAATCCAGATCTTATCTTGATGTTGAGTGGTTTTGTTTTCAGGGGCTCAAGGTTCGTCTATGCCCATCGTTGTTTGAAGAAAACCTTGACCCAAAGAGTTTTAACAGCTTTTCAAAATTTGTAGAAGAGACAGCAGTGCAGAAAGTGTTGGAAGTGGAGGAAAGACTGATATCAGAGAGAAGCACACCAGATATAATTATAGGTGCAGATACTATGGTCACATTGGGTAATGAGATGTTTGGGAAACCTTCATCTGAAGAAGAGGCATTTCAAATGCTGTCCCGGTAATTAAGTTTTAACTGTAATTTGTACATCAAAGTTTGCTGCAAGTAATTGGACATTCAATGCATAGACTCCCCTACAGAAAAGTTGACATCTTCATAACATGGTATGCTCACACCTGTTTGTTAAAAGCGTTAGGCAGAGGTGTACTGTACTGATGTATACTGATGTATGCCTATAGTTCACTAGAATGTTTCGGTCCCACGTAATAGGGGGTGAATATATTGCCATTAACTGAGCATAAAGCCAAACTGAGCTGCTAATGAAAATTTCATGGAATAACCCAATATCATTTTGGGCGAACTGGGAATTGAACCCAGGACCTAAAGGTAGTAGTTTAGTAATAACATTTTGTTGTGAAAGAATGTCCATGGAGTTTCTTCCCAGATTCTGCTACTTAGGATCAACTTTTTGGAACCATGCAACTAGAGTCTTCATAAACGCTTGTAAAAGCTTATTCGAAATAAAAACATTTTAACTTAACTCTAAATTACTGGGGCAGTCTATTCATCCATCCATGTACCATGTTCAGTTGGTAAAAAATTCATCACAATAATGTTAAGACCTGGAAAGAGGCTTAGGGTTGCTAGAAAATTACAGCAGTTAAGTAAAAAGTGTTTAGAGACTATAGTATAGTATACAGTATAGGCAATCGAAGAAATAAAACCTATTAAGTAAAATTAACATAAATATAAGTATAGTATAAGTATAGTATAATTTATTTCACGATAAGATTTTACAGGAGTCACTTAATTAAGGATACAATTAGTTAGATCTGTACAACGATTGATGTAACGGTGGTACCTGTACTAATGTAAGACATTGTATCACAAGTACCAGCGCCCTCCACTTCAATGGTACAAGTTTGCATTTATACCAAAACTATTGAATCTGTCAGTGACAGGATGAAAATAGGTAAATTAAAACAAGAAAAGCTTTAGGGTAAACACATGGATTAGAGATTGTGTGTGTGTTTGTTTGTGTGTGTGTGTGTGTGTGTGTGTGTGTGTGTGTGTGTGTGTGTGTGTGTGTGTGTGTGTGTGTGTGTGTGTGTGTGTGTGTGTGTGTGTTTATGTTTGTGAGTGTGTGTATGTGGTGTGTGTGTGTGTCCGATATGTGTGAGTAAGAGAGAGAGAAATAGCGCATTACCTATTCAATGAGTAATTTTTAATAAATTTTCAGTTTCGACATAATTCAACTTTTGTAGCCATCCTTCGACTGCAGTTTTACATTCTTTCTTCGTAAGAGGGTAGACATATATTATTTTATTTATTTTATTGTATAATCGAGATCCATTTATATTAATACTTCTACTGGCATGAGACGTCTTGTGTGGTTCGATCTCACAGATAAGGTCTTTCCTTCTCTTTTCAATGGGTTTATAGAGGACTGAAGTATGCTTAAACAAAATGATTCGAAGCACATAAAGCTGTCTCACCGTTAGAACGGCACACTCCTGGTATAAAGCTGAAGTTGAGTATCTGCGAGGCTTTCGAGACAGAACTTTCAAAACAGCTCTTTGAGCTCTTTCCACTTTTAGCACGTATTTTGCAGCAGCTCCACCCCAAACAGAGACACAGTACGACAGGACAGACTGCACTAAGGTAAGATATACTAGTCTCAAAGTCTCGACATTGGCTGAAGGTATAAGCTTTTTGATTATGTAGATCAATTTCCTCGTGCGGCCTGTGAGAATTTCAATATGTTTGTCCCATCGAAGAAAGGCGTCAATCTGGACTCCGAGATACCTTACGTCAGTCGGATGTTTTAAAGGAGAACAGCTGCAGACTGAGGTGGAATTTGCCAATTTACAACTGTGAGCCATTAACTGAAGGCTGTTCTGCGGTTGCGTAGTAAGTGACGGAGAAAAAGTAATGTAATTTGTTTTATCTACATTAAGAGTGAGACGGTTAGCGGCAAGCCAAGACATTATAACAGACAAAGCAACTTCGGCATACTTGTAAGCCAGCTCCCAGGTTTCAGCGTGGACAAGTAAGGCGGTGTCATCCGCGTACGTGATTATAGTACCATTATTTAGGCTAAGTTTGCATAACTCATTAACGTAGATAAGGAACAGTGTCGGCCCAAGTACACTGCCCTGTGGTACGCCATAGGTAAGACTTACATCATCACTCATATGCTCACCAAGCCTTACACACTGTGTTCGGCCATAGAGATAGCTTTTGAAAATGTCATGAACAGAACCTCTCACCCCAATGGCTTCCATCTTGTTCAGGAGAATGGGAATTGAGACTGTATCGAAGGCCTTTGATAGGTCTAAGAATACAGCCAAACTCTTATATTTCTTATCAAATGATTTTATAACTGATTCTGTTAGTTTTATAATGGCATCTTCCGTGGATTTACCCTTAGTGAAACCATACTGATTGCTAGAGATAATTTTGAATGTTTCAAGATAATTAGTTAGACGGTTGTTTAAAGCTTTTTCGAATATTTTTGATGTTGTAGTAAGGATTGATATGGGTCGATAGTTAGAAACGCTTTTTTTATCGCCTCCCTTGTAGATCGGCAAAATCACTGCTTTCTTAAAAACCCTCGGGAAGGTGCCAGTTGATAAGCAAAGGTTAAGTACATGTTTCAGTGGAGGAATAAGAATCTGGCGTGCTGACTTTAAGATAACAGAAGAAATGCCATCCCAGCCAACGGCACAGTTATCCTTGAGATGCACGATTATTCCCTCTAATTCCGCCTCCGTAATGTCAGTTACAATCATAGATTTGCCTGAATCATTATTCGAGGGTAGGGAAAACGTAGCTGGGTTTGTACTAATTGTGCTTACCTGTATGTTTGAGGCAAGAGATGTCCCAATATTAGCAAAGTAATTGTTTACGATATTAGCAGACTCTTTTGGTTCTTTGTGTAGAATCAGAAGTTCATTTAATGAAGCCCGGGGCTGAGCTGTATCTGTTATCTTCTTGATAGCATCCCACGTAGCTTTAGAGTTTCCCTCAGCTTCCTTTAAAAGGTTATGTTCATAAGTATTTTTTACGTTTTTTAACAAGTTATTGCAATAGTTCCTGTAACGTTTGTATGTTGTCTATTTTTCTATCTATTTTTCTCAGGAACCAGGCCTATAATACAGGGCCTCAATTGATTCTTTTTTAAAATTTCAGGCTATCGGGCAGAAGTCACACAGTTTATACCGGTGTAGTTGTCAAGACAATTGATAATATTGTCAAATTTACTGAAAAAACCGATGTTTTCTTTGGTAAATTGGATGAGCAACAGATAAGAGGCTACATAGCTACTGGAGAACCTATGTAAGTTTTGCAATGCAAAAATGTAAAATAATAATATTGGTATGCATGAATTAGCAAAAAAAGTATGTGTATGAATTAGCAAAAGAAGGATGTGTGCATTATTGTCAAATAAAAACTTCTTTATAATATAAAAAATAATACCCATAAATATTTTATTTAGGATATGATTATTGCGCAAGCCATAAGCAAAAAAAGAAAGAAGCTAAATTTTCAGCAGGGGACCTATTTGGCTGTTATGATGATCACAATTATGTATCTGGAACCACAACTATGTGTTTCACATTTCCAAAGTACTTGTAATTATGGTCTTGATTTGACTTTCAGATGTATTTGATTGTTAGTTTTTTTTTTTATAAAAGCTTACTAGCGATATGGGTCACACATTGCTAGTATTCTTGTTAACCCCTCGTGCTAAGCTAAATGCTTGTGTTATGAGTGGGTTTACGTCGGTAGTGCAATGGGTGGGGTTCGAACCGGCAACCATATGATCGCAAGTCCGACGCCCTAGCCATTAGGCTACCGACGCTTCGAAGTTTAGTCACATGTAGCACAACACTCCGCCATCCCCCCCTCATCAGTATGTAATGCTCATTAACTGTATTTCCAGGGACAAAGCTGGTGGTTATGGCATCCAGGGTGTGGGAGGCACATTTGTGGAGCGGGTGGAAGGAGACTACTTCACTGTTGTTGGTCTGCCACTCTTCAGGCTATGCTCAGTTCTATATGATATGTTCAAACATCAAGTATGATGTAAATTTATTTTGTTTTATTAGTCCAATCAGTTATATAGTTTTAAGGTCAGGTCAGGTTACATAAGCCATTCACATTTTAGTCAGTTCAATTGTTCAACTTAAATGTTATTAATAATCATAAAAATATTCGTAACGATAAGGTTATTTATTATGAGTATGGGAACATTAATCATGTAAATTTGTCAGATTTTTCAATGAGTAGATAAATACTCTTACTATATCTATTGTTACTTTTAAATTGGAATATTTTTTTCGTATTTATTTCAGAATCTGCTATTCATTGAATTAATGAACAAATAAGTGAAGAATAGTTCAAAATAAAGATGTACACACTAAATATAAGTGAAAGCATTGCAAAAGCAATCAATAATGATTATTAAGGCTGCCAATTATTTGTGTCATTTTATTCTTTTAACATATTTATTTACATTTCAAAATGATTATAATTATAATAATATAATCTATGTCTATTTTATATTATGATCTTTATAGTATATTTCATACGACTGTATAATAGACTTATGAGATGATACATTATTAAATAACTATCCACTCCTACCCAAAGATTTTAAGTATTACACTAGTAGCCATGGCCGCCTTATATTCGTAAAACAAACAAAAGCATTTTTTATTTCATTATCTGTGATTATTGTAAGTGATAAAAAATGTATCTTCAAACTAGTTACGTTTTTATAAGATACTTGTACAGATGTCGCCAGACAGTTATTATTCATTATTATCCTTACCCGATATATTATGGTTCCAAGTCCCAATGCTTGGCATGGGTTTCCTCTCAGTTTCAGATGTCGGCAGTACTTAATATAAAACATATATTATGTATGGTAAGTGTGGACAGCTTAGGTACTTTTTCCTGTCTTACTAAGTTTAAAAAAAAGAGACAAAACTACTTTGACAATAAGTTATCAATGACATACATTCTACATTGTAACCAATATTTTAATTCGGTATATAAAAACTTTTATTTGGAAACAATTTGTCTTACTTCTATAAATAATGTGACAAAAATAAATGTGTTTCTGTTGATTTATTAAAATAGTAATGTTTGTTTTTAAATTATTTCACTTATTTATTTATGTAGCTGTGTGGCAAGGCAACAACTAAGAATATAGATACAAGTAGTAATGCACTTGGAATCAAGCGCTAGATCCAGCAGACTACTAAAAGGTTAAGGCTCAGATTAAGTGACGAATCTAAGTGTTAAGTTATGCTTTGTTTGTATGGGAATTTCACATGGTAATCGCTATCGCTGATTTGTTGCATTATTCCCATTTTTAACCCCCGACGCAAAAACGACGGGGTGTTCTGAGTTTGACGTGTCTGTGTGTGTGTCTGTCTGTCGGTGGCATCGTAGCTCCCGAATGGATGAACCGATTTTGATTAAGTTTTTTTTTGTTTGAAAGGTGGTTAGTCGGGAGTGTTCTTAGCTTTGTTTGATAAAAATCGGTCGAAATATAATGCAATTGTGGGGGGCTTTAAATTTTTAATTTCCTACTTTTATTAGATTGCGATTATAGATGATATGACAGCAATTTTGTATACAACTTAGAAAAAATAATATTGTATAGAAAACTATAGGTACCTATTCTAGATCTTATCTCATTGCAATATTGCGCTGAATCCTCGGATCAAATCATAGTTTAAAGCAATAGGTATTTATGAATCGGACTAGCTAGATCGAAGTCCTAATGGCCTAGATTGAGAGGCGGTTTTATGTTCTTATCGTGTTCAATACAATTAGTCACGAATTGTTCATCATTTGTTTTGATCTGTTATATACTTCGTTAAGTTATATAACACCACCAGACAGTGTTATGCGCATTATCAGATTTTAGCGTGCATTTCTCTGTTAGTATCGGCTATCGACGTAGGTACCTAATTCAAACAGGGTCATTTACTAGTACAACGGAATTAGTAAAAAAAAGTCTTGCTCGCGTTTTACTCGCGTCCCAAAAGGATTACTTACTATAACTCAGTTTTTAGGAGGCGCTGGCTGGTGTGAAACATTCATCACATTTAAAGTTCTGTTCTCTAATAATACAACTGTGAAAGCCGCATAAAATTTCGTGCTGTAGATCATCAATAGCAGCAGTCTTCAGTCCACTACTTTAAGTAGGCCTCTCCCTAATATACGCCATTTCACCCTTTCCTATTCCTAGACTTGTACTATTTTTTTATGTGCCTTATTTTTGCTTATTTTGATCTTATTAAAACCACTCATATTTCTTTTTCAATAATAATATTGCCACTATCTTACAACCAAAGAGAATTGTGGTTTAATAGTCTTTGCTTACAACGGACATCACCAGATGGTTAGAATTTTTATCTTTGGTTTTAGCTTTTAATACTAGATGGCGCTGGCATTTCCTCATTGGCCTTTGAGAAGAAACTACAAAACAAAGTATAATCATGAAATTCATGAAAGACACAATGCAGGGTTTTGAAGAATAAGCCATAGCGACTTTAAGAAGGTCAGTCTCAACTGACGGTATGCATACCATGTTGCATAACCATTTTTAAGTTAATGGTGCCATGACTGCCATGCCATCAAGCAAGGACAAGACAAGCACAAGAGCAGGGTTAGGTAGATCCATTTTAGTCAAGATCAGAATCAGATCAAAAAAGTAGAGTGAATTATGAAACTTGAGAGTGATAAAAAAAATAATTTTGCAAATCCGTCAATAAGTACTTATATGACGGAGTTATGCCCGAACATACATAGAACAACAATTAACATTCAAATTTATAATCTCCTCCTTTTTGAAGTCGGTTAAAAGAACCTCATAGAAAAAACATTTTTTCCGGATTTTCCAACTCTCCAGGCCACCTCCAATTTTTGTTTTGCCTTTTGTTTTCGATAAATGGTTTTTAATTCGAAACATACATAAACATGCCAAATCGTTTCGCCCGTTCTCAAATGATGCGTTTACCAGCGAACAGCATAAATATTATTTATATTACATAGGTACCTAGATATGACCTGGGTGTCGTACCATACAAAGACATTACTTAGCTGCCTCCTTACCTTCTTGGCCAATGGCGCGTGAATCATGAGTCAGTGTGTAACGAGAAACTAATGACTACTGATGAAGCTACCGATTGTTTGTCCGTTTCATTGAAGGTGTCACCTTCCATTGCTCGATGAAACGATTGTATTGAAGTACCTAGGTAGGTACAATAATGACTGTTTACTCGTGTGAATCAGTTTGTATAACGCAAAGACTACTATAGTATGATATAACATGGGTATAACGGAGAATATTACAATGTTTGCAGGGTATGCAGCGATATTTTGTAGAACCGATCCTAGGCAATACGTAAAATGAAAAAAAAAAACATCAAACGCGCCACTATTTGTGCCAATATCGTACGACATTATTTTGTCGTCACATTATCACGTCTCCAGTCTTTGTTACTAGGTATTATGCGTGCTACATAATACCTACCTACCAGTCAAGACATTCATCGAAGAAAATATTTCGTGTAGTGTCTAGCCTATCTACTTTGGCTATGTTTCACAGCTCGCACGCAGTTCGAAGACTTATTACTGGACTGGTTGTTTCACATAGAGCAGTATCTACGGTAGTTTCCATACCTTTTGAACCCCTCTGTTGTTAACAGAAACTACATTGAAATCTTTCGTGGGCCATATTTTAGATCTTGTGGATCATTTGTGGTCCGCCCTCTATCAATTGGAAATTGGTAAAGCGGCCGAAGTGAGCGGAAAGTATTGATTAAAAACTCCATTCGCGAAGCACAATATTAAAAAAATGAATATGATATTGGAATTGGCAGCACTAGAGTTCAGTACGTAAGCTTTATGTTGAATAGGCTTATTGCGGAGAACAGTAGCCTGTTTCTTATGATCCGTGGCTAATTACATTGATGTCATTACAAAATATATTTCCACAACTTTCCCAGAAATACAAACATACTTCTTGTGGAACTTATCCCTATAAAAAGCAAACCAGGTACCACTAAGACTTAGCTAAACATTAGTGCTTGACAAGACAATACCGGCGTGGGCGCATAATTACGCAAATACGTAAGTAACTAGGTACTTATTATTTTCCAGACGGTTCGTGTTCCTAGTTTAGTAGCTGCCTTCCGTGTACGCCATTGTGTCGCTACTCGATGTTCTAGTTTCGATTGCCGTCATGATGCATGGGAACGTGAAACTGTTACGTATCGACTATTAAAGATGTTTATTAATACCAATAGATTAATCGATAAATTGTTTTAATTTATGTGGCCTAGTACCTACCTCCGATTTTGCCCTACTTCAAAAAAAAATCTAAAATGTTAATTTGTCAGGATATGGTAATAAGTAAGTATTTCATTTCTTCATTAGGCATATTTACAGGAGAGAGGTTGAAATTTAAGCAAAAAATCATATCTCATTTTATAGAAGTATTTCATTGAAACTCGTAATAAATACAAATACAGTCTATAAAAAAACTAGCCCTCTTGTAAAGTTGGCAAAGTGGCTCTACAGCATTTTAAAATTTCCCCTAATTAATTGGCCTGTTTAATCACATGATTTATATCTCTTATTACTCATTAAAAAAATCAAATATTTGTCAGTGTCGATTGTATTATTTTCGTCTAAGCATCTCTAACCTCATCATTACTTTTTTGACAAGGAATGATGCCGCTTAGCTTGTGCGTGTTTAAAAAAAAAAACTATTGTGTTCTGTGGGAACTTGATGGGAACTACAGTTTTACCACCTGTGCAAGTGCGTAGCGCGTATTTTGAATTTCGAACTTACTCATCTTTGGCGCGTCGAATCTTGAATATAATATTATCTAAGATAATATGTACTACCGTACTTTTACTGTAATCCAATTCGTAACTAATTCTAATTTTATTTTATTTATTCGAATTTCTCATCTCGTTACATCATATTTTTTTTATAAGTAAATAATTATTAGTATTGTTCCTACTACCTACATACACTACAAGTTAGTTTTGTATGTGGTCCGGGTATAAAAATTGGTCGTTTATTATTACTGGAGGCGGTGAGTTTTTCCGTTGCGCTGCAAACGAGACTCCTGGATCTGCAGGTAAAAAAAAAAAATATGTTTACCAATATTTGATCTTGAGCGCAGTTGATTAATTAGTCTTTGATCATCTTTTATGGGAGACTCAGCTTAGAATAGTAAGGTACCTACCTATCACAACCCGTATAGCGAAGTATTCTAAGTATTTTTTTATGTAGCCTCTTTTGTGTCCCACTGCTGGGCAAAGGCCTCCCCTTAATTCTTAGTAATTATTACGGTATATAGATACGATAGTTGTCTTATAGCTTCATGGCGCCTATTCATTATAGAAACTGGCGAGACCCGAGAGAATTGATCCTTGAGAAACCAATTCTCAAAGACTCCTGTAACTCCTAGCTTCCGAATCATAATTATTATAGCATCTTTAAAAATCCAATAGGTACCTACATCCGCAATAAAAAAAATCGGCGGGGGTGTGGGAATCGCAGACAGATGCGCACACGCACCGGATCTGCGGCATGTGGCTGCACAATGCATACACAGAAAAAGAAAGATAGCAGAAGGTTTACAACTCAGGTTTACAACATAACAAAAGGTATGTAACCTCATATCGCACACCTAGATCTAAAGAGAGTTAAGTCCAAATCTGTGTGATTGAGTGATGCTCACCATTTCATTTCCTAAACGGATACCTTTCTGAACAATAAAACAACAGGTTAAAACAACAATAGGTATCCGTATAGGAAATGAAATGGTGAGCATAACTCAATCACACAGATTTTTGACTTAACTCTCTTTAGATCTAGGCATAGTGTAACGAAATCTAATACTATGATCTAGGTGTGCGATATGTAACTACGTAGGTCGTACACTGAGATAGGTGTATGATAATAGGCTTTAGTAATGGTCATTTAGGTAACATAAATGTACCTAATCTTGAAACTACACCCCTTATTTGGATGTTCTAGATTTTTAGAATAATTAGCAGGCACTAAGTAGGTATATTTTATTATTAGGTAGATTTTATTCCAGTTGTCAAGCTCAATATAAATGGCTTATATAGGTACCCACCTAATTACATAATCTGTGCAAGAAATTTAAATCTGATGTCCGTTTACAAGAGGTTTGTTGCGTGTCGCATGTATTTGGGGACTAGTCCTTCTGTCAGTTTTTATTTCGTGATTAAAACTTTTAGATAATGTTGTTCATCTGTCTTGGGCTCTCCGACTCTTTCCAACTTCGGTCTTCGAGTAGGAAGGATTTCATTTATATAATTAGGATATTAGTTATGGCACCAGTGGCTATGATTACTTTCGGATGCTGTGGATTCTCTCTTCGCTTCCCACAGTCTTCGTAACCTATTTCAAGTGTAGTTCAAACCTAGCCCGATAATGTGACCCTTGCAAAAATATTAGAACATTCATGAAAAAAGTAGACTTCATATAAAACAGATGCAAATTACATGAAGTAGAGAGTGAGAAGTGACTGCCTCATTAGTCTAGTGGTCCTAAGCGCGACTGCTACGCTAGAGATACTGGGTTCGATTCCCATTTCGAGTAAAGTGTTATTGGGTTTTTCTTTGAAATTTTTAGCAGCCGCTCTTGAGTTTGGAATTCTTCCCGGTTTATGACAATAGGCTCGCCATCCATTACATGAGACCTTAACATACCGGCGAAACGCAAGTGTACCTACATTAGTACACCTCTGCCTTACGCTTCGGGGAAAATAGGTTTGATGGTATATTAGGAGTAGTGAGATTTCGCCTAATTCCTCTGTCAATGCACTAGGAATCCTAAAAAGAAATGTGCTCTACCAACAGGATCCTTCATCCATCGGGGCCTGGCTGCATGGTTACAAGCGTTCAAGTATGAGTGTGCGGTCTGTGATGACAAGATGACATCTTCATCTCCAACCAACTAATGTAAGTATAGAGGAATGTTATTTACCAAGTTACAAAACGCATGCTTTCATTGAAAGGTTATTTACTATATTTTTGCGCATTTATGTACCTACGCATATTAGATATGCCCGTGAGTGCATGTGCCATCGTGTTGCCGTGGGTACAGTATAGATAATATTCTATATAATGTAGGTAGGTGACTATTTAACACTCCAAGTTCCATATTATAGACATGCAAAATCTGTTGCTTGAGGTCTCATGAGGCTGGTACGTCGCTGAATTAATTATGTAAATTAAGTTTTGCTTTCAAACGTATTACTTTCGGCTTAGGCAGAACTTTCAGTGCAACATTGTAAGTAAATGTTTACTTAAAGCGGAAAGCCAAAACTCATTACAAAATTAGTCGTGTTTAAATGTATTTGTTTGTCGCTAACGTTCTCCGAAACATTGTTACCCCTTTGAAGGGCGGCTGTATCCGGCGCGCTCGGGCGGCTTCCGGCGCGAGAATAGACAATGTCAAGTTCGCATGCGCGTGAGCAGCGGCGTGCGCCCTTGTAGTTGCGGACTGTTTACTGTAAAAACGAGCTTTGTTTTAGGATTGTTGGCATCATGAGCCCAACAGTGGCAGAAGCAGAGTGTGCAGAACATTATTTTATACACGTCTATGGACCTATGGACCCTTAGACTTGCAGTGACTTCAACTGCAAATTTGTAAATTATATTTTGAGCTCGGTTAATGGCAATAGGCTCGCCCCCTATTACATGGGACCTAAACGTACCGGTTAAGTGTGGGTGTACATTATTACGCCTCTGCCTAACCCTTCGGGTAATACAGGTGGTATGGTATGTTATAAGTATACATATTCAACCAGAGCAGGGTATGGTAGTGTAGAGAATGTTCGCCACTGCTTCGACTGAGGTCGTGACGTGTTCTATTACTAGGTCGATCAAAGTGCATTGGGGTTTTTTGTGCAATTCTCAGTTTGAAGTTTGAATTTGTGTCCGGTTCGTCTCCCATAATCCTATTACGGGACCTAAACATACCGGCGAATTGTGGGTGTACATGGCATACATCTGCCTAAACCTTCGGGGAATACAGGCGTTGTACGTTATGACGTTGTTTAAAGCAACTTTAAATTGAGTATAGATTTTATTGTCTACATCTGTTGCGCAATCCGTAATGCTTTATGTGAAGGGTTTTCGTTCTTCCCACGTCCATTGGTGGGCGATATTTAAGGCCATAAGATGCCATGTGTTGATCATTGACCAATATCCTCGCCCACGAGTAGCCCTTAGCCCTAAACCCTGAGGCAGAATTGTGTATTAATAATTATAATAATGAATTAATATTGAGTAGGAGGCAGTGTGTGTTTTGTATCTAAGTATAATTAAAAACATAAAATACCATCACGCCTGTATTCCCCGAAGGGTTAGGCAGAGGTGTACTAATGTACACCCACATTTCACCGGTATGTTTAGGCCCCATGTAATAGGGGGCGAGCCTATTGCCATTAACCGGGCACAAATCCAGACTCCGAGCTGCTACTGGGAATTTCATAGAACATAACAATAACACTTTGCTCGACCTGGGAATCGAACCCAGTACCTCTAGCGTAGCAGTCGCGCTTGGGACCACTAGACTAACGAGGCAGTCAGTATTTAAAATTATTGATTTAATTTAAGTTATTTGTACTCAGTGTGCCCACACGTCTGTTGAAGTCGTGGCGCAGGCGGAAGCGACAAAGCATTTATTTTGGTCATTATTTTTCGTAATTGACGACAATAACTAATATTCAACATTTTTACATTCAAATTCAACTGTCTCATTAGTGATTCTAAGCCCAACTGCTACGCTAGAGGTCTTGGGTTCGATCGAGTAGTGATTTTTCTATGAATTTCTCAGTAGCAGCTCTGAGTTTGGTTATGTGCCCCGTGAATGGCAATAGGCTCGCCCCCTATTACATGGTACATATACCGGCAAATGTGGGTGTACATTAGTACACCTCTGCCTAACCCTTCGGGGAATACAAGCGTGATGGTATGGTATTATTTCACTGAGTCTGTTTTGAAACCTGTCATCGTAATAATATTATGTATATGTGTAAACTTAGGAATTCCGGTAGAACACCGAAATAATTCCTAGGTTTTATTATCTAGAATGAAGCGTGTGTAAGATAAGCATCAATAAATTTACATTATAATATGATAAAATTGTGCAATCAAACCATCGGTTTTCATGCCCAACAGTGGGTGTAGCGCCCACTGTTGACCCCGATACGGTAAAATAGACAAGTTCGTAATTTTATACTTCCATTTCGGGAAGTTTTGGTACCTATTTATTCCCTTTTTGGTTACCAATATATTATAAATGGTCACCATATTATACATTATAAACAAGTAGATAATTTGGCTATAAATATACTATTTATATTTCGTAATACAAATCTGTTATCTTTGTCTGTTTTCTTTGATAAACACGAAGGCGGTCCTATTTTTTAAGCATTAATACCGTTTAATAAAGAAGCTTACCTAACACATTATGGTAGACCCTGGCTTACAAAGAGACGAAGCGGCTGGATATAGTGTGGCAGCTTTGTTTCAAAAGAATTAACTATATAATCGATCCAACTGAATTGATAGAACTTTAGTTGTATACCACTTTTGTTGACTACTATCATTCGATCGATGAGTCTCATACAATTCAAGTGTGGGTAGCTTATCCAATCCAGCAATTGTCAGTCAGTACGCCAAGATTGCGCAATGTGTCGATTCAGTTCAATCGACAGGGCTCCAAAGGGCAGCCTCGAAGGTCGAGTTACCACGGGGGCGTTGGATTTGGCCAGTTGTGGTCATGAGACCTGTGTATGGCCATTTTACTATGTGTTCGATATGTCGGTTAATTGTCTGCAAGGCGACGGTGTTTATAGCATTAAAATGTCGCGTGTGAGGTAGTTGAGGATTTAATTAAAGGTCTTTATTTATTTATTTATTTATCTTTATTGGCCAATCAACAATTGCTTACACTAATAAAAAATACAGTTTTTTGTTATTTTCTATAACTACGGCGAGTGTAGCAATTTCTTATAGATTAGCACCGCATGCACCATGAACGTAATAGTTGCACTGCAAGTAATACAGACATAATATGTACTTATAAATTAAATTAAATTGAAATTAAAAAATTAAAATTACAATGAGGAACAAAACATTATTATAGGAGTAGATTAAACAGGATTACAAATTCGAAATACAATTTTACAATTTTAAACATTTTCGTCAGCCATTCTACGGAACTTGCCTAATGAGTCAAAATGCACATCAACAAGATCACTGAAACTGTTCAGTATTTTAGAAAGTCGAGGAATGATGGAACTTGCGCCGAGTACAGTCCTACGGAGTGGGGGATGCAGGGGAGTTATAGGAGCACGAGGGAGTCTAGTGGGAACCCGAAACAGGAATTTGCTAAGTAATTGGGGACAGTCTATTTTGCACCGGAGAATTTTATATAAAAATATTGAATCAATGATTCTTCTTCGTTTTTCTAATGACACCATCCTAAAATGAGACAATCTGGCATCATATGACCGCTTCTTTTTAGATATACCAGAAGAATAGGCAAGATGCCATAGAAATCTCTTTTGCAATCGCTCCAGTCTCAAATTATGTGTAGCATAATGTGGTCTCCAGACTGAACTGCAGTACTCCAAGACACTACGAACAATACAATTGTACAGCATGATTTTAGTACTACTGCGTTTGAAACCAGTAACGTTCCTCATAACGAATCCCAGCAATCTAGAAGCCTTTTTGATTACATTCTCAATATGAGGTACGAAAGTAAGAGCATTGTCAAATATGACTCCTAAATCCCTTGTTTGGTCTACATGCTGGATAGTAGAAGAACCCACATGGTATATACACGGTATTATTATTTTTTTCCTTGTGTACTTCATATGATAGCACTTTTTTACGTTTAAGGTCATTCCGTTATCGTTACACCATTGAACTAACGAGTCCACATCAGTCTGAAGTAAAGCAGTGTCATCACTGGATTCGATTTTCCTGGAGAATTTCAGATCGTCCGCAAACATGTAACATTCTGAGAATTTGAGGCAGTGTGGGATGTCGTTAATGAACATGTTAAACAGAATAGGACCAACATGAGAGCCTTGAGGAACCCCAGACGTGGTCCTGTAGGTTCCTGATTGGAATCCGTTAACTGCAACATAAAAGTGACGATTTTCTAAATAAGATTTTAACCATTTATGAAGTGTGCCGGTGATTCCATATGCTGATAATTTGGATAAGAGTATATTATGCGGAACCCGGTCGAAGGCCTTGCAAAAATCTGTATAAATTACATCCATCTGTTTGCCACAGTCAACAGCAACCGTTATCATTTCAGTAAAAGAAGCTAAGTTTGTACAAGTTGACCTTGATCCTACAAACCCGTGTTGAGAGTCGCTCAAGTAGTGCTTAAAATGCGACTGAATATGAGGACAAATAAGTGATTCAAAGATCTTGGCAAAAGTTGATAATAAAGATATAGGTCTATAATTACTTATGTTATCGTTATCATCACTTTTATAAATCGGGACTACTTTTGCCTTTTTCCAGGAGTCTGGAAAAACGCCAGAACGTAGAGATTTATTAAAAATTAGTAGTAATGGGGAAACTAAAGCCAGGCTGCATTTAGAGATAAATATTGGAGGGATACCATCAGGGCCTGCTCCCTTTCGAATATCCAATGACCTAAGTTTGCTTAATAAGCTTTCACGGTCTATATTGGGTGCAATTAGTGACAAACTATTATTACACATCTCACGAAGAAAGTCTGAGACCGGGATATTTTTTATCGCATTCGTGTCGCTAAACGCTGAGGCAAAATGTGAAGCAAACATTTCACATATTTGTAGACCATCTGATGTTACTACAGTACCATTAGTCATTGTGACGGGGAATGAGCTAGAGCCACCCCTCTTATCCTTAATATATGACCAGAATCGTTTCGGATCCTTGGTGATTTCATTTTCAACGACTTTCATGTAGTTATTGTAACAGATAGTAGCTAATTCTGAGCATCTTTTGCCTAACAATTTTAATTCAAGGCCGTCCATAGGGTTTTTGTAGATTTTATAACGGGATCTTATTTTCTCCTTCTCCTTTAAGGTTCTAATTAAATTTCTATTAAACCAGGGAGGATATTTTTTACACTTAAATGGGTGTTTAGAAGGTGCATTCAATTGTATAATATTTTGAATTGTTTCGTAAAAAATACAAAGCATTTCGTTAACGTCACTAGTATTCTGAAACATATCATCCCAGTCCACATTATTAAGATCTTTGCAAATTCTCTCATAATCTAGTTTAAAGAAATTTGGCCTTTTATTTTGAGGGTTGTAGGGAAGTCTAATGTCTTTATTAGATTTTAATAGGATTTCGATAGGGGGGTGCAGGACATCAATAGTGGTGAGGGGGTTTTGTGCGACGGTTACGCTGCTAGAAGGCAAGTTAGTCAGCACGAGGTCCAGTATCCGCCCAGACACATTCACAATATTATTAAGTTGCGCTAATTTATTCACGTGAGTAAAATCTATCAATATATTACTGATACCAGAAGGAGTATAACTATTAGCCGATCCATTAACCAAGTTCCATTTAATGTTACCCAAGTTGAAATCACCAACGATACAGGCATACAAGCCTGTCTTCTCAAACATGACATTACAACTGTCCAAAAAATTTTCCAAAGTTGTGCGGAGCACGGGGGGTGGCAAGTAAACTGCACATAGAGCTATTTGACGAATAGACTTCATGAAAGGTACTTCAATAGTGACCCAGAGATCCTCACATTGACTTTCAAACTGTGCCATACGTTTTGACTTTATTGTTTTTAAAACAGCAATTAAAACACCACCTCCATCCTTTTTCCTACTATCTCTATCTCTTCTGAACACTGAATATCTATTATCAAATAGCTCCGAACTTAAGACACTACTATTCAACCATGTCTCCGTCAATATAACAATATCATAGCTTTCCAAACAAATTTGTCGATAAAAGTTATGAGTCTTTGTACGAAGACCTCTTGTATTCTGGTAATATATATTAACGTCGGTGAATTTTAATACGTTTACAATACCAATGCATTTATAGGATACAGATAAAATAAAACTAAAACTAAGCTAACTTATTTAAAATATCCATATTTCTAACCAATATTTGTTGAGATTCCTGCGCTTTGCGCATAAATACACGACCACTCCGGATCCAGACGAATTGATATCCTAGCTCCCTAGCCTTGATCCTTGCTGCGGCGTGCAAAGCTTTGTTTGTGGGAGACAAGTGTTCGGTAACAAAAATTGCCGTTTTTGGGCCAGAGAAGCCGAGATGTGTACTGTTCAGTTTATTTTCTTTATTACTCTTGTTGAAATTAATTGTGGAGGCAAGGAATTGGTCACGAAGTCGAGGAGAAGCGAGCTGCACTACAATTGATCGTGGACGAGCATTATCTGGGTTGAGTTTGGCAACCCTAGAGCAGTGCAAGACATCTCTGTCCTGCAGAACACATCCAACCACTTTAGACAATTCAGTCACAATGTTAAACAGATTTTCTTGCTTCTTCTCGGGCAAGCATTGAATTTCAACATTGTTCGATCGTGTTTGCTGTTCCAGGTGATCCAGGCGCCCCTTTAGCATGCTGATGTCATTTTTCATATCAAGATTTTCTTTTTGCAATTCTCTTATAGTATCCTTTGATGTAGCGTGCTCCTTAAGTAGGTCTTCGTACTGAATACTCATAAATGTCATTGCGTCGTCCATTCCAGCAATTTTTTCTTTGATAGGCTGTAACTCCTTACTTAAAATGTCATTCATGTTTTGATTGAATTTAGATAACATAAGTGACAGTTCTGTCTTCATAACTTCCTGAACAATTTCGCGGACATCATTACGTGATAGTATGCCTCCAGTAGTCGCCTGAGGCGGGGATCCAAGAGCCTGCCTCTTGCTCCCTCTGGTGTTCGATACGTTACGCAGAGGCGTGCTTTCGGCAATGTTTGTCGGAGACACATCAGCCATTTCGAGCGAATATAGTAGTACCAATCACAGAAACTCCAAAAAAAATGTTTATAATTATGTTAAAAGAGCAGCATTAAGCAATACTATAATATAACAACAAAAACAAAAGGCAAGCAATGCTCAAAAACTTTCAAAAAGTAAATCACTTCCACAGTTCGGAACCCACGCTCTAAGTTCAGAAGCCGGTTCAGAAGCCGGTCGTAGCTTCAATCAGCCATTTCCACTTATAGTATTGCCTTGAAATTTGTAGTGTATATTCTGTTTTTGTGTCTTCACAAGCAATGCAAATGCATAGATTTGTGACCATATAAGGTAACGCGTAGGGTCGTTTGTGCGGTCTGACTCACCAGCAAATCGGCGAATAGGAGCGATCCTAGTATCTGTGACTCACTGTTGCACGTAGTTGTGACTCATTGTTGTTTACACTAGTGATATTATATTTATGAAATGTATGATTTTGTTTTCGTTGTATTATTTAATTGTTACTAGTTATTATTTATTTAACACTAGAACTGGGTTATTCACTTTCCTTCAAGTATAATAATGTATCAATAAACCATTACAGCACCAGGAAATAATTGTTTTTAACGGAGTGACTTGCAACACGTCTTACTGCCAGCGCGCGAACGTGTTATTGGATGATAGGATTGTGTGTCTTCTCCTCCAATTCTTTATATTCATATACCTTAGTCTCTTAGACCATCGTGATTTCGATATAACCGTCTAATACATTCGAAGTCGCGGCGGTAGCCTAATTGCTAGGGCGTCAGACTTGCGATCATGTGGTCGCTGATTCGAAACCCACCCCTTGCACAACCGACGTGAACCCACTCGTAACACAAGCATTTAGCTTAGCACGAGGTGCGACCCACATTGCTAATAAGCTATTTAAAAAAAATAAGCATCAATAGTTGACGATAAATACAAAGAAATGTACTCGTATTCTATTTACTATTTACATCTCCAAAATGCAGTCATTCTAACAATTACCTATCGTTATTTAATTTTGTCGAAATGTTATGGGAAAGAGAACCTACCTATACGTTTTTTCAATGTTCGTTATAATTGGTTAACAGTACCTAGATACAAACATATATTTTGAAGCGGCGGTAGCCTAATGCTTAGGGATTCAGACTTGCGATCATGTGGTTGCCAGTTTGAAACCTACCCATGGCACTACTGACGTGATACAAGCATTTAGCTTATCACGAGGGGTTAAATATAAAAAAAATATCATAAACCAACATTGATGATCTCTTCTTTCTATGGGTCTTCTTACAACAGAGAGGTCAAGTTATATCTCGGGATCTATTCAAATGATTTCGCTCCTCCTGAGACTGACTAGTTTGAAACTAGTGTAATAATATTATATACAAGGTAAATGTGTAACAATTACCCTGTATATTGTACCTAAATTATGCTTATCTAAATTACCTAGGAAGACTTGTAAGCCTGATGGCCCGATTAAGTTTTTATCTGAGCTTCAGCATCAATAACCAACTGTTTCGCATCGCGTTACGTTCCATGGAAGCGCGAGTGTGGGAGCGGTGTCGGGTTCGACTCTCGCGCCGCACAATCGCCACATATATTGCTCAACCGATACTAACGGTAGTAACTGTAGTGTTATTGGTGTTATCAGGCGAATTATATCATCTTTAATTATCATACTGGGGCTAATTATTATGTTGTTGAGGTTGAGAAGTGGCTCCAAATAATTATTTGTAATAAGTGAGTGATATGACCATTGGACTGCTAAGTCAAAGGTCTCGAGTTCGAATCCAAGGCACGCACCTCTAACTTTTCGAAGTTATGTGCGTATTAATAATTGATTATCACAGCGGTGAAGGAAAACATCGTGAGGAAACCTGCATGCCTGAGAGATTTTCTTGACGGCCTGTGAAGTCTGCCAACCCGCAGTACGCTAGCGTGGCGGACTATAGCCTAATCCCTCTCGTATTGAGAGGAGACCGTGCCCAGCAGTGGGACAATGTAATGTGTTGATGATAATTGGAAGTGAGCAGCCACACTACATAGTTTCTTGTCTATATTTTAACACGAGTAACATATTATACGCTAATTAATGAATGACAACTTTTTTAAATTTTAAATCTGTATGAAACGAATAACTTTAGGCACGATTATTGTTTGCAGATATATTGCGATTGATTCAATCATAATAGACAATATTCAAATCAATAAAGATTACCGAAACGTAACGACTGCCTCATTAGTCTATACTCCATTTGGTTAGGTACTTAACTAAAGGTAAACAAATCATAAAAAAGGTTCTTTTATAGGGCCATTTTTCATCTTGAAACAAAACGTAACCAAAATAAATTATTTAATCATTCAAAATAATTTTCCTTTACTATACTAGCATATTTTACTACTTTGTTTAATATTAAATGGTAATTATAAATTCTTACGCTTGCGACCACTAAATAAATCAAATCTGATAATTATGTCATAAAGTATTGCAATGTGCCTACTAGAAAGAATCTAAAAAGACAGGAAATCAAAACCTTTTTCTACATAATAGACTTTTGATAACTCGAAAAAATTAAGAAGTAGTAGCGCGAGGAAGCGCGGCAAAATAATTAACCGATATTATAGTTAGTCGGGTAACCAGACGCCATTCGTAACAGTTTGTACTTTCGTTAGTTTTTGTGTTTCTTTTGCCGTAAATTGTATTATTTAGTTATAGTTTTGTTTGTTCGTTGTTTTTATTGATTGTTAGATGTGTTGTTATTAATTTCACTCCCAATTCATAAGATATCATTGTAATAAAGGTTGAAGAGCCCTGAACGCCGCCATTTTTATTGTTTACCTTTAGTTAAGTACCTAACCAAATGGAGTATAGTGGTCCTAAGCGCGACTGCTATGCTTGAGGTCCTGGGTTCGATCCCCAGGTCGAGCAAAGTGTTATTGGGGTTTTCTATGAAATTCCCAGTAGCAGCTCGGAGTCTGCATTCGTGCCCGGTTAATGGCAATAGGCTCGCCCCCTATTACATGGGACCTAAACATACCGGCGAAATGTGGGTGTACATTAGTACACCTCTGCCTAACCCTTCGGGGAATACAGGCGTAACGTACCTAAGTATAAGTTGTAAATTATGATTTATGATGAATTATTAAGATAGTTAAAAATTTATATAAAGCGCAGAACTTACAAAAGTACATAAGAGATTATGACGTGTCATTATGTTAATTTCTGAATTCTAAATTATATATTTGAAAAATCACAAAGTTCTTAAGCCAAAAGCTCATTATAAAATACATAGTCTCTGCTTATTTTTTATTATATTTTAGCATAAAATAATGCGAAATGTTCACAAAGATATGAATTTTCTAATAAAAGAAAATTTCTAGTGAAAGAAAAGTTCGATCTCAGGCAAGGTTTGAACCTGCGTCTGTCTGGTTAAGTACACCAGACGCTTTACCAACTAATCTACCGAGACCACTGCCTGTGATGTCGAATACATAGTCTCTGTCATAATTTTAAAACTATAAACCGTTTCAATTTCTAAACTGTGTTATGAATAAACATTGTTATGAACTTCTGACTGCGTGGCTTTAAGTGGCGTGAGGTGGTTTGCCTACCAGCCCCGTTTAACGATCAAGGTAGACAAAACCGTGGGATACTTATGCGATGTATTTCATCAGTTCACGTTATATTAGCGGTACTTTAAAATTAATTTTAAAACACCAATACCGAAGGTTTATTTTCAAATTATGTTCGATTTTATACCATTGTTTCTGTATACCCTAAAGTCTTAGGCAAAGGTGTACCAACCACTGTAATACCAAAACGTTAGTATGTTTTATGGAACCATTTATTTTTAAAAAAGGCTTACTAGCAATGTGGGTCGCACTAGTATTCTTGTTAACCCCTCGTACTAAGCATTTAGCTTAGCTTGTGTTACGAGTGGGTTCACGTTGGTAGTGCAATGGGTGGGTTTCGAACCGGCAACCACATGATCGCAAGTCCGACGCCCTAGTCATTAGGCTACCGCTTTCTTGACCGGGTACATTGGTACCCGGTCCACGGTTGCTTGACCTTGGAATCGAACCCAGGCTCTCCTTATCCTTAAGCGTAGCCGTCGCGCCTACGACCATCAGACAAATGAGGCAAGATTTTCGGGTGATTCGTGCCATGGTTCCCTGAATGATTAGTAGATCAACAGGTTGATGGGGTGGCTATAGGTATATCCAGGGTGCACTTAATGATGATAAAAGACGGAACAGAGATAGGTTAAAGAGCCTCCTAGAGAGATGAAGTCTAGAGCACCCTGAGGTGTTATAAGCTTTGCTATTCAACAGGCTAATCATTTCACAACTACTCCCACGATCTCTACTATGTTTAATCTCATATGCAGAAGAATCAAGTAGTTATTCCTTTTTGTATATTTTTTCTGGTTTTAACCTCAGATCAAATAAAAAGTAAAGATGGAACTTTGCGAACAAAGAAGTGAGGCCGGCTAAAACTACGCAAAGTTCCATCTTTACTTTTTATTTGATCTGAGGTTTTAACACACATTCATTGTAACGGTTTCCATTTGTTTCGGTGTCGATAATAACTGGCAACCCACCTTCGGACAACTTAATTTGTTCAATCTCATTACTACTGAACATTACCCTACTTATCGGAGCTTTGGTCGCATCGCAAGCAGAGCGAATTGTTATAATTGTACCAATCCATACAATTGTATTCTTCGAAAAGAAACGTAATAGTCTAGTCGTCCTAAGCTACTGCTAAGTTAGGGGTCTTGGGTTCAATTCCTACGTTGAGCAAAGTGTTATTGAGTTTTTCTATGTCAGAAGCAGCTTAAAGTCTGGATTTGGGCTCGTTTATGCCAATAAACTCGCCCCCGCCCTATTACATGGGATCTAAATATGCCGGCGAAGTGTGGGTGTACTCTAGTAAACCTCGTCTAACCTGTCCGGGAATACACGCGTATTGGTATGTGTAACGTAAAAAATAATTGCAGTTTTCTTTAAAAAATATGAAAATACGCTGGCAGTATGACCAAATCCTAATCACAAACCAGGTTGTTTTTACCCGACGTGTCGCGGAAGCGGGTGATTCCCACGCGTTGATTCTCCGACCTTCCAGTGGAGCCTAACAATGGTGTTGGTATCTGGTGCCATCTAGCGGTTACTTATGACCGATATTTTTTACTGCACACGGCTGCGAATCAACCTTTTTGTGAGGAGCAAGCCAGTGAGATTTTAATTGGTCCTTCATTACAGAACACAAAAAGCTTTCAAAAATTATAAGTGACCAAGCCAAAGTAAATTATTGCGCTAATGCTGCATAGGTTTATTCCATAAATGTATTAGTTCATTTTTTTTATAAATATCATTAGATTGGTTATGAATGGATGTGATATGAAGACAGGGCCAATTAACTGATTTTAAAAGTATTGCTTTACATAAAAAAGAAAAAGATGCAAGCCCTGTGATAATGTGGACTGAATTGGCGGTAATGTAAGAATATTCTAACTAAATCCATGACTTGTCTGAGACTGGATGGATTCTGAATAATAGCAACCAGTTTTTTTATTGCAACCTTTCAACATTCTTCAGTTTCAGGCATTGAAGTTAACCTTCACCTCCAGCGAAACCACTGTGATTACGCAGTCTATGTATGTCAGTTTGTGTTATTTAATGTATTACACATATACACCTAAAATTTAAACTCCTGCGCACCAGTCGAGTACTACAGGATGCGGTGACGAAGTGTTGCGGTTTACAAATCAATTGCTATTACTACAACTTATTGATCGCAGAGCAATGTCGTCAGACGTAAATATGTATATGATGTTATGACATCTTGTAACTTTAGATTATTGTGGTTTTGTATTGTTGTTTATTTGCTCTGCTTTGCAACCGTGCGTCATTATTAAAGAAAGCAATAAAGTGTTTTGTGGTTGGGTTATCTTAATATAAGCAGTTAGATTTTTTGCATTTTACACTTAAGTTGATCTGTACGTCCAAATTACTTATCTATTTTTAATCTTTTGTGTGCATTGTTAATATATTCTGATCTATAATCAACCTTTTTTCAATTACGATATACTTATATAAATCTTGATATATTTTCTCACAGTATAATTTTTTCAGAATGTTGATATCAGGAACGAGTTATGTAACGTAGAAAATTCAAAGATGCTCCCAAAATTGATAATTTCATGAATTTCGTTTCACTTTTCACGGTTTAGTAACATTTAAGAATGGTTAGAGAAATTGGGTGATTCCAATTAAATTCTGTAGTTGTTGTAAGACTGACAAGATATATAACGAATTATTTATTTATTTGGGCATTTACCTACATAATACAACTATATACAATTTATTTATATTAGCAATTAGTAAGTAGACATATCTATTTAGTAGGTAGATTAACAAAATAGCAAACAAAATTTCATTAGGTACAGCATCCTCTTTCGAAGAAGGTTTATTAAAATTACATGTTTAATCTGTTAACAAATATTATTTTGCCATGAGGTTTCCTATAAGATGTAATGTACGATACTATTACCGAACTATAACCTGTATCATTTACCTACATTACATAATATCTCAATTACCAAATATCGCAATAGCGTAACGCCCTTTTGTATGAGTACATACATATTATTCAATCAATAAAAACACTTTATCTTTGTTTTGAATTGTTACTATGTAGAACGGATGTTGCATGTCCCAAATTCTAGTTTATTGTAACTCTTAGGTCCCTGGTATTAAGTTCAAATTCGTGTATCATTTTATTAAAATTTTGTACTTAGTAAAAAATGTGATATCGTTGTTAATCCAGATCATATAATTTTGATTGAAGAGCGTTGGGCAAATGCTTTCCGCTTGTCTAAGTTAATGACTGTTACTAAGTGCCAATTTATATTATCTAACACTTGGTTGAACTGTGGTGGGTTTAGTAACCTCCTGTGAGGAATTGGTGCCGAATGAATGAACGAATGAATCGCCCATTGTTAGCTTGAGGACTGTTCTCGTAAAATTATTCATAAAAATGAACTTATAGGAAAGCACAATTTACTCGTAGGTAAGTACTTACTCATAATCGAATTTGCCTAGTTTTTTTTTCTTCAAATTCTATTGTCAACCACGCCAATGTCAAGCATTGCAGCCTGTTCAATGGGTCATAACAAGGATGTTAAAGAGGTAAATCCTAGTTTTCTGGGATTTTGGGATTGTCTTGGTTTTGCTCTACTAGGTACATACTACGACAATAAAATAAATGGAGACAGTAATTATGCTACTTTTGGTTCAAGAACCTGCAAACGATGGATGTCCTTATGTGTCTTCACGGTTTAAAATGTTAAAGATTAGAACTTATTGTGATGACCATTATTTTGTTCAGATTTTTTACAGCTTTCTACCAATGTGGGTCGCACATTACTAAGTAGTATTCTTGTTAACCCCTCGTGCTAAGCTAAAGGCTTGTGTTACGAGTGGGTTCACGTCGGTACTGCAATGGGTGGGTTTCGAACCGGCAACTCGAGCCATTAGGCTACCGTCGCTTCAATATCGCCTTATTGAAAACCGCCTTTACGCAATCTATAACATTATTCTGTCTACTAAGAACTAAGCTCTATAAAATGCTATAGATAGCATAACGGTATGGACTGCGTGACTATTAATATTCCACGGTGTTGCGTAAGGGAATTCAGCGTATCAATGATGCGAACAGTTATAAAAATGAGCGACCGGTTCCGAGCGCGAGACAATCTGCGTGCGCGCAGGGATGGCGGCAATAACACCGTTATGTAGCAAATGTAGAATCAAAGTAGTTGCCATTTGTTATTAAGTGGATAAAGAGTGTTTTGAAATTCGAAACTTCATTGCCAGATTTATCTTGAATTATAGTTATTCTGAGTATTCGACTTGTGTATAAAAAACTGCTTGCTCCAAAAAACCAATGCCAATTATGTTGTTCCGGATACAATACATATTTAGGTACTGAAATAAATTTGTTTCTCCAAAACTCCAAATATAAGTACCATAATCATTATCATAGCTTTCAAAATAGCTATGCTTATTTACGTTTGCGAGCGCGTGTCGGTGTAATAGGTAGCCGCAGCGACCTCGCAAGGCCGCACATCCGCCGGCCGAATAAGGCTCCACGTTCCCGCCACTTTTTGTAAAGCACAGCTTTTTATACGCTACCACATTCTACCAGTATTAGCTAGCGGTACAGTTTTTATCTCCCACTTGCTAATCCTTCACTCACAATTATCGGAATGTCTGTTTATCTAACTATACCTACCAACTATTAATCAGGGAGCGATCACTCGTAAGATTAATTCTTGGTCAACACTAAACATAACTATTTATATCACAGTCAGTAGTATTTTCTCACATTATACAGTGGGAATTAGACTCTACAAGACTTTTAATTAATTGCTGAACTGTAGAATAAAAACAAGCGTGTTATTAGTTTGCAATATGAAATATTGTCTTAAAAAGGTTTAATGTTATTATTTTCCCTGCAGTATGAATGTTCATATGAAATTAATGTATGGTTCATAACCAGTATGACATAACAGATTTGTCTGCATGCAACTTATTGTTAATTTGTTGCTTTTATCATCCTTCTAATATAATAAACTAGCTTTCCGCCTACGGCTTCGCCCGCGTGTTTTCTCGACTGTTCTGTGCTATAATATGTATGTATTATCAATATAAACCTTCCTCTCGAAACACTCTATCCATTAAAAAAAACCGCATCAAAATCCGTTTATCCGTAGTTTTAAAGATCTAAGCCTGACCTATGTATATAGGGATAGACAGACAGCGGCGACTTTGTTTTATACTACCTATGTAGTGATAAATAAATGAATAGACGAAGCGACTGACTGAGACTCCTTGTTTTTGATGTTTACTGTTTTCTCTTCGCTAATGATCATATCGCTTATCGAGTTTTCCGCTATGTAAATTCCCGAAACTATGGGACGGCCTTACTGCTATTAACCGGGCACAACTCAAACCTCCAAGCTGTACTAAGGAAGAAAAAGCATAAAACGATTTTTATAAAGAAACAATTGCGTCCTTATTGTATACCAACTATGATCTTTAAACAGTAACCCAGTTTCCTAAGTGCTGTGATGAAGATGTTACAGTTTTACTTCATAATAAGACAGTGTCACCGGTTGTTAGTCAACAGTGTACAGCAATGGCATCATTGTGAATTATTAACGCTATTTGTTTGCTCCCGACCTTGTAAACTTGTGTTGTCGGTTGCACGGCCGCGGATAATTCTATGCTATTGTCTTTGTGGGAAACTTTTGAATTTTCGACAGTTTTAGACCATTTTTGTTACTTTTTGGTGCCAAAGAAATTCCCAAGATTTGTGTGGTTTTGACCTGAATAATAACCGACCAGTACTTAATTATAAAATTTTATACAAAGCGATTTGCATCAGATATTCGCAATCTAATTACATAGTAGCAGATGACTTTTGACTACCAACAATAACTGCTAATACAGCATTCTTTTTGTATTTTTTAGACATTTTCCATGAAAAGATTATTAAGTTATTTTAGTGAAGGAAAAATACGACCGAGGGCAGGATTCGAACCTGCGTTTTCTGGCATTTTACAAAATACAAAAAGATTGTTAAAAGGTAAGGTGGCATCGTACGACTTCGTACTTGCTGTAAACCATGTCATGTGGGTTTTGAAGCACATTTTCAACAGATGTCAATGACCTCACCTCAAAGACATAAAATAAAAATGTGAAGGCAAATTTCGATATGACAGGTGGGATTCGCGGTGGCTAAGCGGTCATAGCGTCTGGTGTACTTAGCCAGATGACGCAGGTTCGAATCCTGCCCGCGGACGTATTTTTCTTTCACTAAAATAACTTGCTAACACAACACTCATATGACAACTCATGTAATATCCGCTAAAGTACCTAATCAGACTCGGATTTTACAAGACCGATTTCAATAGTGGTTGCATAGCATACCATCACGCCTGTGTTCCCCGAAGGGTTAGGCTAAGTTGTGCTAATTTACACCCACAGTTGGCCGGTAGTTTTAGGTCCCTTGTAATAGGGGGCGACTCTAATGACATTTACCGGGCACAAAGACAATCTTCTAGCTGTTACTGAGAAATACCGTAGAAAAAGCCAATTACACTGCTCCTGGGAATCGAACCTAAGGCCTCTAGCGCAGCAGTCGCGCTTAGGCTACTGAGAATAGACTAATGAGGCTCTAATGACTAATGAGATATCGTATCCAAATTAAGTAATAGGATATATATATTATCGCAAAAATATCATTCTGAACCTATGGCAGATTACAAAAATCTGTTGTTTGCGAAATTGTTTATGCGTGTGTATTCACGCGGATATTGCGTGCGATGGCCAAACGAGTATGGAGTTATGCTGCTTCCTTTATGATACCCTTTTCCTTAATTACAAAGCAAAATATCTACTTATTTTGTAACTAGAATATTTAAGCAGCCAGAGATCCTGAATACTAATTCCAAATATACTTACATTGGCGTTGAAAAGCTATCGAATTAAAGTATTGATTCAATTTCACGTTCTTAGATTCAAATGTAAAAACTTTAATGAAGTTGTAGATCTAGCATTTGATATTAAATCCCTAACTTATATTCCGAATTGTACAGTCACCAGCACATCAGGGCCCCTAGACAAGTGGCATGAACGCTAATCCAATAGAATAGAATAGAATTCTCAATGTATGGGAGTGACACTAGCTTACGACATTGACATGTCAATTAATGACTTCAGGTTATACAAAACTGTCAAATTTCTCCAATTAATTTTAAACCTTAATGACTGAGTTGATGATTCCGTTCAAAATCAATTGAGAAATTTTGATATTTTGTTGTAACTTGATGTGCTGGCGACCGTATGTTAAGTTAGCATATTTTTATGACTTGCTGAAATCGACTACTTTGTTACATATTCGTATCACAAATCGATTGATCGAATGGGTATCGATTGAGCTTCAACATTTTGTAAATATAAGGTATTATTATAACAATAATTCGTAACAGGTCTTATAAATTTAACATGAATCATATTATAAATCACTACTTATTTTAAATATGACATTAGAACTAGAATTGTTCTAGTCGTTCCGTTAGAAGAGGAACATGGCATGTTTAGGACATGTTAGGACTGTGCCCCCTTAATATTAAACATAACATACCATCTCGTCTGTATTCCCCGAAGGGTTAGGCACAGGTTTACAAATGTACACCCCTATTCACCGGTGGGGTTAGGTCCCATGTAATAGGGGGCAAGCCTAATGACATCTACCGGGCACAAACATAACCTCCTAGCTGTTATTGAGAAATACCATAGAAAAACCCAATAACACTGCTCAAACTGGGGATCGAACCCAGGACCTCTAGCGTAGTAGTTGCGTTTAGGACCACTAGACTAATGAGGCATGTCCTTATATTAAAAGAAACTTAAAGTTAAACTGTTTAAAACCTTTTTTTATTCATAGTTTCACCACGATCCCCAAAATCCTTATGATTGGTATTGACCGCTACCTTTTCCATATTATAAACCTTTAAAGACTAACATTTCAAATGTAATGCCATGGAATGAAATGTCATCTATAGAATCGATTTACTTCCATCGCAGTGTCGCTACCTACACTCGTCAGATCGATGGTAGTTGGCCTCATGTAATCGAATCTCTTAATTCTCATGGGTTCTCATGTTGAGTGTCACATTCTTCGTCACGGCATCGTTGTTAGGGACATGGTCACCAGTTCAAAACGGTTCTCACTGGTCTCATCTCCGACTAAGAGTTTGTAGATTTTTTTATAGTACATATATAAGTAGTGCCAAAGACATAGCCTCCTGAGACCCTTGGTATCACCTTTAAGAGGAAGTATAAGTCAGAGCAGTACCCTATAAGTTTTAAAAGCTGACAAGTATATGTTAAAAAAGTATATACTTACATATAACTTATGGCCATCCAATAATATCCCCATTAATAGGGTACATTAGTTCCTTCCTTCATTTACTCTGAAGTAGGGAATTCAACATTTGAATCCATTGAAGTATCTGCTAGTTCGTTTTATAGTGATGTCATAAAATTAATGGTTCTGACGCGATGATGTAGGTACTTACTTATAGTTATTTAAGATTTTAATATTCGTGTTGTATTCCAAATTCTTGATCTCAATGTTGTGAACCTGAAGTATGGAGGTCATCAGCTGGGGGTGATTCCCACCGGTGCAAGTGTCTGAGATGAAATGGGTGTCCCTTGCGTGGTCGAGCGCGACGTTTGTTCCATACTGGTCTCAGCTAATACATGATGTTTCGGATCAAAATTAATTTGGTTATTGCATTCAGCTGTTATTCGGTTCTTGAAAGCTTGCTTTTTCTTATTTTTGACACGAACTTCCATGGAATTTTAAAATAAGCTGCACGAGGTATAGTGGTAAAAACAGTTATAGACTGATGCTTATGGTAGGTTAGGACCTCACTTTTGACATAGATAACTAATCCACATAGCTTATAGTGTTGTTATTATGTCATCTTGACTATCATCATCATCGACAGCCCACATACTTCACTGGTACTGGGGCCAGGCCCAGGTTTATAGCCGTGTTTCATGGTTCTCATCACGATATTATGGCCCATAATCTAGCATTACTTATAATAGTCAACTTACCTTACATTAGTCGACAGTAGTACCGAGTACAAACTAGATGCTTGACAGAAATCTTGTGAGATCTCTTCATTAAACATTATTTAGGTACAGTCGCCAGCACATCGGGTTATACAAAACTGTCAAATTTATCCAAATGATTTGAAACCATAAAAAGTTAAGAATAGATATATTGCAAGCTACAAGCGGCGGTAGCCTAATGGCTAGGGCGACGGACTTACGATCATGTGGTTGCCGGTTCGAAACCCAGCCATTGCACTATCGACGTGAACCCACCCGTAACACAAGCATTTAGCTTAGCACGAGGGGTTAACAAGATTACTAGTAATGTGTGATCCACATTGCTAGTAAGCTTTTTTTTTAAAAAAAAACTGAATACGGTAGGATTAATTCAAGAGCTCTAATTGGAAAACATCAGAGTTCACGGGAACGAGTTGCGTCTGCGGTCAGCGATGCAGGTTGCACCCAATTGTCGCTCCCACGGGCTCATCTAATGTGTAAACGTAGATATATTATTTATTTTGTTGAGAAGAGATAAATATTATATTTGTTGGGTAGAAGGTGCAAAGTATCCTTCATTTTTTTTTTCTGGCGAACTAATAACTAGCAACATAATTGTTTTAAATACAGTACATTTACACATACTTTTTAGGATATATTTTCGAAATACCTAAGACTATTTTCATTAAGTAATTTAATTAATAAATCCAGTAGGTAATTAATTAAGTAATTAATTAAATCCATTTTACCAGGTTTAAAATTTAAAAGTTTCTGAAGCTTACATCATAGGGTACCTTTCAATCAACCCTGAGTACCGACCGCAGGTCGACATACCGAAGCCGTACACCGTATCATTCCCACACTCGTTTTGGTTTTATATGCGCAAGCGCACAGGTGTGGGGAATCAATTTTATGTTAACGAGAATTACGCATACGATCGCTTGTTCCCGTAAATGCCACGTTTAGTTCTCAGTTGCCAATTAATGAAATGAAATTAAATGAAATGAAATGATATTTATTTCTGTAAATAGATCTTTTGAAGACACTTTTACAAGTCGTTTTCTTTTACATATATTTTTTTTAAACTAGATGGCGCCGACATTGCCTATCTGACGACCGACGATCTGACGACGGTCCCTTTTAAAGTCCAGACAATAGTTATATCATAGATATGCGAGTTTTACAATGTAGGGTAAAATCTGAACAGGCCTTTTGAAGAAAGAGCCATAACAGCTTTGAGTTGACCTGTCCCAACTGACGGCAGGCATACATCAGTCCTCGTGTAGCTCAACCATTTTTTAGGGAGCTCAACGATCCGTCGTATGACGATACCAGATCAGCAAGACATTTGCGTAGGTCATGTGAAACACTCAAAGCTGTCAGAAAACTTGTATTATAAATCTTAATATTGTTAGAGCTAACCTACATAGTACTCACATTTACATTTTTATCCTTTTTTTTATATAACATTAAATATACACATTAGAAATGAAAACAAAAGCATATCCAAAGACAATGCTACAATTTACATTAGTACAGATGATAAAACTATTTTTTTTTTATAAGCTTACTAGCAATGTGGTTCACACATTACTAGTATTCTTGTTAACCCCTCGTGCTAAGCTAAATGCTTGTGTTACGAATGGGTTCATGTCAGTAGTGCAATGGGTAGGGTTCGAACCGGCAACCATATGATCGCAAGTCCGACGCCCTAGCCATTAGGCTACCAACGCAACGCAACTATGCAAGATAACTAAATGTATTATTGGATAATTAAATGTTTTAGTTTGAGTAATTAGGTCAGTTTGAACTTGATGTGTAAGAAGTGGTTTCTAAAACTTCACCGCTGTCCCCGGCTATTGTATATGTTTGACTAGTAAATTATCGGTAGTATTTTTGGAATCACTTTTCAAAACTGTCACCCATGTTGCCCCCTTGCGTAGGCCGCGGGGGGCCGTGCCACCCCCCCTTGCACCCCAAGCTACGCCACTGCTCCTGACTTGTTGATGCAGCTACCGGTTTCTTTTGGTAGCTAGAAATCGGTCATGTTTTCGTAACTTGAAATGTCTTTCATAAATCTTTTTGACTTCCTTAATAATTGCCTCATTAGTCTAGTGGACCTAGAGGTCCTGGGTTCGATCCCCAGGTCGAGCAAAGTTTTATTGGGTTTTTCTATGAAATTCCCAGTAGCAGCTCGGAGTCTGGATTTGTGCCCGGTTAATGGCAATTACATGGGACCTAAAAATACCGAAATGCGGGTTTACATTGGTACACCTCTGCCTAACCCTTCGGGGAATACAGGCGTGATGGTATGTGTTCCTTAATAATAGAAGAATTCCGAATTCAAATCTAAGACAAGTTTTATTTTTTTTAATTATTAATATTTTTTAGTAGACTAGACTAGGCATTAGTATTAGTTTTAGATTATTTATTTATTAGACTAGGCACAACTTGGTTAAAGTACGTACAAATTGTTTTATAGTGTAAAAGTAATTTCATTGTTACGTCCGGGTCACTCCGCGTATCTGGACTAAGTGTAGGTTTACAGGTGAAAGTTATAAGTTCATAATTTTTATTGCATTGCCCGCGAAATTTTAAATTGGTTACATTTGTCAGATACGCGGATTTATCCAATGCTAGTTCCGCGGATTTGCACTATGCCTGACGTTATGTCACGACAAAATTCCGTACTTGTATTTATAGGCTTACATAGTCGCACCATTACAAAGCTCATCCGTGCACGTGGTTCTACGTGACGTCCGGTAGAGGCAACTGCGTTTGCGCATCTTACAATACACACAGATTTAAGGAAATTGTTTCATTAATTTCCATTCTAATTTGAACTTAATTTTCGAGAAATAAAGTTGAGTTTAACTATGATACTCTATGATATCAAAATTCCATTATCGTGTTATGGTCTATAAAAATATTATGGTTAATGACGTACCTATTGAATCGTGAGGAAAATATATTTTTTTCATACCTTCTAATATAAGTTTGTCTACTTATATCTAAGTATAGATACTTAAATAAAGCGGATCAACAATGCAGTGTGGTGATTATCTAGTTAACTTTTTCCTTATGCTTGATATTCAAACCCATTCAAGTTCTCTTCAGAATCTGCCTAAATGTAACGTTCGAATCAAATCAAAATGTACGGAAATTATGTAATCTTTCGACTAATCGGGCGATCACAAATGTCATTTCCATACATTTCGATTCGATTCGATCGTCGAAACGACGTGAAATCGAGTCCAAACACAGTTTGCCAATTAGCGCACAACACATTCCAATTTTGTTTTGTTTTGTCAATGGTAAATTAATGTGGGTTCTAGCCGAATCTCCGCTATATACCTATTTAGGTAGGTACCTCATGGCACACTTTATCTTCTACGTCATGGCAGTAACAGTTCTTGCAACAATCAAATATAATGTCACACGATATAGTTTAACCAAAACCAGTTTAGACTGACCTCCCATTGTAAAGGTTTTCCGTACAATTCAAGTCCAGCGTATACTGGTTTTGTATTAGCTTGATGTGTAGCCGTGCGTACTTGTTACGAAAATGGTGGGTTTCGACAGTTATATTGTTACCGGTATCAAACCTGATTACTTGTTATTAAATCTAATAAGCAGTGATTGCTATATAAGCTGGTCTAGTGCCATTTAATTTTCACTTTGAATTTTGAAAACATAATACTACTAGACCACCGCATAAAAAGCCATGTAATATGGTTTTGAGAGTTCATGTGAACACAAATCATTTTTATTTAAAAGTATCAGGGTTGCGGTTCAAAGGTATTCCACCAAAACATTTTCACGTCGGTACCTAATATGTTGCCAAGACCGAGACCATATTGCTCGCACTGTCAAAAATTTATCAGATCTCCAGAGAAGAATAGATAGGTAGTAGGTACCCTTGCGCTTAGCTTGGATCATCTTGGATACCTAAGTGTTAACCAGATTTGGTAGGTATCAACAGTTTACCCAATCGGGTGTAGCAATACTAAACAAGATTCACAATCCAATATAGATAGCTATTCAAATGTGTCCAATCACGGAAATATTAATTAAATATGATTCTAAATTGCTATATTTCGTTCCAAACTAACTATAATGTCTTCCTTCACACTCAAGCAACGGCATAGCGTGACTAATTTGACAAAACTCCTCATATCAACCAGGGGGTAAGTAAGCTGAGAGGCTGATATTAAAGTCAATTATTTTTAAAATTATTATGTGTCAGTTGCGTGAAATAGCTTCAAATCACCCTAAAATAGACGCCATATAAGGCGGGCGTTAAACGTAGTTAATATAGTGATTGAACGTGACTGCGCTCGCGCATGCGACTGTGTATGAAATATTACGAGTTTATTGTTTCCTGTGCTTCCGCTAGAGGGTGCGAGAGGCGACCAGGCTTTAAACAAAACACGGATATTTACTTTTATTGTGGATGTCTGGGCTTGGAAATGGGCCCCATAGAAAGAGTAGAAGTATATAGAGCAATTAAAATTTTAGCGTATATCTTATTCTGGCCATGCCGTCATACCGGTCAATACTAATCCTCGTTATTGTATGAATTGTATCCAAGTATAGTTATAGATATTACGTTTTTTCTTAAGTGAATGTGGGCTTACCATTTTATATCATAAACCAGTATGATTGTTCGGTACGAACACCTTTATTAGCTGTAGTAAGCAATTCCTTACATGCGCGATGCGGTAATTAGGCCATTGACCACCGCCGTATTGCACCTTTATAATAATTAGTTATAAGTAAATTCAGTGCATATTTCACCGTTGCCGGGTGCGCTCATTAACATTAAAACATTCATTTAGGATAACATTTAGCAGTTAAGAACAATTTGCAGAACGTAAAATACAGACTCTGAGTTACCGTAAACATTCTATCATTTAAACAAGCATCCCCAGACTCAGGCACCAACAATGATGCTGCTATATTGATATCAGCAGACTATAGAACGCATAGAAAACCTTAAATAAGACATAATTTTAAAAGTTATAATAAAAATAAATTGTAGGCATTACCCATGTCCTCATATTCAGCAAACGCATACCCGTCCTAGTCCAGGTGGCGTTTCAAGAGTTTCGCGGTGCGCGTGCGCTCTATTTTGAGAGCAATTAGGAAAGCACGCGGATTCCACCGGTTCGAATTTCAAAAGCGTTCGTATTTCAATATCGAACGTTCCACGGTCTTTTAGCATATTTCGTATTTTAATCTATACGCTCGTTTTAGTTTTGGGTAGATGGCATACTAAAACTGAGCCCTGCATTCTTTTTTTTTGTTTCTTTGCTTGTTTAACCTAAAATACACTGTCAGCGGTATGCCTATGCCTAACTTATAGGAGAATAAAGGCGTGTTCTATGTGATCAGTTTGTGAGCAAAAGTTGCGCCTTTTATCGGCATTACAGTAGGTACCTAGGTACTTTTAGCTGTGCACTGAAAATCAGCGCTAGGATTCCTTCTATCCTAAAAAATATGAAGCTGAAGATACGATATTTTATTACTTTGTATAGGTAATATAAACAGATCAGAATGTTGTTCTCATTTCTTTTTTATAGGCAAAGTCTGGCTGACCCAGCAATACAAATATAAACCTAATTTTAAATAGGAACTTTAAGTATCAATATTTTTTAGTAAGTATTAGATTTTGCCCGAGGCTTCGCTCTCGTTTATTGAATTGTCATGTTGTATCCAAAAATAACCGTTTCCATCGATCTCTGAACCAAAGTTCAATCAAAATTGTTACAGCGATTTAGGCGTGAAAGCGTATTCAATTGACTATCGCATTTATATTGTGTACTAGCTTTCGCCCGCGTGGTATCTCGGCTTTTCTGCATTTAAAACTTTTCCCGTTTTTGCAACATTTTTCATTTATGCTCCGCTCCTATTGGTCTTAGCGTGATGATATATAGCCTATAGCCTTCCTCGATAAATGGGCTATCTAACACTGAAAGAATTTTTCAAATCGGACCCGCAGTTTCTGAGATTAGCGCGTTCAAGCAAACAAGCAAACTCTTCAGCTCTATAATATTAAGTATAGATTAGTCAGATTTTTTTAGGGAATTTAAATACTCTTTAAATTAAGTATTTACCTAAGAGCAGTTTATAAGTATTCAAATACCTTTCTTCCTTGGAATCCTTCTATAATTTGTTAGGGTTGGGGCTTGGGGGAAGAACTTCCACACCAGACCAGGCTAATTACTTGCTGGGATGGGCCTATTGGCCCCCTAGAATTACGATCTCTAAGAAAGCGTACAAAACGTGGTCACTATAAAAAAAACTTATTTTGTGATGGTGCAGCGGTGTCTACGTAATATATTCTGTTTGTATATATTTATTATCATCACACATTACCACCATACCTCGTTAAATGTCATAAAATCATTTTTATATTGTTTCCCCTAAATTTTGGTACTTTATTAGTTTTACGTAGAACATTAAGTTTAAAATATAATTTATATCGCTATAAACAACACGCCATAGTAGCACTGGCTGAGAACTGTAGTTGTTTAAGAAGAAAAGTTCAGAAGTTCCACTTAATACGAATTTGCATAGGCTATACAGGTAGGGTTGACTTGTATGCGTTTGTACCTGATATAAATACAAAGTTAATACGAGTACTGTCTCAACTTCTGGATTTCACATAGGGGACGTCCATTAATCACGTGATGTCTTTTTTGGAATCTTATTTTTTTTTTAATGATTAATGGACTCCTACTCACCGCGGAACACAGTAAAACTGTTTAATGTTACATATGAGGATTGTAACTAGTCAGGCGGATTACAAGACTCTAACAGTATACAGAATCTGACGAGAAAGAAATCGGAATTGAATCTCGTCTAGACGGAGCATGCTAACATTCATTCTGCGATCATTATCCTAGCCATTATTGTGTCTTCGCATTGCTTGTGATATAAATCTGTGTGTGGCAAATTATGATGCTACACATACTTTTATTTTTAATTCGTTTTATTTCATAAGAGGTTGGCAAAGCATTAGATGTGAGAACAGAGCGCACACTGTTCATCCACACTGCTTATCTTTTTTTAGCTTGTCTACAATATACACGGTGATACTTATTTTAGTCGTATTACACGCGAAAGAGCCTCTTCATATTTATCATTTTGAACAATTTTTACAATTCGACCAACCCTGAAATCGTGAAAAAAAGTCTGCAGTTTCATAAAAACATGTTCTTCGACAATATGAAATGTAGGGAATAGCCTGCTATTTTAAGGGTGGTCACACAGCAGAAAATTTTCAAAATAATCACTATTACAGCAAGCTTTTGGTTGTTAGACGACTATTGTCGGGGCAGAAAGCACAAGCTGTTTGCCGTGCCTCCATGTCGTACTGTTGCACGTGCTAAGTCGCCAATTCCTCGCACTATGGCCGCGCTTAATGATCTCTTGGATTCTAATCCAACAGATGATTTGTTTGCGGATGGATGGTCGAAGATTTTATTGGTATGTCAGAAGTACTGTGAGAGGAATTTATGAAAGTGTTGTTAGCCTTTTTTGTTAATTTCGTACAGTTTATATACATTAGTTACTGTAATTGGTTAAAAGACCGTTGTAATTAATTAAATAAATAAATAATGTCACGGTGTATAATACATTGCTCTATTAGTTCATCACATTGTTGCTTTTCTCATACGTCATTATGTAGATTGAACCTACTGAACTTATCCTATAGTAGATAGGTTGTATATGTAAATGAGTAATAATAAATAACGTGTATTGTGTGTCGACAAGTTTGCCTTGACACGTGCCCCCGCGCACAGATGTTTGCAAAAATATGTTATGTTATTGTAAGAAAGTTGGCGCTCGTGCCAATTATTGTGTCACCTTCGAGTCGTGAATCTTTTATGGATTTTCATTTATTTTTACATCCATCTCTGCATTATTGTATTTTAGTCTTCATCAACCAACTACAACAACAACAACTTTAACAATAACCAATTTAGACAATATTGACCAAGAACTAAAAATAACATTAAATGACGATTACTACAATACCTTAGACGTAAATCATGCAGCAGAAACTCTAATAGCATGCCTACAAAGCGCCATAAATAGCAATACAAAAACTATCCATTTGCCACGAAAAAAAAGACCATTAAAGCCATGGATAACCACAGGAGTACTCAATTCTATTAGGAAAAGGGATAAATTACATAAAAAAATAAAAAAGCAATTAAACAATGAACAACTACGATTATATTACATAACGTACCGAAACAAATGTAATGGATTAATTAAACTATTAAAAAAAGAATATTATCAGCACCAATTGCAAAAACATAAAGGAAATATCAAAGAAACCTGGAATATAATTAAACAAATATGTTATCTAAATAAAAAGAAAGATTGTCCTAAAGAATTACTTACAATTTCTCGCAATACTGTTGACTCATTAAATCTTGTTAACAAATATTTTACTTCGATCGGTAAGGATCTAGCCAATGATACTCTAAATAAACTACACACTAGTGACTACACGCTTGCGACTGAAGCCTTAACATGTAAAGGGCCCCCAAATTCAATGTCATTTGCACCAACTGACCCCATAGAAATAAAAGATATAATAAGTAACCTTAAAACGAGTAGCACCACTGGCTGGGACAACATTCCCACGACAGTAATAAAACAGCTATGCTTACGAGTTAGCTCTCCTATATGTCATCTCTGTAATTTAAGCCTAAGTAGTGGAGACTTCCCCACTGCCTTTAAAAAAGCTATAGTGATACCTATTTACAAGTCTGGTGATCGTAATGTACCTAGTAATTATAGACCTATATCACTTCTTTCGGTTCTGTCTAAAATATTAGAGAAAGTAGTCAATAAGAGACTAACGAAATACCTAGAAAATAATAACATCTTATCCGATAACCAATTCGGGTTTAGATCAAATCGTTCCACTTCTGACGCTGTAACTAGGTTAACTTCAAGAATTACAGCATATTTAGATACGGGAGAAAAATGCGTAGGGGTGTTCCTGGACCTACAGAAGGCTTTCGATACCGTATCAATTCCAATTTTACTTTCGCGCCTTCAAAATGTAGGAATAAGAGGTATTCCACTTCTGTGGTTCCAGAACTACCTTTCTGGAAGGAAACAAAGCATAAGGATTGGAGAGGAGGTCAGCAATAGTAGTAACATTACTTACGGCGTACCCCAAGGGAGTACCCTCGGTCCATGCCTATTTTTGCTTTACCTTAACGAACTCTGCAACATTAAAATTGACAGAGCTGAATTAATTATGTTCGCAGATGATACTGTCATTCTGTTTCATGATGCGACATGGAACTCACTTAGAACTACTACTGAAAAGGGATTACTTATGTTAACGCGGTGGTTAGAAAACAGCCTATTACACCTTAATGCTGGAAAATCAAAATATCTATGTTTCAGTATTACGCAATCAGGGAGCCCTAAGGATACCTTCGCTATAAAGAGCCACACATACCCATGTAACAGAAATACATACCCTGATATCGGTACAAGCTGTACGTGTCCCATATTATCGAAAGCAACGACTATTAAGTATTTAGGTATCATAATAGATGATAAACTGAGTTGGGATGCACACATACATTCAGTAGCAGCTAGGACAAGAAAGTTGATACTCGTGTTTAAAAACCTGCGTGAAGTGGCCGATAAATATCTCCTGGTACAGACATATCTAGCTCTCAGTCAAAGTGTCATTAACTATTGCATCTCTGTCTGGGGTGGGGCCACTAAAACAAATATGATTGTTCTTGAGCGCGCACAGAGATCATTGCTAAAGGTTGCATTCAAATTTCCCTACCGCTACTCCACCAAAGATCTCTATTACGAAACCAATGTCTTGAGTGTTCGTAAACTTTATGTTTATGAGGTTTTACGCAGATACCATAGACTCGTTATCCCAACGTTACCCAAATCAAATAAAAGAAAAGTGCGATGTCCAGTGCCTAGAGTCAACACAAAATTTGCTAACAGAAATTACAACTTCCTGGCACCACGTCTATATAATAAAATAACCCACTCCATACATAACATCAGATCGTTCAATAACAATCAAGTAAAAAGTAAAATTATTGCGTGGTTACATGACATGGACTACGAAAGCATCGAATCACTATTTGTTATAACGGCTTGACACACTCACACACACACACACACAGACACTCACACACACACTCACACACACACACACACACACACACACACTCACACTCATTATTATTATTAAGAATTTCTATTATTAGTTTATATGAAAATCTGAGTTTTGGTAGTTTCAATGTCTGGGATACTCTCAATTAAAATTATGGACATGTACTTAAATACACTATTGTGAAGGGAAGGAACTGACCCTCAAGATACAGTATTCTTACTAGTTTGGAGGTCAGGGACTCACCTGAAAGACGCACATGTAAGATGTTCATAATAAAGATTATTCTTATTCTTATCTGAACAGGTTTTTTCAAAAGTTATGCGAGGATCGGATAAATGGATTGGTACATCTAGATAGAAGAAATGCGTTATTTTTTTTGTTGACAAGAGGTAATAGGCACAGTGATGTGGCAGCAGCGGTGGTGAGTTTCAATGAGAATTTTCAGAATTTCCAAAGAGATTTTTCATTAGTCTTGGGAAAAAGAATCGCCGCTATGTTATTGCAAGAGGTGGATGCGAAAAGCGGAGGACAGGGTGAACAAGCGCATACTATAGGAAGCTTACGTCACGTCCCTCAGTGAACTGTGTATGATGATGTTGATGATAAATTGCAAGAGTTCATCAGTATTCTGTCTTTCTGTTTGACCCAAGATCTTAATATACGCCACTGACGGATAAACGAAAATATTTCTGAATGTAGGTAAATTAATCGTTTTGAATACACAAATAAAATTGTAAGCCAGTTGTTCTGTTTAAGATCCCTTAGCGCGTAATGTAAATATTGCCAATTTGAGTACATTGACCCAGTCCTGTGGAACTTTCCCTTTGGTTAATTTCATTGGCAAAGTGAATAATTTATTGGTAAAGGTGTTTGCAGGTATCCAAATTTAGGTTAGCTGTACCTGAAGAGGAATGCGTTGTATGTGAAGCGGTTGTAAATAAGTACCTACTTACAGCTTTATTTATCTGGTGGTGGTGAATTTTGGTTTGTGTTGCGGTTATTAGTAGCAGCCTTGCTGTCTATTATCATCATATCAGTCAATTCCATGAGTTAATTCCATTCTAGTGGGTTCACTGCTGATGAAATGGCCTCCCCAAAGATTTCCACCGAGACCGGATACCTATTCTTCGTCGTTTTCCGGTGCAGGGTCTCCACTTGAGAACCTTTAATCTTCCTTTCCTTTCCCTTTTACAGAAGGAAGTACAAACTATAACCGTACATTCCTTGCTTCCTTTCTACGATCGGGGCTATAGGGTCTATGAGTGCATACATTTTAAAAAGCGGCGGTAGCCTAATGGCTAGGGCGTCGGACTTGCGATCATGTGGTTGCCGGTTCGAACCTCGTCCATTGCTCTACCGACGTGAACCCACTCGTAACACAAGCATTTAGCTTAGCACTAGGGGTTAACAAGAATACTAGTAATGTGTGACCCACATTGCTAGTAAGCTTTTTTTTTAAGAAAAAAAATAATAATATCAAGACCCCGACAGGCACCTTTATCCAACCAATCAGGTAATACAAATGTGTTGTTTTGTTAACTATTCCTGTTCTCCTACCGTCCAACCAACCAAGTTTCCAGCAGCCCCAGGATGTTGTGCTCCACTAAGCTAAAAGTGCGCTTCCTTACACGTAACCGTTTATTTCAGCGCTATTGTTGTGCTAACTTGTATTGTGTACTAAGTAGTGGGAGTACGTTGCTGTTTACAAATGATTTCTACTGTTCAAGTAGCAAATTACAGATACAATGACAAATCTATTGTTCTGGTGCCCCCGGGGTCATTACGCGTTCTGATGAATTAATAAGGATGCGGAAAGAAAAGAGATGGATAGTGCTGCGTAATAAGAACTGTAAAATTTCATTATACTAGCCATCTCTTTCTATCTTTACTCAAGATTTTCTCCGGGCTCTATTCTATGGTTTAAACTTACCATCAGTAGCAGCTTATCTAAGTAGTAAGTCAGCAGTAAAAAAATAATCATAATGTATGATATTAAGTATGATACTTCTTTCTTAGATATCCAAATACATTACGAAAGAAAACCATAGACAAACTAATAAACAAGTGAGCACTAGATAATAAATTCTCGAGCTCTTTGTTTCATGTTGATATTTTATCATAGATCATCAAGTTAACTGCTCAACAGAGACCATAAACGATTGAAAACAATAGATGTCCCATAAAACGGTAACTATAAAGTCAAACGGCTCTTTATCTAATAGGCGTAGGAGCTAACAGCGCCATCAAAACACCATGTAGGCGTAACCTATATCTATACACCATACATTACGACTTTACCACCAGAAATGTCAAAATAATCTTACCATAAGTCAATACATTCCCAGCAATGTATGCTTATGTGATATTTTGGTGACGTGGGAGGTAGAAAGCCCTTAAGACTGATTAATCAATGATAATAATTACAAGTAGGTTCGTACAGGTACATCGTTTGTCTTTTCTTTGTATTAATATGAAACAAAAGAAATGTGGGTGGACATTATACTTACAATATAACTACGAGTATAATAGTCTTATAAGTTCAAAGGGCATAATTGATTTAGTTTATTCTTTTGTTTATGCTTTCGTGGTGGCGGTTTTAGAGACTTTGATTTTGGAGGGCTGGAGGCCTAGTTCTTCCCCCAGTCCCTTTCCTTCTCCTTTCCTCCTTTTCCTCAAGTTTCGGCGACAAATTTCATTCCTTTTAAATTCTTCACTAATTGTACGTCTGTTATATATTCTAGGAATTTTGATATTAATTTAGTATAATGTATTTACAACTAAGTACTGAAATTTTTGCTTAAAAATCGCTATCGAAGCATTCGCAGCATATAGTAGTATTTATTTTATGTATTGTATGTAGATATATTTAATATATATCATATAATTAAGTTTAGAATCATTTAGTATCTCTCTGTTTTATGAGTGCACTATTTATCTCTAGTGACTACTGCAGTATTTATCTCTGCGTCACCCTAAGGTTGTCTGGCAGAAAATGCCTAACGGCATTAAGACCGCCTTTGTACCAACGGTGCATAAAGAATTAATAAAAAAATAAATAGTACTTAGTGGAAATTAATCATTTTGGCAAAGTCCTCAATTTACACCACCATCTGCTACGATAACGAATGTTTTGCGAAAAAAAATAATTTGGCGCCCAACATGAGGCGATGCGCATTAAAGAAACAAGCAGTTATCTTCTTCAAGTAAAGAACAGTGCTTTCATTGTGTAACCTATATTTTGAGTTGAAACCTTTCTGTATTTATAAGGTTTCGCTTAGCAATGTTTTATAGAAGATTGTGAGAAGAATAGTTATTGCAAAAGAAAAATAAACGACACACTTTCATTAGTTGTTCGAGAAGGCTATTCCAGATTTGAAAGTTCTTCGTAGACAGTGCTGCCCCCCTACTATATGAACTCTTCAACACAACTCTAAACGCTTCAGGGAATACAGTTGTAATTAAATGCTCCGCACATACTGAAGCACTGTATTTAATATTTTACATCTCAACAATAAAGTAGGTACTTAGTTATTCTCAATAAAGATAACAGTCGCACGCCATAAAGCATTTATTTTATAACTTCATACTCTTAATCACAAACAACTTTTAAAACTAACGTGCAAAGATTATCCTTGAGAATTAATTAGCTGAGATCGGATCAGTTCAGGAAAAACTGTCAGTTACACAATAGTTCATTGAGGAGCCGCCATTGTGAGAATGCGCGCCATTTTATGATAAGGTTGGAAAGGCCCTAGCTGCTATTTTGTTCTAGGACCAGTGTCGCCGCTTTACTCCCACTACTTCAATTCTCAAACATACGCAACGTTATCTTTACAAGTTTTTCGCACACAATCAAATCACACACACATAAAGCGGTGGGCAGCAATTTGTTCACACACTAGCACCAAGCTCCCGTAGGCACAAGACACACACTCGCAACAAGCATACGCTAGTGCTTGAAAAGCTGATATTTTTTACCGATAAATACTGTCCGTTATTTTTTTGTATATTGAATGAGTAAAAGGGGAACATAAAAATCAAGAACTATTTTTATTTAATATTAATTCATTTAAAAGAAACTATGTCCTTGGAATAAAACGTAATCATTAAGCATTTGGGGGAATGTAACATAACATAATAGAGTTATAACATAACATTATTATAATTAGCATTAATAATATGTCGAATAGAATCAAATATTAAAACTTAAATAAAATAGTAGGTATAGTATTTGACTTAGATTTGACTAGACTATATTGTATCTATTCAGTATTAAAATCGAAGTAAAATAAAATGGTCTATGCCGCTGCATCTTCATTCATTCAATGATTCATATACTTACAATGGTACTTAATATAAAATACCTCTAACTAAAAATATACTCTCATCAATTAAATATTTAATATTTCAAAAATAATCTTTGTCAAACGTAAATATAGTTGAGAATTCTATCGATGCTTTTATTTAACTCTACACGGTCACCTCGATATCGATAGATGTACGCCGTGCATCACTCACGGCCAACCCCGGCAAACGACGAACAACGGCTATGGTTGAAGAGTAGAGAACGCAATGCATGCAGTACATTGCAAGCGGACTACGACATCGTGTTGATTAAGCGAGAACACATCGGGCAATGTATTTTATTTGTAACTTGTTGCAATAATATGATTGATGTTTGGAATTTCATAGTGATCAGTATATTTTTATGTTTTTACCAATTATTTTGCAAATAAACGCTATTTTTGACTTACAGATGGAAATATATACCTCCTCGCTATATACTGGTGGTCTGACATTTTGTCTATTACGTAAGAATAACACAACACGGCAGTTTAAAGCGGAGCTCTGTTCTCTGTAGTAGTCATAAGCACACTAAACGCGGCGAATGTATGATTCGGGCGAGTTATGATTTTCTAATCAAGACTGTGGCGCGCCTGGCCCGCCCACATGGCCATTCCAATCTTCTTTATCTCTTCCGTGGGTTACGGGATAATAAATACCCTATGTCACTGGAATAATGTAGCTTTCTATTGGTGAAATATTTTTTCAAATGGGTCCAGTAGTTTTCAGAGCCTATTCAATGCAAACAAATAAAAAAACAAATCTTTATAATATTATTTGAGTTTAGATTAGTTTAGTTTAGATTAAGTAGAAAACATTCTCAACATGTTGTAATGCAATGAGGCATTGAGGCTTGCTAAAAAGTTGTAGGTACACTTCACAATACCTACAGCAACCCATTTTGAAATAATTTTGTAATAACTCGATGCTTATTCTAGGTTAAAGTTATTTAATTTCCTTACAAGTTATACTTGTTATGACGATAATTGGGAAAGTATGATGCATCGCGCACTAATTGTTATCGTTTCGGCTTATGTATGAGTTACCGATGCGCCTATCATGCCGTCAGTATTGACTGACGTCTAAATTACACGTCAGTTAACATCCATTTCAACCTATATACATCATAGTACTAACTAGTTGTAACTTAGTTGCGAAGTTTTTAAGTAATTGCTGTTATTAAGTGGGTAACTTTTTTATTCTTTGGAACATGAAAATAAGTAAGTATTCCTTGCCTCCGATCTTCTGTGTTTTTTTTTACTATGGAAGAAATCGCTATTGCAATTAAAATAGGTGAACCTCTTGAATGTGGTGTAGACTGCAGTGTATTTGTAATGCAAGAAGACCTTTTGTTTGCGATTACTGTATTTTTTTTATTTTCTGAATGCTAAACATGCTAACTTCGTTACTGGTGTCATTCGCCTCAACCCTAGCTTTCATTGGACCCATGTTATGTACACCTATAATTAGTATTTACATAAAAAAACATACCTTATTCTTAAAACTTACGGTACCTTTTCTGGTAATCAATAAATAAATAAATAAGTTGCACAAACTCTTGCTCCATCCCAACTTTATAGTCCTTATTTTAATAATTAGTAGGATTATTATTTTGCATACTGACATTTTATTTTTATATTATGTACTTGGCATTATTTTTGGTGTATAGTAAAGAGTATTACCTATATCTATCTTACTCACCTTAAATCTTAACCACAACCGACGACTAATCATCTTTTCAAGACTAAACAGTGTACTGCGAATCTATTGCAAATAAGTTTGCAATAAAAATACTTACTTAGGTAAGTACTAGGTTACTTCAGAGTAGCGCATACCTCGGTACCTAAGTTAAGCTGGTCTCGTATATTGGTACCAGTTTGCGACCAGTGATTTCTATTTGACATCTATAGCCCAATTTCTGGGCAATACTGGTTTTTTTACTTATTCGGTGGCATTAATTGCTAATATATTCAAATTAAACGGCACGGAGGGATTCCGAGCGCATCGGCGCTTAAGATAAGGTGAGGAGAAATCTTGATTAGCATGCTTATCGAATTGAAACACATAGGATAGGCTAAGATTCTTGCATACTTATTTTTCTTCGTCCACTTTTAAACATCTTGTCATACATACACGCCGGTTGCGGGTACTACGCATATAAACTTTCTGAAGATATATATTTATTCAGAAATATAAATCTATATTTCTGAATAAAGTCGATGTAGTGGCTTTCTAGGTTGTCCCCTTCCAGAGGCTTCACTGACATCGCTTAGTATCACTAACTAAACGACAGTTTAGGATAAGTATTCTACTTTTCACTTAATTTTTCTCTACTAATATTGAATCAGTGAAATATCTTTAATAGAAAACTTCGAGAGCGCCTCTGTCGGGCTCCCGAGGAATTAGGTTTTTCACTTGGGCTACAGATCATGTGAGTATATGGTTTCTCAACGGGCCTTCACTCCCGTCCTAATTATTCTTACCAGATATAAATAAGGAGATGACTGGCCGTCACAGTAGAGCGCCCTGCCACTCCTCTTCACGCGTACTGCACACCGTAATGACGACAGAGGTACTGTTGTTTTGTTTCCAACACAGTTTTAAATTCGAGTTGTTGTCGATATGATCCAAGTTGCTGAATTTTGAGGACAATACCAAGTGATAATACAATTTTTATTATCATCATCAACCAATACACTGGCCCACTGCTGGGCACGGGTCTCCTCTCAGAATGAGAGGGAACAAGAGGGTTAAAGGCTTAGGTCCACCACGCTAGCCTATTGCGGGTTGGCGATACCTTAAGGATAATGAGTGATTAAACGAACTTACCTGTAAGTGAAGTTCAATCATCATTATATGAAGACACTGTCCTTTAATGATTGACCAATATGTAGTATCCTCTCTTTCATCCATATGACGCACGATTTTAAAGCAATGCAAAAATTCTTGACTTTTTATGTATGATGTGTCAACCTGCTGTCATTGTCACCTGGAACGCATTCTATTCAAAGCTACACAGTTTTTACAATTTTATTTCGGGAAGATAAGAATAGGTTCTTTCGAATGGGTATGGGTGGGTTGCTACAATCATTAAAGGACAGTGTCTTCATATAATGATGATTGAACTTCACTTACAGGTAAGTTCGTTTAATCACTCATTATACATCAGACAGTCCTTTAATGATTGACCAATATGTAGATGTTTAAAGCTAAAATAACTAAAATTGTAACAAAATGTGTAAAAATAAATACATTATTATGTTAATGGAAATTCAGTTTCATTACTTTACATATATTGTAAGATTATTATATTTCACCGTGTATTTGAACACTACAGATTATTTTATTGTTAGTATACTTATAACTAATTCATTCTTATTATTGTTTTAATTAATTAATTAATTTATAAATATTTATTTGTTTTTTGCCATAAAATCACATTACTATGTTATGATGTATTTTTATAGTAATTTAGAGCCAAAAGGCTATTCATTTCCTATTCCTTCCTTTTAAGTTGAGCAAGGAAATAAAATTTCACGAAATCTTGAGTGAGCCCTTCATTGAGTAGGTACTTACTTACTGCTCTTGTAAAATTAAATTTATTTAATACAGCATAATTATTTTTGCGCAGTTAAAGTTGAAGTCTATCTTGCAGATCTTTGAATTTATCGTTATATTAACTTTCGGCATCTGCGACTGCAGGACTAGTAGGTACTGTAAGTATGTAAGTATTGAATAAGTTTTTTTTTTTTTTTTTTTTTTTACTTTTACTTATTTTTGATATTATAAGTTCTGGTAATAGTTTTTTAATGCTCTCTCTATGCTCACTCCTTGTTCTATGCCAGCAGATAAACTACAACCTTCTAGGATAAATCTTAGGCTTATCTTGACGAAAAAATGACTGAAGGATAATTTAATTTGAAATTTTATAAATTTGATTTATGATTGGCTTTTAAGCTAAACTAGGTAGGTAAGATTGAGCAATTAGCTAGTACGTAAGTAAGGATATTTAGTAAGATTTATTAAACAGATGTTAAAGAGACATTTTATTATAATTACAATTTTCTTTGTCCTAGGTTCAAATTATTATAAGAAAGGCCTAGCTTAATAACGACCCACGTAAACATACCATCAAAGTCATATTTAGTTATTGTTGGTCTAGTAATTTAATCTAATATGGGTAGTAAAATGCCAATGTCTCAAAGAATCTTTAAAACTTATAATTATCAGAATTTGTATGGAGATACCTATAAGTACCTATTTAAGGAATCAGTGTGAGCACACATTTAGCTTAATTAAGCTTTTATTATGAAACAAAGGGCAAGAAGATATAATTTTAAGAATACGATCAATCTTGTTTGAATTATAGGACACACTAAACCGTAACGGGTGATTAGGATTGTTTTAGTTATGAAATCCATTATAATAGCTGTGAATGTCATGATTCCTCTCATGAATGCTAATTAGCGATAACGCACCCGGTTGCGGACTCTTTGAACACGAGATGTTATTTTACTGAGAAACAATCATCACTTGTGACACAAGCATCGACTTATATGAGTATTGGGTACTAGGATTGAACAATCCAATATGGCACTCATACAATTAATTTCAGTTACATTAAGGAAAATTGCTGAGAAGGCCTAAAAAGAAGAATGGCTACTAGTTTGTAAAAGTATCTATTGCACCTATGTACTTCTTCCATGTCACCTAATATTTAAGAATTTAAATTTCAAATAATGTTGGTTGTAAATATTATTAATATAAAATCTGTTATTATTTCTGATTCTTTTTGATTTATATTTAATTTTTATAAGTAATCTCGTACAAGTTATTCCTAATTAAGTTAAACTTTGCAGCTAATGTGTGAAGTAAATATTTAATTATTTATATTATCACATTTCCATATACAATTCTATTGCCATTGGTACTTATTAAGGAATTGATTGGAGAATATGAAATGGTCACCCGTGATTCTACATAAATCAGAACTATAATTAACACAATGTAATGTTATCATTAATAATATGATAATTCAAATTTCAGATTTTATTTTAATATTTAATCTCCCAATATTACCTATATCTCTTGATGGTTCCTACCTATTAAATTACCTCATTTGCTTTTCTGGCATAATATGCTAGAAAATTAATAATAATTCATTAATATTATTAATTATATAAATGCATATTAAAATTAATTAATTCTAATTAATTAGTAAGATTGTAATGTTAGCATTCCAATCCAAAGGTTACATTCTATAATAGGTATCATTGATATAATAAAGAGAAATGGTGTTTTTAACATTAGCCACAGATTCTAGAATCTAAGTATATATTTTTTTTTTTTTTTTTTTAAGTACTATGATTCAATTTTAGGTTCAATTTTATATTATATTGGACCTAAACATGTCACCGAACTGACACTGGTACACCTCTGCCAACTCTTCAGGAAATACAGGTATATATGTGTGTATGTATGTAGGCAGGTGTTTTAAGCTCTGAGTATAGAGACTTTTTATAATCACTGTGACATGTAATGTAGGAACAGTTCCTCAAAAACTTAAAACCTCTAATCAATTACAATGATTAGGTATATAAGAGGTTAGGAAACTTAAATCCTTACCAAGTTGTTTGGCAGTGTAAGAACTGTTTTTGTAAATGTCAATTAAATAATTTAAATTATGATTTCTCTTTTATGCAGAAATTAGTACATATTGTTTTGAATTAAATATAAACCTGATAGTTAGTCATTTCATGGTATATAAGGCAATTTTTCTGGTTACTTTTCAGCACTGGCACAGTTGCACTGGTAAGTTGAATTAACTATTTAAATAAGGTGCTGATTTGTAGCCTTAGGATCTCAGAATAGTACAGTTTGTTTTAGAATTTAAGTGAAGACGCAGTTGTTCAATAGATTAACAGAAGCTAAACTATTAAATTTGTTTTGGTTCTAAATATAAATATTTTGCATCTGTATATCCTGTGATAGGTACTTCCTATTATTTTTGATTATTACCATAAGGCAGACATAGATTTCATGTAAGTTATAAAATAATTTTCTGCAGTGATGGTATTTAAAACATAAGCATATTATTTAAAATATTCTTATCTAAAACGCTGGGTAATTAATTGACTAAACATAATCAATATTCTGATGTTAAGAGTATTCTGGTTGCATACTACAATTCCATGAGATCCTCATCCTTATGGATTCAGATATAACAACCCGCTGTAACAAATTTTGTTTTACTTTGTTTTTCTCCTTCCTGAGGAGCTAGGTAGGTACCAGATGCTTATTATAACCAAACTGGTTTTTGACAAAATGATAGGTATATCATTCTCCTTGTCCAAATACATTGGTAGGAGGTCTTCAGTGATTTTCTGCTGGTTATAATAAAATATTTATGTTATACCTGCCAGTATGTCTGTGATGATACTGATCACTGATTGTTGAAGTAGGTATGCTCCCCGGGAACCACCTGGATCTGCTACTGGTACTGCTGCTATTGACTACCTTCTCTCCTTGTTGCAGCTTGCTTCAGAGATTTAATTTGATGTGCCTGCTGCAGTTCTAGTTAGTATAGCATTCGGTAAACATTTAATAAGTTTATGATATTACCTTCTGACTTAGTTTTCCTGTAGGTTTAGCCACTATAGAGAATTTGATTTTGTCAGGTAGGTTATCTCCCATTATATATTAGTAACATAACCAACAATATATTCCAGTGTTGTACAATACTACTAGAAGTATCTAATGTTGCCTCTTCCGTTAACACTTTTTCAATTGTATGCATGCCCAGCATAGGTTAGGTAAAATAAATGCTAAATATCCTCGTAGTTGATGCACATTCCATGACCAAACAAGATACAAAATAGGTTATAGAGATAAGTAGTTATTTGGGTGATTAACGGTGTAACCATATAATGACCGATAGAAGAATGTGTTGTCATTCTTGTCAGTGCACATTTGTGAGATGTTTTCCTGCCTCTTGACCATCTCAACATTTAGAGTGGGTATTGCCCTTAGGGCACCACACTGTTGGCCTATTTCCTGGTAATTTGTTCAGGTTTTTAACATTATTTTATGAAGCAGGCACTTTTAGTACATTCCTATGTAATATTTTTTCCTAATCTGAAAAATAAAACTGTTTTCTACTTACATACCTTGTTATCCCTGGACTGGTGTACTCCCCCCCCCCTTTTTTTTCTTTTCTTTACTTTGTAATTGCACGAAATCCGAACACTTTTAGTGTAGTGTGCACCTTGTTGCATCAAAATATTGCCATCGAATGGTCCATCAGTACCAATGCTAGGCAGTGAACAGCGCCGTGAATGACCCCACAGTGACAATCCTTGGCGTGTTAATGTCTTCGAACAACCCCACAGTGTTGGTCCCAGACATGGTAACGACCATTAAACGAACCCACAGTTTCGATCTTAGGTCTTATTGTTTATTTCGTGCATTGTGAATCAATAGCAACTGTGTTGCATGTTCCATGTAGGAGGTTATCATTTACCTCAATAAGTATCTTGGATCCTGCAAAAAACCTCTTCTTTGGTGATACTAGGTAAGTATCTGTATAATAAATCACCACTGAAGTAAGGAACAGTCTTCTTTGGAGGGAGAGTGTAACGATATTTTATTAATTTACGTTGTCGTATCTTCAATCCTTGAAAACTTCTTCAAAATATACACATCACTATTACTTTGCATTTAGGCATTATTGTTAATGCCTTTTATTGCTTATTTTAGTCGTAAAAACATTTTAAATCCTGTAAGAAAAGTTTTTACGGCGTGCGTCGTTGCACGAAAAAAAAGAATGCGTTCCAGGTGACAATGACAGCAGGTTGACACATCATACATAAAAAGTCAAGAATTTTTGCATTGCTTTAAAATCGTGCGTCATATGGATGAAAGAGAGGATACTACATATTGGTCAATCATTAAAGGACTGTCTGATGTATAATTATATAACAAGCTTGTCAGCCTTTTTGGGCTTCGGCTAAAATGACAGTCATATTATCTGTTTCGTCTGCCTCGTTAGTCTAGTGGTCCCAAGCGCGACTGCTACGCTAGAGGTCTTGGGTTCGATTCCCAGGTCGAGCAAAGTGTTATCCAGATTTGCTATGAAATTCTCTGGAGCAGCTCGGAGTCTGGATTTGTGCCCGGTTAACTGCAATAGGTTCGTCCCCTATCACATGGGAACTAAACATGCCGCCGGCGAAGCGTGGGTGTACATTAGTACACCTCTGCCTAACTCTTCAGGGAATACAGGCGTGATGGTTAGTTATGTAGTTTCCATAACAAAAATACAAATTGCGAGTTTGTATAGTAACGCGTGCATAACGACATGCGTCGCGTGTAGTTTTGCGTCGAAATTACACACAGATTACCGCAGAACCAAGTTCAAGGAAATCACTGTTATTTGCGTGGAGACAAAGCGTTGGCAGAGACATGATTATGTACTTAGGTAGTACCTGCGTAATTGCTTAGGTATGTTATATGGTTATGAACTATTGTGAGTTCAGAAAGGAAGTATACGAAACGGAATGCAAATAAATATTACTTAGGTATTGATGATGTTTTATAAATACTCAAATGGTTCTTTGTGTGGGATTCCAGGTTTATTCCAGATTTTTAGACCATCATTGACAGTCACGGATGTTTTGAATAAAGGGCATATTTAATTTTGTTTTTTTTTTTTAAGTAGGTTATGTGGTGATCGCACCTTTTTATACGATAACTATAAAGATTTAATTAAGAATTAACAATCATCTATATTATTTAAAAGTAGAAGTGTTAGAGACGTCCGTCAGAAGACGACGTGACATATATTTTTTGCTAGGGCTGGTTTATTTAAATATTAGGAGAGCGACCTAATATTTAAATAAACCAGAGTTATTGGTTTAAATCATATATTTACATTTTACTTGGCGCCCTGCTACGATCCATTACTTTACTTAACCTTTTGAACGCCATTGTCACATAAATGTGACAAACGAAATCTTACCCTGAACGCCAACGTCACAAATATATGACAAAATATACGTCGCACCATACTATGAAATAAACAATTTAATCATTACTTTAGTGTGTTTTCACTACCTTGTGTAATTTGACAGAAACAGTGGCCTGGCGTCAGGGGTACGGCGATACGTTTTTACTTTGGCGTTCAAAAGGTTAACAACAACAGCAAGAAGTCTTTATCAGCATTCAGCACGCATGAAATAAGTCAGGTGGCTACTATGTAATAATTAAAATACCTTCCTGTTCTGAAACCGATACGTGTAATGTGTAATTAAACCTTTTTTCAAACCCAATTAACTGTTAGATTATTATGACGTATACGGTAGCATTCTTTATGCAGAAAACTTTCCCACCGATGGCAATGCGATGCGTTAAAACATTCGCTTGATAGCAATAAGATACGATTGATAATTTCTCTGAAGTGCGTAAATTGCTTCCGCAAGATAAGATATATCACTAATTTCGAAATAAGATAAAATACGATAATAAGAAGATACTTAATATTTAGGTATTATCTGTAGATACCTAAAGCGTTGCGGTTAACCCTAAGCGTCGGTAGCCTAATGGCTAGGGCGTCGGACTTGCGATCATATGGTTGCCGGTTCGAACCCCACCCATTGCACTACCGACGTGAACCCACTCGTAACACAAGCATTTAGCTTAGCACGAGGGGTTAACAAGAATACTAGTAATGTGTGACCCACATTGCTAGTAAGCTTTTTTTTTTTTTTAAAATAGGAAAAACATATAACATACCATCCCGCCTGTATTCCCGAAGGGTTAGGTAGAGCTGTACTAAGGTATACCCACACATCGCCGGTATGTTTAGGTCCTATGTAATAGGGGGAGCCTATTACCATTTACCGGGCACAAATCCAGACTCTGAGCTGCTACTGAGAATTTCATAGAAAACCCCAATAACACTTTGCTCGACCTGGAGATCGAATCCAGGACCTCTAGCGCAGCAGTAGCGCTTAAGACCACTAGACTAATGAGGCATTTATTCAGGCAGTTTAAAATCAGCACTAAAATACAAACATCGTTCATGATCACAACTTCCAAGTATTTTTAATACCTACTTAGGAAGAAGAAACGTGGTAACTAAATGTGTTATTACCATTAATTAGACTAAATAATCATAAATCCAAAATTAAAATAATAATTACGATCATTTATCTACGCATCAATTTCGATCGATAGTTCACGCCGGCCAGTGGGCACTACTTATTTAAAACAAATTACTTCCGCGGCCTTCGTTTAATACCGTTTAGTTCACTAATCACGCATCTATGGGCATTTCCCCTTCCGAATTGAAAGGCCGACGACACGGGATGTTAAAAATAATGAATAAAGCTATATTCTTTAACATACCATCACGCCTGTATTCTCCTAGGGGGCAGAGGTGTACACCACACTTCGCTGGTATGTTTAGGTCCCGTGTAAGGGGGTGAGCCTATTGCCATTAACCGGGAACAAATCCAGAGCTGCTACTGAACATTTTATAGAAAAACCCAATAAATGGAAATAAATATTCTACCGAGTCTTAAAAAAAAATAATGATAGAAAACCTAACATTTATTAGGTACCTATTTATCATTTATTGTACCGAATATGAAGAAAATGCTGCATTGGTCAAATTATTTAAGAATTTAAATATGTAATACCTACCTAACTATTTACTTACCTAAGTTTATGAAATTTTACTCAAATCAAAAGTTATTTTTTTGAATAAAATACTTAATTATAGCCTGTTTTATTTAAATAATCATAAATTGGGTTTAATTAAGCCTTTAGCGAATGTAATTAGGTAATAAAGTTTTATTTATAATGCTTAAACTACTGCCGAATCAGTTTTGGCTAAGTAGATATAGGTAGGTATTTTAGTTAAGATATAATTTTCAAACATTACTCAGGCATCTTTGCCGTAAACTATTTGAAGTTTGATTAATATTTATATGCAAAAGACGTAGATTTAATGAGTTTGTGGCCTTCCTAGAGTGTCGATAGATTATAAGAAATATCAGCACTGTACGTAGAGTATTTATTCCCGGAACACACAAACTGTGTGAACTGAACGCGTGGCGCCTTGCGAAACAATGCTAATTGTATGTGTATCAACTTCAAGGAACAGTAAAATATTTAGCTAGTATATCATTTGCATCAAACGACGATTTGCCACGTCGAACGAATGATCGCATACTAAATCTTATAATGTGTGAATTAGCTACAACTTTATTAACTTGTAAGTATCTACTGGAAAACGCAGATCCTTAGACTTATGACGCGTGAGTAATACCACGTGGTTTTTGAACCTCCAGGTTAGACTGCCTACATAATTCGAGGGCGCCTTTCTCAACTGCTCGTTATTGTCCTCTTTTAAATCGGTAGTCTACTAATTCGAATAATTATTTTAGAAATGATATGCCCCTGTAAAGCTTCATATCATTTTTGAAAAACGCCAAGACACCGACTGCGAGCATCTTTAGACAGGACAGACACCAACCAAACCCAAATTTGTCCATGTCCAAGCGCATATCTATATGTATAGGTACCTACCTAAGGAAGTTATGAACAAACATACGTACAAAAACAAGAAAAGAAATATTATACAGACGTATTGTGTTCCGCCTTCATCAGTTAGTGAGTGAAAATTTGTTTTATCTAAAGCTCTCGTAACTACAATAATTATTAATCGCAAAAATTATATTTCTCGTAAACAAAAACAATACTCTGTAATTGTATCGATAATATCGTGTTGCGTATTACATCACCACTCGTGCTTCCTCACAATGGCGCGTAATCGATTCAGTGGCGATATGAAACGATTCACGGTGAAATTGAGTATTGTTACACTTCGAGTTAGTCATGCGGGCCTTTTATGTCCCTTCTCGTGATGGAAACTGTGATAACAGAAGTCATGTGCGACCATAGCGTTTACGTCACTCATTCCATGATAAGGCCTGTTTGGTGGAGCTGACATTTGACATCTCTCTCATTTACATATCGGCGATCTACGCCCTCATTAGTATAGTGTTCGCAAACGTGGACCGAGGGGTCCTAGTTCTCAGATTCCCAGGTAAAGCAAAGTTTTAGCTAGGAGCTTGCATTTGTGCTGGGATAAATAGCAATAAGCTCGCCTGTATGACATGAAATCTAAAAATATATGTATTGGCGTACTACCCTGCATAACCCAGGACTTTGCATGATTTTTTTGAGCTAATAAGTGCATATGGAACACCTATTTTGCCCATATCTATCGGTTTTTATCGTGAACTAGAGGTAGACCTGCATCAGAAACAAAGAAATGACTGACAGAAAATAATAAATAGAATAGAAAATAATAAGGAAGTAATTTGATTATTTTACGGATATGTTAGGTACCATTTTGTCGTGTATTTGTATGAGTCAACACCTCAAGAGGGAAATGGATCATTGTGCTGATCTACTTGGAACTAACGCGCTATCTAGAAATAGTTATGACTTCCAGACTGTCTAGAACTGTTGTTGAAGGAAATAAGTATCATATCATAATTCCAGTGATAACGGGTAAGAAAAGAAATCACTTTGAAGTTAACACAACATCTACTCTTATTTTTATAAGAAACAAGCATACGGGCTGTCTTATGGTAAGTGGTAACCGCACCGTATAGATGCCAAATACACCAGAGATATCACTAGGGCATTGTCTTCTTGCGAGTGAGAAATCAGATGTTAAGTCTCATTTGCCCATACATACACTCACGCCTTTTCCAAAAGCGGTAGGAAGAAACGATCTTGACCGACCGCCACTTGTTACGACTCTTTCGTACTTCCTCTTTGGAGGATCTAACCGATAAGATGAAGCATGTTCTTCTAGGGTAATCTCTACGGACGCTGCCGCTGACATTCGCCCTTAAAATTTCAATTGTTAATCGTCTTTCATGCATTCATTCTCTCATCATGCCCCAACCACGTTAGCGTATTCAGTCAAGTTTTGAGTGTCACGATATAATTTTTGAGCTTGCTCTTCTCGTGTTTTTCGTTCATAAGGCTCCGTATTCCTTAGCTATTCCCAGCAAATTTAAATACCAGCGAATTTTATAGTGTATTGTGAATAAGTATGTAGTAGTTGCGCCGGTCCTCGAGGCATGGGGCGCGGCGTCACACGCGACTGCACGCGCACAAAAGGATTGCCGCGCTACCGGCGCACGCGCATCTCATTCAAATGGTCGTAACGTTTATAAAGAGGCTGGAGGGTTTGTTAACAGCATTTAGTGTTAATAGTTGGCTGTAGGATTTTGGCACCTGAATGCCTATAGAATGCATGTAAACTTGACAAAACCGAAAATCACAGTAGGTTCTTAGTAAATGGTGGTTTCAAGGTAGGTCAGTGCGGTTTCAAATGGGCGTGCATCATTGCATAATCATAATTGGCCTATAATGTTCCCACTGCTGGGATACAGGCCTCCTCTCAGTGCGAACCTACAACCAACAACTTGTAAGTCGCGGCCGTTACCACTGGGCCACCACCGCTCTCGCATCATTGAATGTTTTATTTATTTAATGCGCAATTTTGAAAATGTTTTAGTTTTGTGGGGGTGAAGGGGGGAAACATTTTGTATATTAAAAATGTTTAAAACAATCTTTGTACCGCGTTTTAAGCACATTGCGCGCACGTTGGCGTATAAAATGTCGCATAGAGGAGTGCAGATAAATATGATGGTCGAATTTCAACCACCGGGCGACAACTAGGTATTATAAATAGGTGATTTTTATTAGTTCATAGATAATAGACATTTTAAACAATATTTACCGTTGTGCGCTAGAGTTAAGATAAAGTATAAATAATATCAACGAACAAATACCCGTACATAATGCAGAGGCAAGCAAAACAATGTGGAGGTCAAACAGATGCGCTGGCGCACACTGGAGGAAAGATTTTCACACCTCGCTGCACTTGGCTTTGTGTATTTTGATTTACTGGTTTACTTTGAATTAAGAGTGTATGTACTTAATTCTTGAGACTAGCTTGTATTTTGTGGCCGGATTCGCACGAGCTATTTAAATGTTTAGTGAGATTGACACTAAGGCCAGAATGAAATTCTTATAATACACACACGTCAAGTCATACATTTCGATGTTAACTTTCTTCCCCTTGCACGCAGCGGTTAGTTTTGGAAATGTACCTAAATCTTGAATGTGTGGCTGTATTTACAAATTATTTGATGATGATCAAACTCTTTACCAAAGGAAAATCTACAGTTTCACTTATTTTAATAAAAAAAGACTAAAAAAGAATTCCAACGAGCATCTTACTAATAAGTTTATCCGGACCTGGTTGCCGTCTATTCCCTTCTTTTAAATGAAGAACTGAACAGCCCCAGAGACATGCTGCATTCGTAACTAAGAGTATTTGCTTCAAAAGCCCACGAACTCGGATGGTCTAGTTTTATTGACAGTCTGACATTTATTTAACGGTTCTGCTATAAGTATGTGATTGTGTCTGCACTTTGAAGTATCTACTGATTGCCAGGAAGCTATGAGAGCGTGACGATAACTTTATGTCTACTATAACTTGAATGGGAATAGCGAAGCAATCGATGTAGATTTTCGTAGAAGTATTTAAAATGGTGAATATTTAGGTCAGTCAGTTAACAACTTCAGGGAACTTTCTCTTTCTTCTAATCCATGATCATGAGTTGCCAACACCTAGCGTTGCCAGGCGTTCGGATAAAATCGGACACAGTCAGGCTTTTTACTTGGTTGTGCGACCAAATTAGACAGTGTCTAGTTTCTTTTTAGACTTTTTGAACACCTCACTCGTCGTCTTCTACTAAGACTAAAAAATTAAGAGTGTCCGGCCCCTTTTAAACATATGTTCGGCTGTACTAGCTGGTCTGTCCGGCTTTTCCAATGTAGGACCTGGCAACCCTACTTACATTGATAAAATATAAATATACAGTTTCAGCGAACTTTCAGCATTATACATACATACCATCACGCCTGTATTCCCCGAAGGGTTAGGCAGAGGTGTACTTAATGTACACCCACAGTTCGCCGGTATGTTTAGGTCCCATGTAATAGGGGGCGAGCCTATTGCCATTCACCGGGCACAAATCCAGACTCCGAGCTGCTACTGAGAATTTCATAGAAAAACTCAATAACACTTTGCTCGACCTGGGGATCGAACCCAAGACCTCTAGCGTAGCAGTCGCGATTGGGACCACTAGACTAAAGAGGCAGTCAGTGATTTCAGCATATAATTTAGAACAATAATTCTAAATTATATTAAATAACAATAAAAGAGACGTACCTATAAGTATACAATCATATCTACTTAATATGCTATTTAATCACGTAGATTCGTTATTAGGTATATACCGATTATTTCAAACACGTTTATAAAGAAAATTGTTACCAACGTAATTGGGGCTTAAGTTTTTGCCAAAAGTAATTTATTTTGGGAAAAAAAGCACAATGACGAAGATAAAATATTAGGTACCTACCGCTATTAATATCACGTACCTAACTACGTTTATCATTCATTGAGTTACTAAGTAATTGTACTAGACAAGTCAATAAAAATGTATTGCTCTGCTACAAATAATTGTTTATTTATGAAAAGTGTTCAAGGAGCCCGATTCACTTAATTAAAACCGTAGCGATGTCGCTGCGACCTAATCGTTGTAACAGTTTTCCTATTCACATCCGTCGATCGGACCAATTTAGAAGTCGTCCTATTGAAAAATCGTTGAACCGTATTCACACAAATGTTCGTTGGGCGAGAATCGTTCTAAAACGTTGGCTTGACAGTATTCACTTTACACTGGAAAACTGTATCAACGATTAAGTCGCTGCGACATCACTACGATTTAATTACGTGAATCGGGCAACAGTTAGTGTTTAACTTTACTAAAGGTTCATGGTTGTGTTATAGACAGGTGTGGTTAAATACAGAGACAGATAAGGTCATAATAAATGTTAAAAAATAAGTAATTTATAGTACCTATATGGTGGGGTCTGCGTTGGCGATTTACTGAATTGTGTGAGTGAGTTATTACTATTCTGGTGATATTGAGGCACTAAATTCCTACGAAGCTTCATCTCTTTTAACGACATAATAACTCAATGGCAATAATTAAGTTTTATATGAGTTTACGTACTTAACAGACACGTAATAGAATTAACGCGACCAGCACCGTGACCGTCAAGGATGGAGGTCCGAAATTATGCTGCAGGTTTCCTTGGGACCTTTGTGGTGTTCAAACTGTAATTAATACTTGTTATTATACTAATTACCTAATCATTATGTTGTGTTATTTTATCTGATGCCGATTATAATACTTATAGTGAATAAATATATTATGTAGTACTCGCAGCAGAATTCTCGCAATAGTTTATTTTACAAAAGAGGTTCAATGTTTTTAAATGACATCCAACCAAACCTGACGATGTTATGGATAATTTTAGTACGTAAAGTGGAAAATCTGTTTTTTTATTTGAAAATATTGTATAAAATATAACTTTAAATAATGATGTTTTAAATCATTTAAATACTATTATTACATAAGTATTTTAACATATATATTTATTTATAACTCCTAGAAACTATGTCCAGGGCACAAATTTCTTATCTGCTCTTGTGGATTGCTCATCTTTGCACGGGAGCTTAAGCTCTCCCGTGCAAAGATGAGCAATCCATCCTTAGAGATCCATCCTTAAGGATGGATCGCCTCTACATAATATGCGGGAAATGGCCACAGTGTGGTTTTATTCGGTAGGAGTCCAACATAACCATTAAGTATCTATTAGGATTTCCCCATAGAAAGAAAAAATTTGATCGCTCACGATCCATGTATTTACAGCACTGGCTGTGAATCAAGTGATCAAGGGCTTCATTCTGAGCCCTTTATCTGGTTGTCTTATAAGGCGTGATAAAAGCTTGCTAAGATTTAAGCTGGAAGTAAAAGCCAATTCAGGCGCGTGCGCATGAGTCAGTACGTAACAGCGGAACACTACACTATACGGAACCACTACAAAAATAAACCAATACCGAACCGATACCATGCATCGAGGAAGTAAATATCCCGGAAACACATTGATTTGTTATTCATTGTTTTGTAATCCCTATTTTTGTACTAACAATGCAATGACAATGTATTTGTACTCATACAAAATATGGTGAAATGCAAAGGATACGAGGGAATATTTGAATTGATAATTAATAGAAACTGAAGTAGCGAGGCAGTGGTGCAAGCGCAGTGATGTTGGAATGTGGAGTAAGATTCCTTTTAGTGGTTTGACGAATGTCAGAGGATAGTATCCGCTCCGCGCTCCATACAAACGTAGTATGGCCCTATCTTGAATTTTAACCAATTAAAGCCATTAAAGACTGCCTCGTTGGTCTAGTGGTCCCAATCACGACTGCTACGCTAGAGGTCTTGGGTTCGATCCCCAGGTCGAGCAAAGTGTTATTGAGTTTTTCTATGAAATTCTCAGTAGCAGCTCGGAGTCTGGATTTGTGCCCGGTGAATGGCAATAGGCTCGCCCCCTATTACATGGGACCCAAACATACCGGCGAACTGTGGGTGTACATTCACCCATACACCTCTGCCTAACCCTTCGGGGAATACAGGCGTGATGGTATGTGTTATGTATGTAAAGCCATTAAAATTTTGCACTAACAATCTTATCATTTAAATACGTGTTCCTTGAATGTAAAACATCATTTTAAAACACGTTAAAAATGTTACACGAGCTCAAAGATTGGTTATTGTCGATGAAAACGACCCATGACGAGTGCTACTTTTGACTCTTGACACTTGTCACTTGACACTTCTTGACACTTTCGATTTCAAGTTCGACTTCGAGCTTCGACTCGACTTTCTTTTTTCGACTTTTGACTTTCGGCTTTCGGCTTTTGGCTTTCGACTTTCGATCGACTTTCGAGTTAGATTTGACACTTGACACTTGACCTTGACCTTGACACTTGACACTTGATCTTGACACTTGAGCCTTGAATCTTGATACTTGTGCCTTTCGATTTCAAGTTCGACTTAGACCCTGGGCTTTCGCCTTTCGACCTTGACACTTGACTCTTGACACTTGTCACTTGACACTTGACACTTTCGATTTCAAGTTCGACTTCGAGCTTCGACTAGACTTTCTTTTTTCGACTTTTGACTTTCGGGTTTCGGCTTTTGGCTTTCGACTTTCGATCGACTTTCGAGTTAGACTTGACACTTGAAACTTGACACTTGACCTTGACACTTGACACTTGACCCTTGACTCTTGACACTTGTCACTTTCGATTTCAAGTTCGACTTCGAGCTTTGACTCGACTTTCGACTTTCGGCTTAGACTTGATACTTGACACTTGACACTTGACACTCACACTTGACACTTAACACTTGTCACTTGACACTTCTTGACACTTTCGATTTCAAGTTCGACTTCGAGCTTCGAGCTTCGACTCGACTTTCGACTTTCGACTTAGACTTGATACTTGACACTTGACACTCACACTTGACACTTGACACTTGCGCCTTTCGATTTCAAGTTCGACTTAGACCTTCGGCTTTCGCCTTTCGACCTTCGACTCGACAATCGACTATAGACTTTTGACACTTTACTTTTGACACTTGTCACTTGACACTTGACACTTTCGATTTCTAGTTCGACTTCGAGCTTCGACTACTTCCGATTACCTTTTTTCGACTTTTGACTTAGACTTGACACTTGCCACTTATCAATCGACACTTGACACTTGACACTTGACACTTGTCACTTGACCCTTTTTCGACTTTTGACTTTCAACTTTTGACTTTTGACTTAGACTTGACACTTGACACTTGACAATCGACACTTGACACTTGACACTCACACTTGACAATTGCGACTTTCGATTTCAAGTTCGACTTTAGACCTTCGGCTTTCGCATTTCGACCTTCGACTCGACTATCGACTATCGACTATCAACTTAGACTTGACACTTGACCTTGACACTTAACCTTGACACTTGACCTTGACACTTGACTCTTGACACTTTCGATTTCAAGTTCGACTTCGAGCTTCGACTCGACATTCTTTTTTCGACTTTTGGCTTTCGGCTTTCGACTTTCGATCGAGTTAGACTTGACACTTGAAACTTGACACTTGACACTTGAAACTTGACACTTGACACTTGACCTTGACACTTGACACTTGACCTTGACTCTTGACCTTTACACTCGACCCTTGACTCTTGACACTTGTCACTTGACACTTTCGATTTCAAGTTCGACTTCGAGCTTCGACTCGACTTTCTTTTATCGACTTTTGACTTTCGGCTTTCGACTTTTGACTTTCAACTTTCGACTTTCGACTTAGACTTGACACTTGACACTTGACACTTGCGACTTTCGATTTCAAGTTCGACTTTAGACCTTCGACTCTACTATCGACTATCGACTTAGACTTGACACTTGACCTTGACACTTGACCATGACACTTGACCTTGACACTTGACCTTGACACTTGACCTTGACACTTGACCTTGACACTTGACCTTGACACTTGACCTTGACACTTGACACTTTCGATTTCAAGTTCGACTTCGAGCTTCGACTCGACATTCTTTTTTCGACTTTTGGCTTTCGGCTTTCGACTTTCGATCGACTTTCAAGATAGACTTGACACTTGAAACTTGACACTTGTAACTTGACACTTGACCTTGACACTTGACACTTGACCTTGACTCTTGACCTTTACACTTGACCCTTGACTATTGACACTTGATACTTGTGACTTTTGACTTTCGGCTTTCGGCTTTTGGAAACTTGACACTTGACACTTGACACCTGACCTTGGCACTTGACACTTTATACTTGACCTTGACACTTGACACTTGTCACTTGACCTTGACACTTTCGATTTCAAGTTCGACTTCGAGCTTCGACTCGACTTTCGATTTTCGACTTTCTTTTTTCGACTTTTGACTTTCGGCTTTCGGCTTTTGGCTTTTGACTTTCGATTTTTGACTTACGACTTTAAACTTTCGACTTTCAACTTAGACTTGACACTTGACCTTGACACTTGACCTTGACACTTGACCTTGAAACTCGACATTTGACCTTGACACTTGACTCTTGACACTTTCGATTTCAAGTTTGACTTCGAGCTTCGACTCGACATTCTTTTTTCGACTTTTGACTTTTGGCTTTCGGCTTTTGGCTTTCGGCTTTCGACTTTCGATCGACTTTCGAGTTAGACTTGATACTTGAAACTTGACACTTGACACTTGACACTTGCACCTTTCGATTTCAAGTTCGACTTAGACGTTCGGCTTTCGCCTTTCGACCTTCGACTTGACAATCGACTATAGACTTTCAAATTAGACTTGACACTTGACACTTGACACTTGACCCTTGACACTTGACACTTGACCTTGACACTTGACTTTGACTTGGCTTTTGGCTTTCGACTATCGATTTTTTACTTACGACTTTCGACTTTCGACTTAGACTTGACACTTGACCTTGGCACTTGACACTTGACACTTGACACTCACACTTGACACTTGACACTTTCAAGTTCGACTTCGAGCTTCGACTTGACTTTCGATTTTCGATTTTCTTTTTTCGACTTTTGACTTTCGACTTAGACTTGACACTGGACACTTGACAATAGACACTTGACACTTGACACTTGACACTTGACACTCACACTTGACACTTGACACTTGACACTTGACACTCACACTTGACACTTGACACTTGACACTTGACACTTGCGACTTTCGATTTCAAGTTCTACTTTAGACCTTCAGCTTTCGCCTTTCGACCTTCGACTCGACTATCCTTGACACTTGACCTTTGACCTGGACACTTGACACTTGACACTTTCGATTTCAAGTTTGACTTCGAGCTTCGACTCGACTTCCGATTTTCTTTTTTCGACTTTTGACTTTCTTGACACTTGACTCTTGACCTTGACACTTTTGACTCTTGACACTTGACACTTGATACTTGACACTTGACTCTTGATACTTGTCACAGTTGTCACTTGACACTCGACTTTCTTTTTCGACTTTTGACTTTCGACTTTCAACTTTCGACTTTCGACGTAGGCTTGACACTTGACACTCGACACTAGACACTTGACACTTCACACTTGACCTTGACACTTGACACTTGACACTCGACACTTGACACTTGACACTAGACACTTGAGACTTTCGATTTCAAGTCCGACTTCGAGCTTCGACTCGACTTTCGACCTTCGACTCGACTATCGACTATCGTGTATGTTTGACGTAGGCTTGACACTCAACACTCGACACTTGACACTTGATACTTGACACTTGACACTTGACCTTGACACTCTTGACACTTGTCACTTTCGATGTCAAGTTCGACTTCGAGCTTTGACTCGACTTTCGACTTTCGGCTTAGACTTGATACTTGACACTTGACACTCGACACTTGACACTTCACTTGACACTTGACACTCACACTTGACACTTGACACTTGACACTTTCGATTTCAAGTTCGACTTCGAGCTTCGACTTGACTTTCGATTTTCGACTTTCTTTTTTTGACTTTCGATTTTCGATTTTCTTTTTTCGACTTTTGACTTTCGACTTAGACTTGACACTTGACACTTGACAATCGACACTTGACACTTGACACTCACACTTGACACTTGACCTTGACACTTGACTTTGACTTGGCTTTTGGCTTTCGACTATCGATTTTTTACTTACGACTTTCGACTTTCGACTTAGACTTGACACTTGACACTTGACAATCGACACTTGACACTTGACACTAGACACTGGACACTTGACACTTGACACTTGATACTTGACACTTGACACTCGACACTTGACACTTGACCTTGACACTTGACACTCGACACTTGACACTTGAGACTTTCGATTTCAAGTCCGACTTCGAGCTTCGACTCGACTTTCGACATTCGACTCGACTATCGACTTTCGACGTTCAACGTAGGCTTGACACTAGACACTCGACACTTGACACTTGATACTTGACACTTGACACTCGACACTTGACACTTCACTTGACACTTGACACTCACACTTGACACTTGACACTTGACACTTTCGATTTCAAGTTCGACTTCGAGCTTCGACTTGACTTTCGATTTTCGACTTTCTTTTTTTGACTTTCGATTTTCGATTTTCTTTTTTCGACTTTTGACTTTCGACTTAGACTTGACACTTGACACTTGACAATCGACACTTGACACTTGACACTCACACTTGACACTTGACACTTAACACTTGATACTTGACACTTGCGACTTTCGATTTCAAGTTCTGCTTTAGACCTTCAGCTTTCGCCTTTCGACCTTCGACTCGACTATCGACTATCGACTTTGACTTGAAACTTGACCTAGACACTTGACCTTTGACCTAGACACTTGACACTTGACACTTTCGATTTCAATTTTGACTTCGAGCCGAAAGAAAGTTTGAAGTCGAGTCGAAACTCGACTTCCGATTTTCTTTTTTCGACTTTTGACTTTCGGCTTTTGGCTTTCGACTTCCGATTTTCTTTTTTCGACTTTTGACTTTCGGCTTTCGACTTTCGATTTTTGACTTACGACTTTAAACTTTCGACTTTCGACTTTCGACTTAGACTTGACACTTGACACTTGACACTTTCGATTTCAAGTTCGACTTCGAGCTTTGACTCGACTTTCTTTTTTCGATTTTTGACTTTCGACTTTCGACTTAGACTTGACACTTGACACTTGACAATCGACACTTGACACTTGACACTTGACACTAGACACTGGACACTTGACACTTGACACTTGATACTTGACACTTGACACTCGACACTTGACACTCGACACTTGACACTTGACCTTGACACTTGACACTCGACACTTGACACTTGAGACTTTCGATTTCAAGTCCGACTTCGAGCTTCGACTCGACTTTCGACATTCGACTCGACTATCGACTATCGACGTTCAACGTAGGCTTGACACTAGACACTCGACACTTGACACTTGATACTTGACACTTGACACTCGACACTTGACACTTGATACTTGACACTTGACACTTGACACTTCACTTGACACTTGACACTAGACACTTGAGACTTCCGATTTTAAGTCCGACTTCGAGCTTCGACTCGACTTTCGACCTTCGACTCGACTATCGACTATCGGCTTAGACTTGACACTTGACCTTGACACTTGACCTTTGACCTGGACACTTGACACTTGACACTTTCGATTTCAAGTTTCACTTCGAGCTTCGACTCGACTTCCGATTTTCTTTTTTCGACTTTTGACTTTCTTGACACTTGACTCTTGAGTTCGAGCTTCGACTCGACTTTCGACCTTCGACTCGACTATCGACTATCGATGTTTGACGTAGGCTTGACACTTGACACTCAACACTCGACACTTGACGCTTGATACTTGACACTTGACACTTGACCTTGACACTCTTGACACTTGTCACTTTCGATGTCAAGTTCGACTTCGAGCTTTGACTCGACTTTCGACTTTCGGCTTAGACTTGATACTTGACACTTGACACTCGACACTTGACACTTCACTTGACACTTGACACTCACACTTGACACTTGACACTTGACACTTTCGATTTCAAGTTCGACTTCGAGCTTCGACTTGACTTTCGATTTTCGACTTTCTTTTTTTGACTTTCGATTTTCGATTATCTTTTTTCGACTTTTGACTTTCGACTTAGACTTGACACTTGACACTTGACAATCGACACTTGACACTTGACACTCACACTTGACACTTGACACTTAACACTTGATACTTGACACTTGCGACTTTCGATTTCAAGTTCTACTTTAGACCTTCAGCTTTCGCCTTTCGACCTTCGACTCGACTATCGACTATCGACTTTGACTTGAAACTTGACCTAGACACTTGACCTTTGACCTAGACACTTGACACTTGACACTTTCGATTTCAATTTTGACTTCGAGCCGAAAGAAAGTTTGAAGTCGAGTCGAAACTCGACTTCCGATTTTCTTTTTTCGACTTTTGACTTTCGGCTTTTGGCTTTCGACTTCCGATTTTCTTTTTTCGACTTTTGACTTTCGGCTTTCGACTTTCGATTTTTGACTTACGACTTTAAACTTTCGACTTTCGACTTTCGACTTAGACTTGACACTTGACACTTGACACTTTCGATTTCAAGTTCGACTTCGAGCTTTGACTCGACTTTCTTTTTTCGATTTTTGACTTTCGACTTTCGACGAGGACGACACTTGACACTCGACACTAGACACTGGACACTTGACACTTGACACTTGATACTTGACACTTGACACTCGACACTTGACACTTGACCTTGACACTTGACACTCGACACTTGACACTTGAGACTTTCGATTTCAAGTCCGACTTCGAGCTTCGACTCGACTTTCGACATTCGAGTCGACTATCGACTATCGACGTTCAACGTAGGCTTGACACTTGACACTCGACACTTGACACTTGATACTTGACACTTGACACTCGACACTTGACAATTGATACTTGACACTTGACACTCGACACTTGACACTTCACTTGACACTTGACACTTCGACGTAGGCTTGACACTTGACACTCAACACTCGACACTTGATACTTGACACTTGACACGTGACCTTGACACTCTTGACACTTGTCACTTTCGATTTCAAGTTCGACTTCGAGCTTTGACTCGACTTTTTCGACTTTTGACTTTCGGCTTTCAACTTTCGACTTTCGACGTAGGCTGTCTTGGCACTTTCGTGTCAAGAGTCAAGTGTCAAGGTCAAGTGTCAAGTGTCAAGTGTTGAGTTTCGAGTGTCAAGTTGACACTTGACACTTGACCTTGACACTTTTGACACTTGACACTTGACACTTGATACTTGACACTTGACTCTTTATACTTGTCACAGTTGTCACTTGACACTCGACACTTTCGATTTCAAGTTCGACTTCGAGCTTCAACTCGACTTTCGATTTTCAGCTTTCTTTTTCGACTTTTGACTTTCGACTTTCAACTTTCGACGTAGGCTTGACACTTGACACTCGACACTAGACACTTGACTTTGACACTTGACACTTGACTCTTGACACTTGTCACAGTTGTCACTTGACACTCGCCACTTTCGATTTCAAGTTCGACTTGGAGCTTCGACTCGACTTTCTTTTTCGACTTTTGACTTTCGGCTTTCAACTTTCGACTTTCGACTTTCGACGTAGGCTTGACACTTGACACTCGACACTCAACACTTGACACTTGACACTTGACCTTGACACTTGACTCTTGACACTTGTCACAGTTGTCACTTGACACGACACTTTCGATTTCAGTTCGACTTCGAGCTTCAACTCGACTTTCGATTTTCGAATTTCTTTTTCGACTTTTGACTTTCGACTTTCAACTTTCGACTTTCGACTTTCGACGTAGGCTTGACACTTGACACTCGACACTAGACACTTGACAATTGACACTTGACCTTGACACTTGACACTTGACACTTGACACTCGACACTTGACACTAGACACTTGAGACTTTCGATTTCAAGTCCGACTTCGAGCTTCGACTCGACTTTCGACCTTCGACTCGACTATCGACTATCGACATTCGACGTCGGCATGACACTTGACACTCGACACTTGACACTTGATACTTGACACTTGACTTTGACACTTTTGACACTTGACACTTGATACTTGACACTTGACTCTTGATACTTGTCACAGTTGTCACTTGACACTCGACACTTTCGATTTCAGTTCGACTTCGAGCTTCAACTCGACTTTCGATTTTCGAATTTCTTTTTCGACTTTTGACTTTCGACTTTCAACTTTCGACTTTCGACTTTCGACGTAGGCTTGACACTTGACACTCGACACTAGACACTTGACACTTGACACTTGACCTTGACACTTGACACTCGACACTTGACACTAGACACTTGAGACTTTCGATTTCAAGTCCGACTTCGAGCTTCGACTCGACTTTCGACCTTCAACTCGACTATCGACATTCGACGTAGGCTTGACACTTGACACTCGACACTCGACACTTGACACTTGATACTTGACACTTGACACTTGACACTTGACTTTGACACTTTTGACACTTGACACTTGATACTTGACACTTGACTCTTGATACTTGTCACAGTTGTCACTTGACACTCGACACTTTCGATTTCAAGTTCGACTTCAAGCTTCAACTCGACTTTCTATTTTCGACTTTCATTTTCTACTTTTGACTTTCGGCTTTCAACTTTCGACTTTCGACTTTCGACGTAGGCTTGACACTTGACACTCGACACTCAACACTTGACACTTGACCTTGTCACTTGTCACTTGACACTTTCGATATCAAGTTCGACTTCGAGCTTCGACTCGACTTTCGACTTTCTTTTTTCGTTATGAAAATTTGGCTATTACCTACAAACCATCAACCCATTACATTGTCCCATTGCTGGGCACGGGTCTGCTCTCAGTATGAGAGGGATTAGCCTATAGTCCGCCACGCTAGCCTACTGCGGGTTGGCAGACTTCACACGCCGTCAAGAAAATCTCTCAGGCATGCAGGTTTCCTCACGATGTTTTCCTTCACCGTTTAAGCGCGTGATAATTAATTGTTAATACGCACAAGACTTCGAAAAGTCAGTGGTGCGAGCCTTGGATTCGAACTCGAGACCTTTGACTTGGCAGTCCAATGGTCATATCACTAGGCTATCACTGCACTTTGCACTTCACACACTGCTATTAACTGCGTAATGCGTATATTATGTTGTGCAGATAAATTAGGAATCTTTTGTTTTCATTTATAAAGTAATGTCTCTGTTGTAGGCATTGTTTTTATATACATGATGGAAACTCGTTAACCGTCACAGTCCAGGGACCTGTGTTTCGCTCATTTGCTCATATCTGAAGTGTGACGCGTGTGATATAATGACTAACAATAGTGGCAAGGTTAATGTATGCAGACAAAAAAATATCTTCGTAATACAACTAGAAATCTCTTGGTGTTTTGTTCTAGAAGCTTATTTGCTTATCAGGTAGTGTTATTGATTGTTACGGAGAAGTAAATATCATGATTAATGCTACTTACTTAAGGGAACTCAACAGAAGTGTGTGCGTCATGAGACCTACAACTGGTTGATTTTTGATCATTGCTGACAGTATTAATTCTGGTATTTACAAAGATCACAAGAGCCAAAGGTATTTGGAACCTTTTTCATCAAATAAGATCTAATTTATATTTCGGATACAATCATGAATGTCGACGGGTGTGACTAGGAAATCGAAATAAGTAAAACTTATGTGATATCAGAATAAGATCCACCGACAGCACCATAAAATAAATGTAATCTGATACAGGTAATTTAGATATTTTTACTAAACGCAAAAATACCGCAATTATTTAAGCATTTCGTTTTTAATAGAATAGAAGCTACGTTATGTTTTTTCTGCGGTCGCTATTTTTTACTACGCGACCTTGTTTGCGTTTGTTTGTTTTGTGACAATCATCTTTAAAATTATACGGAATAAACTTTGGATTCACAATAGAACTTGAAACTGTCAATGTTCTGGAAAAAAATGAAAAATAAAAAACATTAGAGTACATAGAGCTGCACCTGTTGATGCCTTAAATAAATTATTATCTACACCGGAAAACTGAAATGAGGAAAATGTTATGCTGTTGTTAGAAGACAAATTAGCATCTATTTTAGTTCTATTATCCTATTTATACCAACACGTTGTTGTACATGAGTGTTATCGTCCTACCTTATAGTCTATCAGTCATAAGTCTGAAGGTTTAGAAATTAAGTTCTCAGTTGCTGGGAACCTTTTGATTTTAATATTGACTTAAAGCTAATTCAGACATTAACCTTCAATGTTCTCACATCCTCATATTGCCATAATGTACCAGTTAAAAATGTTATACCTCTTATTTTAAAAGATTGTCCATGGAGTTTCTTGCCGGATTCTTCTCCATAGGATCAACTTTTTGGAACCGTGCAACTAGAGTCATAACGTTTCATAAATGCTTGTAAAGGCTTATTTGAAATAAAAACATTTGAACTTGAACTTGAGATGGTTCAGGAAGATAGGACTATATTATTCTGACATTTTTAATGGTGCTTCTGAAATCTTTGCTTTACCATTGTAAAGAGGCACTATATACATACGTATGGGTCGAATTGTTCACCTCCATTTTTATTGAAGTTGGTTAAATTAAAATAATGTGGTCTTGAAGCATCTCAGTTTTTCTTAACATTTTTTTCTTTCAATCTATTTTTGGTTATCGGCTGTTTTTGTCCTATTCTAAAACGATACGACTAACCTTGTTCCTAGGTCAACGAGATGTCTTCCTCCACAAAAATTGGCATTTTATTCATACCAATGTGGAAAAAAGTCAATAAAACGAAATCTTCAATAATTTACAGTAGTACGTAGTACCTACCAAGTAAAACAAAACAGGAAAGTAATGATATAATTTATAAATTACGGTACATAACTTGAATGATTTTCTTTAATTTTTAAAATGTTTTACAGTTATCTACTGTAGCATAGATCACAACGAGTTCGTTTAGCTTGGGGCGATACTACCAAGTAGCTACTGCTGCTAAGCAATAATGTGCAAAGGGCATTGTGGATAGTGAAGTTACTGGGCACACAACTGAAGTCTCAAAATGTCATCATGTTAGTGTTTGTGTTAATGTTGTTGTCGTCATGTGATGCATGACGGTGAGTCAGCGATGCCGACGTCTGCCGGCGCCCGCGGCGCTCAGCGCTCGGCTGCTGCGCGAATGATGCGCGCTGACTTAATAACATGATATACGCGTTAGTTTGAGTTTATTGAGATCTAGAGCACATTAATGGTCGATGATGAATGAGTTGTTTTATGATGTTATCGTTGTTCGATTTGTGGAGACTTGGAGAGTCTGTAATGATTGGAATAAAAGACCATTAGCTTCATCATAGGAGATCGTAATAGTGTATAGTGAAGCAGCGAAAACTGTAGGCGCTTTTTGCATAAGTTTACCTATACATCTATTAACTTCGTTAGAGATTTGTTATGGAGTTTGCTAAGTACTTGAATATTTTTACCCGTAAGTTTAGTGTTTGCTTTCTTAGCTGAAATACCTTTATCTTTATGTGCGTATAACTTCTTGGACGGTAAAATAGTAACTCAATAACCTCATGGAAACAGCTAATTATGAAATATCTAAAAATAATGAAATTAATTTCAACAAATGATCAGATATCAGACGTCTCATTACGTCACAGTGCATTACAAGTTCAAGTTTCAATCGCAAGATGACGGTGTATCCGCTGGCGCGCTTCCGGCGGCGCTGGCGCACGCTTCAGTGGCGCAGTTTCAGCATACCATCGTATTGTTTGAAGGAGGCCATTGTTTGAGAGGAGTGATACTCCTGGGTGGGCTAAATGACGAAATTATTTAAACAGCTGGATATGCTTGCATGTGAATTGAATTTTGTAACGGGAAATGAAATTATTTGTCTTCACGCTTTTATATTATGCAGAGGTTAGTAGTAATAGCTAATGGTGCATGCCATAATCGGAACGTAAAGAAATGCACCTAGTGAGGCCATACTTGCTTTAAGATGTTTATGAATTATTGAAAAAAATACTGGAGAATTAGAACAAGACAAAACAAACAAAAATGTACAGTAGTACAGCTTAACGAGTATGAGTGACGTTATGAAAACCTTTGAAATTACATAACCTTGACTTTCATCTAATATTGTGTGTGTACAAGTACACAAAACCGTAGCCAAGCAAAATAACGACGACATTCTATAATTTAAACCACAATGGTCCACAGCTGTTACTCAACCGAGAACAGTAGCTGTTTACACTGCCAGTGGTCGTAGCCCACTACGAACATACATACGAATCGAATACCTATGAGTCATAGTTTGGAAAATTGTTGCGCACGGATGGAAAATTGAATGTGACTCAGGTCGGCGTATTTGGTTGTGTGACAACAATCTGCGTCTTCTGGTTAGAAGTACCAGACGCTATGACCACTAAGCCACCGCGAGTCCTACCCGCCAGATCATTGCCTTTACATTCTTGAATTTACGTCTTTGAGATAACTTCCAAGAGTCGAATATTTTTCCTTCACTAAAATAAATAGGTTTAAGAGCTTTATTTCTCATTAAGAATTACATAAATTCACTTACTGAGAAAACTAGTTACAACTAAAAAAAAAATTTATAATCTTAGCATAGAAAATGCAAAAGAAACGAAAATTGACAACAATCCTTTAAAAACTTATCTCAAAAAAATTCACCGTATCGTCCGCCAAACACCCTTTTATCCAAGGAAGCACGTTTTACTTACTTTATATATATGTACAATGTTTTTTACTACTTAACTACAAATTTTAGTCCGTTTGATTACTTCTTAAGAATAAAACTTGGAAGAGAAAAAAAATCGGGGACAAAATAAAAAAATAGGACAGGTCCTGGTTAAGTCCCTTGGGAAACTCTTTTATAATAGAATAGTGAAAATAAATGAAATCGTGGAAAGGAAAAATTAGGAAACGAAATATTAGATTCCATTATCCCAAAGCCTACTTTAATTAACCTGGAATCTAATATGTTAACTGCTAGCGTTCCTCCAGAAATATGCAATGTACACATACCTTATCAAAGGCTTATTAAAATCTTATAGCTTTAAGTATGTGGTACCAAGTGACGTAAAAATTTGATTGCAGTTCACGAGACCTATGTTTATGTTTAATTATTTAATTTTATTGTTAAGGGGCAGTCGCGTGCGCACGCGCCTCGCCCTCGGCCTTATCACACCACGTGATCGCAGTTTGTGTAATCACTACCACTTTAACAATCACACCGATGTAAATTTATTTTATTTTGTTGAATTCTGTTTACTAGAAATATTTTTATTGTTGGCACTATTACAATTTTATATTTCCATATTTCTAAAAGTGCTTTTTTATGATTTTTTCTAACAAACTGCGTCTGTAGTATCAAGCCTGTGGTACTCTTGCCATTACGAGTTTTTAAGAATGTCGACAATACAATCTCACCTATTTTAACCTAGAAATTCAAAATATTGAACATAATAATTTTGGACACTAGAAGGAAAGAAGGGAAACATTATACTTTCGATGCAGCAATTAAACTGAAAGTGTGTTTATGCACAGCGTCGCAAGCGCAGCATCAGGCTGTACTGTAGCAGGCGGCAGCAGGCGAGACCGCATTCCGTACCCGTCGTAGCACTCCGCGCCGAACCTCCGCGCGCGACTCCCGTGTCGCGACGTTCGAAGTACCGCGCGCGTACGATCGATACTATTGTTAATACTCGCTGTGCTTGTGACGTTACTCTTTATTTATGTGCAATGTGTTATGGAGCTTTTTTATGTGTGATTGCCCCTGAGAGGGCTCTGTAATCAGTGTTTTCAAATTTTGGAAGTTAACTATCTGGTAAGTTTTTTTTTGATATTTATGATAACGTTGCATCAGGTTTATGATCTATTGTGATTTTGCTGCTGAGCGTAAAAATTGATTGGGAGGCCGCAACTGATTTTACGATGCTTCAGTTCCATTTAAAAATAGTAAAGGAAGTTTAAATATTTCTTAAAATTTTAAAGGAACCTTGGATGAATCTTGGCCTTTAACTTTGTTTAAAATAGGCGTAAATCCTACGAAATATTAATTTGATTCTAATTTGCAACTATAACTATAACACACATTAATACCGACCTACACATATTGCTTACTTACAAATAATCTCTTATCTACGACATCTTTGAAAACGTTTATTGCGACGAGTTTACAAACAGTGCCACGCTTGACATCATCGATGGGTTTATTTTCTATTGTACTTTTTTACCTTTTTACTCTACGGAAGCTGTTGATATATTTTTATTATTTTCTCCTAATACTAACTTTCTTCGTGGTTCTTATGATACCATCATTCGGTCCAGTTCCTCGATGAAACGTGTACTAAAATGATTCATTCGCTGACTGCGACAAAATTGTTGTCTTCGGTGAATCATGTCGGTCCGAATTCTTTAATCTTGTAAATGTAGTAACACCTTTTTGGAATATAATCTTGTAAATTACTAATGTGAGAAAGTATAGTACCTACCAGTAACTATTACTTCGAAGGCAGTGTTTAAGACAAGTTCTGTTATTTTAAGGCAGTTGTTAAATATCCTTTTGCCGTTTCAACAAGCATTGTTTACGAAATCCCAAGTCAATATGGACGATAATGGAAAAGGTGTCGGGTGTGAATACTAAGAAAGGCCCGGGTTCAGAATTAATTCTTAGCACGTCTGGTATTTTTTGCTACCACCATTTTTTATTGTTTTACGTGATCGTAAACTCTTTTATTAAATTAGTAACTTTATTTGAAACAATATTTCTTATCGCCAATTCTTTTAATTTTATTACACTTAATAGGTAAATCGATTTCTTTTAAATATTAGTCAGGATTTGACTTAGGCTCGTTAAATTAGATTACCTCATTCAAATCTAATGAAGGTACTATAATTTAATTGCTTACCAAGTGGTGCTTAGCAATGCTTTACTTGGTGATGAATAAGAACATGGCATGTGTTATAAAAAATCTTCAGAAGAAGATAAACATAGTCCATTTATATACAGATGATAAATAACATAATGAGTTACAACATACAAGTGCCAATGGACATAGATCCCTATTAGTAATTGCAAAGGCGATCGAATTAATTGAGTTAATCACTGCAGGTTCGATAAGTCGGATTATAAAAGTAAATTGATTAGATGATTAAAGATAATCAGATCTCATTTCAATGTTTGTGATAAACTTGTTGTGGTCTTTAATAAAACACTGTAGGTAGGTACTTTGTAAGTTAATCGGTAAAGTCCCGGTCATAAAAAATATTGATGCAAGCGCGTTACGGGAACCCCGGCTTTAGACAATGCTGGTATGATCAGAATACGTAGGTACAATAAAGCTGTAAATAATCGCATTACCCAGAATTAAGTGCAGTTAGTCAACCATGAAAGAATATTAGGCCAGAATCTTTAGTAGGTAGTCTAGTTGCTTCCGTAGCAAATTATAAGTAAGCGTCTAAAACTTCGCTCGTAAGTGTTTTTGTGGGTGTGGTTTTTGCATCAGGTAAACGCAATAAAAGTAAATCGGGTAAAGTTTTTAATGCAGAACTAGAACCATTTGTATTGTTCTTGCATGTGATACCAACAATGTCAGCTAGACGTCAGATAACACTATAATAGTAATGGTATGTGACACCGTCAGTTATGATATACTATTGAATTTCGTTGAGATGGCGTCCCGGTGTTTATTTAGGACCAAAACGTGCGCACCTAAGAATTTAATGTTTAAAATACAGACGATGTTTCATGTTTGTCCACCTCCGCCGCCGTTCGGTCACGCTTCTGCTTTGCAACTTGTTCTTCATCAAACATCTTTTAATACCTTCTCGGAATTTGACTTGACACGTTCCTATGACTCAGATATTTTTCTATCAATTACTTACGTTAAAATTGTAGTCGATTGCGCTAAGACCAACAATTGCCGCGATTTCTGCATTTTGCTCTAGTATAGATGGATGTTGCATATATTTTTATGTGGGAACCAGTTGGGACACAATGCTGCTCTGCTAAGCTCTCACGCTCTCTGTGGGTGGTTCTTGCGACATTTCGTTCTCGAGAGATTGTCAGCAAGTATTGTCACTAAATTGGACATAGTTCAGCCGTTTAATTGATAACTCGGCTCCCTGACGTTTAATATCAATTATGATTGACAATAATAAATAAGATTGCAAATCAGACTATTAATTTATTGAAGAGTTGATTGAGAAAGACATTGGATTTCGCAATCCGATTATTTGATCATTGAATTTAATACGCTAATGACTCTATTGTATTCATTGAAGACGTTTAACACTGTCCCCACGACCTCCAACAAGATGGACAGACGACCTGGTTAAGGTCGCTGGAAGTCGTTGGATGCAGGCAGCATATAACCGGTCGTTGTGGAAGTCTATGGGGGAAACCTTCGTTCAGCAGTGGACTTCATTTGGCTGATATGATGATGATGAAGTAAACACTAAACTGTTTACTCAGATAATTTACAGTATGTGGTGAGTGGTGGCAAGTACGGACCTTTTAAGTAAGACCTCGTTTTAGGTATTTCCAAAATTTCACTATAGTAAAAAGCGGTCGTGAACTTTGGTCGATCTACTTTGTAGTTTCTTAGAATCGACTGTAACTATCAAGATTGATCGATGATTCACTTTATGAATCACCAATGATGATAATGACTGGTGGATGTTACTCGTTTTCTGTTCCATTCAGCCAGAAACCCACTGCAAGCAATTAACCACTTCAGCATATGAAAACCACTTATTTGTAGGTGACAAGCGAAAGTAGCATAAGAATCACTATTTGCACACTGATCGCTTAATCCAACATGCAATATTGCGTGTATGGTTCATACAATATTCTGAAATGTAAAATCGCAATTTCGTTCATCGTTCGATGCTCGCTTATTATTCATTTATACATTTGCATTTTTTACTTTGTAGACAATGTGATGTAAAATATTTGGAATTGTTGTGGTAGCATTTGTTTAATTGTGTGGCATTAGCCCCAAGCTTACCTTTTCGTAGGTCATGAGGCCGCCGGGCATCATTCTCATGGCACACTTGTGATGCACAATCAACACAGAATTTGTAAGACTAGTAAATGACGAACTATGACACACAAATAGCTTCACGCTAGTATAACATTATGTTGAAGGTTCGTTTAACAAGCTGTTATTTAATATGACTGTGTACGTAATTGATGTAATGATGGTCGTGCTTAAAAGAGCGTGAAATGTTAAAGAAGTTTTGAGAACCTTTATACAACTTCAATACTACTACATTGATTGAATACACATTCTTTCCTTACAAGTGTTTTTTGTCAATTTAAATTATTTTCTAAATCTTAAATAGCTGCAGCTTGAACATCTCGTTGTATAGTGGAAGCACAAAAAATAGTTGATCATTGTAAATATCGAAAGGCGCATTCCTCATGGCAACAGTCCGTAACGCAGCACCGGGGAGTTTGTTATCACTAGTATATTTAATATCAGAGTGACTTTGAACATTTTTTATTACATCAATGTCGAGGCGCCTATGCACCCATTCTTCCGTTCGGACATTCCGATTCTGGACATTGCCCTGTAGAATTTTTAATAATTTTGTCTTCATGGGTTTTCAAAATATTTGACGTGAGATTATTTTCAGTTAGAATTACTTTCTTTAATTGTTGCTGCATAAAAAACAATTCAGGTTTCAGCTGCCTGCTTTCAAATCGACGAGAATCCGCCACATTAAACCAAATTATATACAAGAGAATAGAATATAACAATAGTGTGCGGAGGTTAATGAAACCTTGAGAAATTCTACCATATTCTGTTACTAATTGGCTCTTATAACTATTATATTTTTAACTATGAATTATAATGCTTAGAATATCTCTTACATTGACTCAGACAATATTTTGTAAGTAGATTATTTGGTGTCAAAGATTGTTCATTTTCGTGTATAAACATAGTATCTTGACGATCTGAAATTCTGAACCACCATCAGTCACTAATTACAGAAGGGGCTGTTGTAGAAATGTCTCGATGTCTAAAATTTAGAATGCTACGTTCGGTGAAATTAGATGTAATAATATCGTAATCAGGGAAATTAGTAGCAGTAAAGTGTTTTTTGAGGCGTTGTTATACCAGCATCCGCTTGCAGTCAAGGCTAAACAAACCAACAAACCGATTACAATTTATTATTAGTCGCCCGTTAAATTGATAAACTGTGTTGGTTAAACAGATAACTGGGTTAAACCCTTTGGTTAAATGTTGATAGCACGCCTTTAGATAGCAGACACGCTGTTTTAAATGTTGTGTGTAGTCGATGAGCTATAATGGGTTTGAGTTCAAAGTTGAAGTAGTGTAAATCAGTTTAACAATTATTTGTCAAGAACTTTTAGAAAGAGTAGCCCGGGCATGTTAATTCTTTTCTAATGTAATCTGAACGCTGACACCCACCAAACTTCGTTAACTTAGTTTAAACTGGTATTACTATTATATTTCTAAAGACATCTAAAAGTTAGTTTTCATTGCTTTCTTGTCTTCAAAATAAACCATAACATATCACTTTATTTTCGTTTCTTTACAAACATTACGTAGGTGTAACTGTATATCGTATTGTGTGACTAACGAAATCGTTTGGTCTTTAAAGGCTATCATTGTCCATTTGATCGTTATCAACAAAGCTACTTACGTCTTTATCAGTGCGCGTAGTCCTTTCGTGAGTTTACTGTTCTAGTTTATTTTGAGAGCCGGTTTCAAATGCTGGCCAAACAATAGAGGTTACTTGATTATCTACTAAAGGATTTCTTATTGTTGTTCTAACATTTATACCTTCTAGAATGGTTGCTGAAGAATTAATGGTTGTAGTTTTCTGAGATATCAATATGTAGGAGTAGGGTAATGCGTATGATGATATCAACGAGTGGATATCTATGTTTCTTCGTGCTCATCATCTTTGTGAAATAGAACCGAAAGTAGTATTAGGCAGGCAGGGTAATGATGGCAATTTCATTTTTGAAATATTTTTCTTTCACCTTAGTCTTTTTTGTTACAATGAATGATTCAACTTTAAGGTAGGTATAAAGTTAGAGTAAGGGGTCAGCAACAGATTGCTGTCAGAGTTGCAAATTAATTATAATCAGTTGACTCACAATTTGCGCAGGTTGCTGAGCAGCTGGATCACTCAATTAGCAAGAAAACAGATGTACCTTGAACACTCATTGTGCTTAAAGAATTTGTAATATTAAACTTCATACCGCGATTATGAGTACCGTGCGAAACTTCAACAAATTATGGAATCATTGTCTGAATTTTAAAGAAGATTTTTTCTTAAGTTAGCTAATTGTGATTTTTTTCACATTTTTGTGGATAAACTCCGTCAGTTTCACCAGGGGGTGGGAAAACACTAGATTAAAGGCTATATTGAACAACTTCTGAGTTTCTGACTAACAATTATGCTTTTGCCTATAGGTAGGTGATAGAGGTCGCACGATACAGTTTTATGTTTAGCAAGGAAGGCCTTCATTTGAATTCGAGATTTAATTTGAATTTAATATGAAACTTATTCTGGAGTTTTTATTTTTGTATTCTATCTAAGAAATGTATTTTACCAAGACAACAATCAAATGGATCCACACTGTTATATGGTTCAAGTTATTTTTAGCTCAACAAGTCAACTATTCAAATAAAGTAATTACGCAGCGGTTCTAAGTAGAGACTATTTATATTAAACTGCCGAGGATTAAGACAGATAGTCATCATTGTGGCGCCATATGTATTTGTAAACATTATCATCTATCCAGTGTTTAAGAAGTTGCTAATCCTGCAATGTTTTATCAAAGTTCTGTTACAAATTTTTCTGATGATTTCAAATTGTTATTTTGCGAAGCGGACTGCAAATTCGCAATTTCGCACAGCATAGTTGTGTTAGAATATAAAGATATTGAAAGTTTCGTCTTAACAGAGTAACATATAATGTCTTTTATTGTAAATGAGCACCGTTGTAAGAGCTTACATTCCAGTACTATACACACAGCAACTGATATCTATTTGATATCATTTCTTCAGCCCTCTAAACCCAAAATACAAATGTGTTTCTCCATAGCGCAATATCTGTTCCGTACTTAGTAGCTATATAATCTGTTGCTTCAACTCCAAATAAGCTCTACTGCAGTACAGTACAGAGGGTCTGATAGCGATCTTGTGGCGCCGAGTTCATTTGTCTCAATTGGTAGCAGCTGCCGGCCGACCCCATCGAGGAAGGATTCATTACTCAACGTCTTCCTATGCTGAGAGATTCCGCTGAGGTACTACTCAGTAATTTGGTAATTGAGTGCGTCATCGTCAACCTGAGTTATAAGATGTGGACGGAGTCGTTTAAGAATGGTGGAAAGGATGTTTATGCTTCAAATTACTGGAATGTTTTTATTTAAGTCGCAGATAATGTAATACGTAATATAAGTGATGGTACTGATATTGCTTTATTAATACAAAGTATCTGTCTATGATAACAGGTTCTGTTCTGATGCCCTTAATTCCATTGGATTGCGCATGTCACCCAGAGACAACATCGGAGAGTAACTTGAATGCCATACCTATAAGACTAAGCAATGCTACTTAGTAGCGGTATTTGCCCGGATAAAGATTCCGTTGATGACCAATAAATGAAGTCTTAATGTCTTACTTAATCATTTTTTTTTTATACATATATACCGGACTCTTACTCTTAAGTGATGCTATAAGGTCAAACATCATCAGAGTAAAAAAAAATTTGGTACTGACTATCGAAATTACTTTATAGACACGAATGTTGTTGAAATTGCTGAAACTAGAAAAGTAGCAACCGAGCATCTTTATCAATTAAGAATGTTACATCAATAAACTTTCGAAGAATTATCGCATACTCCATAAATATGACTTACAAGTGGCATGCGTGAATAGAAAAAACGTAACGACCTATTTATACAGCGTGCATTGTAAATAGGTGCTGCGTGTTCATGCGTTTACGCATTACATTCCCCACCATTTGCGTGACTTTATTGCATGTATCTTCGATTTTCACAGTTGGATAGTTTTTGAAATTTAGAATTTGCGATGTTTCAATTCAGGAACTGTTGCTTGCAGTTCTTTTGTTTTTTTTCTCTGCAGCATCATTATTATAAATGTCTCTACATTTAATATACTTAAGGTGCAAATTACAGCGAACTTTTCTTTTTCTATTCACATAGGTTCTTTTTATCACTTCTATTATTTGTTTTCTATCCCTTTTTATGCATGTCTGTTTTTTTATTCCAAATTCTGTTTGTATGACATTTTGTAGTGACAACATACACATTACGATGAATTACGACTGTAGTAGTTTTCCTTCTTGTTAAAGTTCATATCTTATCGGTTCAAAGTTGGTAAACAAATAATTATTTTTATCTAAGTTCTTCATTGCACAACGTTGACTTAATTTATAATTGATTTCTTTATCTTTGGGCACAATTTGGTCAATATTTCTTTCGATGCGTAGTTTATGGAAGAAGCATTAGATTTAACAACACCTTGGTATGTCCATATAATAATTTATTCACTAGTAACTCTTATAATTTTAATACAGCAATAATGCTGGTAAATGATATAGCTAAAACGGTAGCAATGCAACGTAATCAATGAATTCATTTAAGGAGTCAATTAAACAAATAATTTCTAGACAAATAATGTTTTTTTTTTAATTGTTCATATTGTGTTAAACTAAGTACTTATCTGTTTCTAATTTAAGTATTGTCTTAGAAGCTGCGGTATAGTTTGTTATGCACGAAAGTTATATATCACACTACGATAAATCTTCTAATTCTTCTGAATAAAGTTTCCCATCACATACACATAATAATACATACACGCAATGGATTCTCCATGAATGAATCCATTACGTGTATGTATTGTGGGCATTTTTTTATAGTGTGAGTTATATATTAAACCCACTCGTTATAGCTAATAAAACCCTGTCAGTGTATAAACAAAGCCAGTAAAGAGAAAATGATAATTATCATATTATTATATTCATAAAGGGAAAAATACTTCATAGCAATAGGCATCTTCCAAAAAAGCTGAAACGTCATAATAATCTTCAATTAAAGAGGCACAAAACTCCATATTAAGACCAATTGTCTCAGTGACCGTTATTACCAGCACGGAGCAGTTTGACAAAACGGAGGACACAGCACTTCCTTGATAGCTACGTTCTTTCGTTAATTGAAAGGAATTGGCTCAGTTTTAGTGTTCACTCGATATTTGCGCGCTTACATTTGATGTGAAGTTTATTTCGTGTTTGTACGCACATCAAGCTATACAAATCCCGTATAGGCTGGCCTTAAATTTTACGGAATGCCTTTACAATGGTAGATCAGTCTAAACTGGGTTTCTATAGCTTGATGTGTAGCTGTGTCTACAAAAACTTAGGCTAACAAAAATAACTCTAAACACACACTTTCATTAAAGTACCTATGTCAAATTTCAATAAGACCCAATTTCCGTACTATGTCTTTGACTATTAGCCTGAATGATGTTTTGATGTGGTCTATCTTGTTTTTTATTTTTCTACCGTGCCTCTCTAGCCAATATGTGGATTGTCTTTCTACTGCCGTTTTTTTCCATTACTCTATAACATGGGGCTTTTTAGAGCGTCTATAGGAGCCAGCAACGCATCAATAACTCTTCTGGTGTTGCAGGTATCCATGGGCGGCTATGACTCCTTATCACTTACTTAAATGATGATATAAAAACAATATCAATAATAAAATACATTTGTTTGAACACTTTGAATGATCCAGTGACCATTATATTTATGGCTGCAAAGAAAATGAAATAATGTCATAGACATTTTTAACGATTTTCCCTTTTGCATTTAGATTATATTATTGCAGTTACAGATAATTGATAATACATGTTCTGATTGGATTGGGAAGGAAATAAGAGTAACTTCATTAATTATTACACTTGTTTACTTGAAGCTTTCTGTCAACAATCTCTTGCAAGTATTTTGACTTTCAAATTGTAATGATTTCCTCTATAAAACATTTAAATAAAGTCATAGTGACAAAATTATATCAGTGAAAGTTAATACATGACATTTAAAACCTTCAAAACTTCGTTACTTACCTGAAACTCGTTTCAAGGAATGCGAAATAAAAATGCCGGCAAAGTTTTTTTTTATATTGAGCATGGGAAACAGAGCAAGGCACCGTCATCGGTATCAATTAAGATACTGGTACCTCTTGCAATTTAGGAGCACCAAAAACTTTTTCGTCGGAGAAAGAATCAAAGGGAATCCCATTATGTCTTCAAATATCAAATTTTCCTTTTCCAATGCGTCTTTTCGTATGTGCCTAAACCTAAGTGGGAATTACATAAAATGTATGAACTACAAGCAAAACAATATTGGTAAACCACAATAATAAAAACTTTTTGTATTGATTTTGCCTCAGAATGCCGTAATCCATGACAATTTATTTTGTTACAAGTTTCCCTCCCTTTAAAACTTATTGAAAACATAGCTTACCTTGGGCTACTATTTTGTGCATTTTGCAGATATTCGCAGGATTAAAAAAAAAAACAATACATATTAAAGAAAGAACGAAGTACTGTTGCCTGCTGTAAAGCCTGTAAATTTTCTCTGTAAGTAGGCATAACGTGCAATAGAACACGTATTTAAAACAATGGTTGGTTTATACAATAGTGAGTCAAACATGACTTCTAAAGCCACAATGTCGTGTGTTGGTCGCTAAAACAAACAGACAACGATTAGCGGTTACAAAACTATAATAACACATAGAAAGTTAATCACCGAAATTGCTACGTTTTGTCTAAACTGGGCAGTTTTGAATAAATGTGGATAATTATGTTTTGAAACAAATGTGTAAGCTAAAATTACTTCTTATAGTAGCTCTGGTAATAGAATACTTTTATTCATTTTTTTTTTCTCAGCCATGGGCTATTTTAAACAATTCTTCCAAATACTGGTGACAACTGTATGTTTTTACATTTTTTTGTAACCAAGTCATTCCTTTTCTTCTTTTATGTATTTAGATGAATTGCACAAATTTATAATTGGTTCTATTTTGCTATTTCTCTACCTTGGCCTAAGAAATTCCCACTGCTGTGAGAACACTTCTTTCTTTTATCCTATTAAGTACAGCAACAAAGGCAGTTTTTTTCGAGTATTGGTTTAAGAATTTGTATCTTATAATTATAATCTTTTAGTGCTTCGAAATTATTAAGTTAGATTTTTGTTTTTACTTCTTTATCAGTTATATATATTATATCAATTAACAGCTATTTATAGTCTTAACTGGTCAGAAAACAAGAAATTCGCCCAGTTCAGTGTTAACTAGGTGGACAGGAACTACATTGGCAAGAGGTATTGGCAATATTATCTCATTCTACTCTGTCAGCCTAGACATTCATCAGACATCAGATGAATTAGTGGGGTTTTTTAAGACTAGCTGTTACGTGCGGTTTTTCCACTGAAATCCCAGAAGCACGTATTATTATTTTTTGGTTTTGAGACAGCTTTTTAAAGAAATAATATACCTACCTATATAATTATATGTAAAATTAAATATTTTGTGGTCAACATCAGATGAAAAATCTATCGTTCTTTTTAACACCTTCGCTATTTTTACGGAATGATTGATGGCTTCTAAATCAATTTGGCCTAAATTTCCTAAATTCCGACAGTTGTATGGGATATTTATAATGTATCCGGTCATGAATATCGTTAAAATGAACCAGTAAATAATTCTAAAACAAACCAGATGCGTTTGTAACAAGTGAAAGTGTCACATGTAAGTTTTAAATGTAATTGATGTGTTTGTCCATTGCATGCGGGCTACTGATAAATGTTCTGTTGGTGTCATGGACGATGTTATGGTTTGTCGAATTAGTAGATAATAATATGACGGAGTTGTTTTAATCTGTGTTAAAGAAGCTATTAAAGTGACACCTGCGATATGTCGAGAGTGGGGTGTACTGCCGACAGCCCCTGGGGTTTTGTAAGTAATGAGATCCTTACATCCTTGGCCAGGAAGTAGAAGACTTATACTAGGTTTCCTATTGATTCGAAACACAGCAATCGATATCTGCGATAGTACACATGGCTACACATCAAGCTATATAAATGCAGTTAAGACTGACCTCCCATTGTAAAGATTTTCCGTACGATTCAAGGCCAGCCTATACTGGTCTTGTATAGCTGTATGCGTAGCCGTGCGTACTTCGTTTAGTGTAGTGTTTGGAAGCCTTAAATCTTGTAGTACTTTTTGCGTGTAATTTAGCGCAATATTTGCACTTTTGAACGGCGACGACCACAACAGTCTTACTTATATTAAACGCTCAAAGAAAATAGGCTCTAACAATGCCGGCTTGTTATCCATTAGAAACACATTATTTTAATTGTATTATTCCTTCTAAGGCATTAATGGTCCATTTCGTTTCTTTAACCATTCGTTTACGGCAAATACTTAATCCGTCATAATTATTTTATACCCACGTAGTCTGTTTCCATATGTGGAACAGAAATGCGCTTGAGTTTATATGACAGGATTGAAATTTTAGTGGCGAGAAAAATGTCGTGAGAAAATTCTTTATATTCTATCAGTGCCGTTACGATATAGCGTCGATTTTGAAATCATCAGGCAATGTGCTTCGTATGCCAAATGCAGTGTTATGGAATGTTTCCTCTCTGGAACCGTCATGGTCTTTGGATGGTCCATGGTCAATAGTAAATGATGTATAGTGGATGATGGGCTAAATTTGACCCGGATAGTCATGTTTTCAAATAACACCGTTAGTAATTTTCTACGTTCCATCTCGCGACATCACTGCAGCTAAATTAAATGGTATACGATCTTTACTAGCTATAACTTCTGTGAAATATTTACGATGATTGTTCTTTGGTGTATTATTGTATGTGTGTTTTTAATTGATATTTTATGAGCACATTCTTGATTTCAATTGATGATAGCAATGGATTGATTCCTCGCTATAGGTTAGTCTGGATCTTCTGCCAATAGTATTTCTCCACACCGTACCCCGGTCTATAAAATATATACTTGCTAACACATAAAATTTAATTATTTTTGTTTTTTATTATATACTTTTCCGTTAGTTTCCAGGAAGACGAAGTTACGAGCGATAAAAACATTATTATGTTTATGATAGGTTATATTATAACCATATTTTATATAGAAGACAATAGCTGCACGTCCCTAATAAAAATACACTCCCAATCAAATATGAAATCTAATCTCTAGAGAAAACAGTTGAAATTTCTATAAAAACCATTTTGAATGTTGAACAGAGAGATCGAAGATATTTGCACGCGAGCTGAAAGCTAATATTTATCTTTTGCCACGACAGTTAAGAATTGGTGGTGTTACATTGAGTTTTTTATTGCAGCTAAGTTATTAAGGTGTCAAAAGAAACTGCAATGTATAGTGATAAGTGGTCTATGCATGATTAGAAACGCATTATGTATGCTGTTTCTGTCTGTAGGCGTCTTAATATAATTGTTGGGACAGTGATCGCCTCGCGTGGAGAATCCTTAATAGGTCTGAGAATTCCACAGGCTATAATAGTATACTATGATATCACGGTACGTTTTATATCTTATTGTTGTATATTTTTATGCGGTATGGTTTTGAATTCTATTATTAATGAGGTGAAAAATTTCCATGTGTGTCTAGCCTTTTTTGAAGTAACATTAAAGTGACAAGTCGCAAAACATCTGGACAATCGTCTGATAGTTCTGGTACACAATGGTTGACCGAGTTTGAGGCTCAATCCAAATTTAATGGGCTGTCCCATATACGCGGAACATAATTGTATTTTATTAGATATAGATTAGATAAGTTAGGGAAAGAAATTGGCTTCAATCATTTTATGGTGTAACTTTAGGACTGATGGGCAGATACTAATCCAAAGGGACCATTTAGGGAATATATTTTCCCATCGGATAAAAATATAAAATATATAGATTTGTGTCTTGTATCTTCTGTCTTTTCTAGTTTCCCTCCCTTTCACCTAATGGTAGGGAGCGGCTTGGTTGTGCATTTTTTAAATTGTTTAGATAATGGTTAGAGAACACAGCCCGTCTACTGACGAAGTTTGCCACTTACTATTAGGTGTGTCGCTTGTTCGTCTGCTGTCTAAATAAAAACATACACAAATAATAGCGAAATTGAGAACCTCCTGCGTTTTGCCATCTGCCATCTGACTGACCTCGGCTAAACTAGCTCCTTGTTATAATTGAGCCACAAGCTGCTTTGTTCTGTTTTATTACAAATCGGTATCAATTTTGTTCCTTTGTATCCAAAGTAAATATGAATTTGTGATCCATTTATTTCCGATAACTGGGTATTTGAACTAATACACCGATATGGTGACTGTATTGTGTATTCCAGTATTTGTGTCAATGACTACTATTGCAATGCTGAGGTATGTAATGCGATTATGTAAATGGGTATTGATTTTCTTTTTTTCCTTGTAAATAATATGATTCATGCAATCACCCGGTTTTACCGATCTGATTACTAGTGATTGCTTATATATTTTTGACCTCTATAATATGTACCTATTCTTAATCGAGGAGTTCGTTTAGCCAATTGATCTAGCCTTATTTCTAAGCTTGTCAATTTAATTTGCTGCCTTTTCGATGAGTACAAACATGATACTTCTTGATTTTACGATCTTCAAGTACCTAAACGTTTACCATACATATAAAGAGGGCTACCTTATCAAAAGCTAGTAATTTCACCACCATATTTTCTTGCTACGTATCCCATACATGTCTGTCATGATTTCATGTCCAATCGATCCCGCATTCGAGTCCCGTTCCTTACAATTTGTATGACAGACGTATAGACAGCTTTTTGCGCGGTAACATTGGGTATCGACTTCCGTTTGTAACCACCATATGAATTATCTATGGCTTTTTAAACGTACAATCGTTTTAGATCGATTGTTTATTGATAAAGTTCATTGACATAGAGATTGTCTTGATTATTGATGAAGATTGCAGCAAAGATAATGTGGAGTCATTCGTCATGATAAAATATTTGAGTAGCAAATGACTGATTGTTGCAAATTGCTCTGTCACATAGGTTATGAGAATGAGAGTTCAGGGTGTTTGGAGAGAATAGAAACCACTGAGTTTAAAGTTAAAAGAAGTAAAATATATTGTAAACAAAGAACTTAAAAGTGAGTACAATAAAGCCTAGAAATATCTTAACGTGTAACAAAGTAGGTACGCGGCGGTAAGCGCGGGCGCGGGAGGTAGGCGCAACGGCACGTGTGCGCAGCACACGGAGAGGCGGCGGACTGGGCGAGCGCACCGGGCGCGCGGCGTTAAATACCTTTTCGGGACAGTTATTGGCAATAGCGTAATGGCCGCTGGCCGCGAGTAACTCGTCCCTGGCGAGTAGTGTTGTGGGTTGCTATATACTCCCCCTCCAATCCTGGAGAACGCCCTCGCTCTTGGATTGGGATTTTATCAGACTTAGCTGGACGTCCGCGATTCCTCTTAGGAATGACAGGATTTGGGATGGATTCCTTGCTACCTTGGTAACGGGTAAGGTCCTGGGAGTGATATTTTCCCAAAACAATATCGGGCTGTTCTGTGCTTGCGATGGTGTAAGTTGTTGGACTAACTTTTTGTTTTATCTGATAAGGTCCATCGCGGCGTGGGTAAAATTTGGATGTGAGGTCTTTGGAACCTTTGCTCAACAGGTGCGACTTAAGCATGACCAAATCACCTACCTCGAAAACATCAGAACGTCGGCGTGATGCATCGGCGTACTGCTTGGTCTTATCCTGTTGGAGTTCTACGCGTTCACGAACAGCTGACAATGACTTCAGGAAGGTCCTGAGATAAGGAGTTATTTGTGGGACAAAGTTTTCTTTGTCAATAATGGCACGAAGGTCATGAACAACCTCTGTGGGGGACCGCATTTCTCTGGCGAAGGATAAATAAGCAGGTGATCTACCTGTAGTGCGACATTTTGCGCTATTTAAGGCAAAGCGGATCACCGGTAACTTCTTTGGCCATGAAGTATGGTCGTCTTCCACGAGATGTGCAAGCATAGCTTTTAAATCGCGGTTCTTGCGCTCAGCAGGATTAGCTTGTGGATGATACAATGGGATAAAATTTTGTTTGATGTCCAGAACTGACATACATTGTCGCATCACCGCTGAAACAAACTGGACACCGTTATCCGAAATAATCCTGCGAGGTAGGCCGAACCGCATAAAATATTCCTCAATTAGGATCTGGGCACAGGCTTCTGCAGTAGCTTCTTTGAGAGCAAAGAGCTCTGTCCATCGGGTGGCTGTGTCTTCAACGAGTAAGACCCATCGCTCCCCCTGGTCTCCTTCCGGTAGTGGGCCGAATAAATCGATTGCCAACACCTCGTTACGCTGGTTCATAACTGGTGTCTGGAGTAACCCTGGGGGTTTGGCGTTGTTGGCCTTATAACGTTGGCAGTGGATGCAGGCTTTGACATAATCGGTGATTATTCTCCGCATCCCTGTGAAATAATACACTTGTGCTACCTTCTGGTAGGTTCTGTCGATACCTGGGTGGCCAGCTGTTGAGGAGTCATGCAACTCCTTTAAAATCTCTGCAACTTGGGCGGCAGGGATTACTAACTGAGGGGATTCACTTTCGGAGTCCGGATTGAGACGGTACAGGACACCCTGGTCCATGAGGAAACCCCTGTGTAACCACCTTTGGGCTGCGACATCATCAGGTCCCTCAAGCTCTTCGACTATCTTTTCCAACTCAGGATCCGCATGTTGTTCAAGGCGGAGCTGGCTAGGTGTCTTCGTAGGCAGATCGCAGATGACGGAGCAAACACCGCAATTGTCGCGAGAGTCGCTAGAACAAATCGGTCTACTCAGTGTATCGGCCACGACGTTCGCCTTTCCTGGGTTATACTGGAATTCGATATCAAAAGATTGGAGCTTGAGAGCCCAACGGACTAATCTTCCAGCTGGTGATTTGAGAGATAGCAACCAGCGGAGAGGTTGGTGATCACTGCCAATTACGACAGGTTGGCCGTCTAGGTAAGGTCGAAATCGCTCCACTGCCCACACTACAGCGAGTGCTTCGCGCTCCGTTGTGGAGTAATTGCGCTCAGCTGCGTTTAGAAGTCGGCTGGCGTATTCAATCGGCCTTTCCTGATTGCCGTCGCCCTGTAATAAAACTGCGCCTAAGGCGTAGTTACTTGCGTCCGTACGCAGAATGAAGGGACGACTAAAATCGGCTTGTAAGAGTATCGGAGCTGAGGTCAATAGACGCTTCAGCTCCTTAAATGCTTGGGTCTGTTCTGAGCCCCAAGACCACACTTGGCTCTTCTTAGTCAAGCGTGTCAATGGTTCGGCAACTTTCGAAAAGTTTGGTATGAACTTTCTGAACCATGAACATGTTTGTAGAAAGGTTCTCAGGTGTTTTAAGCTCCCTGGTTCCTTCATCTCGAGTACAGCACTCACCTTCCCTGGGTCGGTGGAAACACCTTCTTGTGTAATGACGTGGCCGAGATATTTAACACTTTCTCTAGCAAAAGCGCACTTCTCCCTATTGACGTGGAGGTTGAACTCGGCCAGGCGTCTGAAAACTGCCTCGAGGTCTTGCAGATGCTGTTGGTATCCTTGTGATATCACTAACAGATCATCCAGATAAGCTAGTAAAGTTACATCTTGCAGAGCAGAACAGGAGCGAAGACGATCGATGAGACGCTGAAAGGTCGCTGGCGCGTTCTTAAGACCAAACGGCATCCTTTTAAAACGGAAGGTACCTAAAGGACAGATAAAAGCAGTCTTGTCCCTATCAGTTTCCCTTACTTTTACTTGCCAGTATGAAGATCGAAGGTCCAGCGTGCTCATGTAGCAGTCTCGTTTTGTGCTCTGTAGTAACTCGTCGATGAGTGGCATCGGATACGTGTCGGACTTGGTGACTGCATTTAGGCGCCTGTAATCGACGCAAAAACGTATACCGCCGTTTGACTTCGGCACCAACAGCGCTGGGGAACACCAAGCCGATTCACATTCTTCTATTATGTCTTCTTGTAACATCTTACCTATTTCAGCTTTCATCAGCTCTTTCTTCGAAGGATTGAGGCGGTAGGGAGGTACCGCTATAGGTGGATGCTCACCTGTTTCGATGCGGTGTTCCGCATACGGTGTTGGGCCTCCCCCTGCTCTAAAGACGTTTGCGTGCCTGGTGAGGATGTCAGCGAGCGCCTGTCGCTCAGCTGGTTTAAGGTGAGTACCTTCGTCATCCCTAAGTACATCTGTAGAGGCGCAGGACACGCTACGTGAGGTAGGTTCGAAGCACAAGTTATATTTTACAAAATTATTATTACTGAAGTACCAAAGTTCCTGGCGAAAATCAATAACTACTCCAGCAGCGGTAATAAAATCAATACCTAATAAGGTCTCATTATTCGTTGAATCCGGAAAAATAAGGAAGGGAATTGTGATACGTGTTGTTTCTAAGCACACCTCTAGGGTGGTGGTAAGTACATCCATAGTACGGATAACACCGTCGGCAAGCTTAACTTCGCGCGAGGAAGAGCTGAGGGGATGACCTTGACGTAGAAGGAGAGTATATAGCGTATGACCCGCAATGCAGTGTTTGGCAGCTGTATCAATCAAGGCAGTGCCATTAAAACCCAAAATATTAATTTTAAAAATAGGGCGTAAATCACGACCAATGGAGGGTCTCGCAGAATTATTACAAGATAAAACTTCTCCACTACATACACTATTATCACAATATTCATATAAACACACATTATAATTTTTCCTAAATTCAGAGTTACAGTAGTTTTCCTTACTGGAATCAACACATACATTTTTTAAATTTTGTGGGTTATTACCTGTTTGCATTTGAGCATTAAAATTGGTACACACATTTTTTTGAATTTGTGGGTTATGACCAGTTTGCATTTCAGCATTAAAATTAGTATACACATTTTTTGACAATTGTGGGATAGGGCCTGTTTGTTTTAGGCGATCGGTTTCTTTACATTCGTCAACCGAACATTTTTGCGAAACGGACTGAAACTTATTATTTACATTTGAGCACAACATTGATTCAATGGGAAAGTTATTATTATCTTGCCGTGGGCGAAAATGTTCGGCAACCACACAGTTATTATTATTAAAATTCACAAAATTATTATCGTAAACATTGTTATCACATCGAATTGAATCGGAAAAACACAGAAAATTGGTGTTCATGGTGTTGGATGCATTAACATCATTAGTATTACAAGAAACACCGGAATGATAACAAGATGTATTATAACTACAATTAACTTGCGAATTACTCGAATTTTCAAAGACAAAATTATTATTTTGTTGAAAAAGATTCGGTGTCGATTGATTTAGCATAAACTGTGTATTTTTATTATTGCATGCATCACCATTTAATGAATTACGTAACGGGGTACATTGTTTATTATTATTACTAGAGTCTGTTACTGACGCGATGTTTTTCGATGAAAAACATTGATTTGTTTTAACGATTGGCGATGAACATTGACTTTGTTTATGTATTTCACGAGATTGAACACAATAGAAAGATTGATTTTGATCACTAAGTTTTTTATCACTATCACCGATATCACGCACTTCCGCAGAGTTATTACAGGATTGGGACTCACCTTGATTCTGCAACTTACGACACTGGTCCCTCGTGTGTCCATACCGTTTACAGTAGGTGCAGGTGGGTCGTTGCTTCTTCGCGGCGGCAGCGGTGGAGTCCTGTACCTGAGGCGGCGGAGATCGCGCGGGCGGCGGTGGGGAGCGCGGCACCGCAGCGGCGGCGGGCGGAGCCCTAGCGACCGGCGCGTGAGCGGTCGCGCTATCCGACGATGTCGATGCGCGAGCGGTGGATTGTGTACGAGACGTCGACGTAGGTGGCGGGCGCGTATTTATTTGCGTTCGGCGCTCACTCGTCGTATTCTTTTCTTCGTCGAATGAATCTTCTACATTACGTGCAAGGCGGAGGAGCTCTTGAAAGTTCTTACACTCTTCTCTCCGCAGCCTTTTTCGTATCCGACTGTGGAGGAGGCCGTACGTCATATCGACCTGTGCCGACTCTGTAATATCACCTTTTGGTAACCTGGCTAAAAGAGCGCGAACTCGTGCCACGAAGACGTCCGTGTTCTCGTTTTGTTGTGGTGATGCGAATATTTGTATGTATATTCGATGAGGCGGCCGGCGATCACCATAGGCACTTATCAGGTTTTCCTTTGCTTGGCGCCATGATGTCACGGAATACTTTATCCCTTGCCACCACGTGGCCGCGTCATCTTTAAATAAATACGCCAGTCCGCGTAGAATGTTGGAGTCCGACACCTGCGCGCATTCGCTATAAGCCTCTATCGCATCGATAAATGCTTCGACCGATTCCTTTGGTCGGCCGGAAAACGTGGATTTACAGCGGGCTAGGGTACTATGCCCTAGGTGTCCTAGCGACTCTGGGGTAGAAGCATTCGCGCGTGACACGGAGAAAAGCAGTTCCCTAAACGCCTCTGTCTGTGAGCGTTGGAGGGATGCTATTATAGTAGCCACGTTTTCCCCAGAAAACGTGGCGGTCGCGTCCGGGCACGGAGAATAGGACGCGTCGGCGTGGCCGCCATCTTGTTGAGCGGACGCCGGCGTCGGCGAGTTTGAGCGCGAGGGGTCGGGTAATGCTTGCGGAGCATCTTCCCTCCGTTCTAAACTGACTGCTCTGCTTCTAGTCACTGGCATTATGAAATATCACTGTAAAACTGAAAGTTACAACCGTGTCCTAACTGTCACACGAAAAAAAAAAACGTTGGAGCGCCACATATGAGAATGAGAGTTCAGGGTGTTTGGAGAGAATAGAAACCACTGAGTTTAAAGTTAAAAGAAGTAAAATATATTGTAAACAAAGAACTTAAAAGTGAGTACAATAAAGCCTAGAAATATCTTAACGTGTAACAAAGTAGGTACGCGGCGGTAAGCGCGGGCGCGGGAGGTAGGCGCAACGGCACGTGTGCGCAGCACACGGAGAGGCGGCGGACTGGGCGAGCGCACCGGGCGCGCGGCGTTAAATACCTTTTCGGGACAGTTATTGGCAATAGCGTAATGGCCGCTGGCCGCGAGTAACTCGTCCCTGGCGAGTAGTGTTGTGGGTTGCTATAAGGTATAATAATAGATTGCACCTACTAAGATATTGTAAATAGACTAAAAAGGTTGGTGGGGTCCTTTATTTGGAGTGCGAAAAATTTATGATCTGCAACTTGAGAAGTTGATGGGGTACTTCGAAATCATACTGACTCAAAACCGCATTTGCCTTCCGTAGCCTTATAGCAACCGCTATGGGATAACTGTCATTCGTCACGAAAAGATGGGCCAAAATCATAACCCAGTGGTTGCTTGTAGTTGGCTATCGACGCGAAGATATCTAAGAAAAAGCTGGCGGGTTGATTTGGATGCTTCCCGGATAAACTGGCCTCTGGAAGCCATGAACGGAAATCAAAAAGGAGAAAAAGGCAAAACACAACATCGTCCTACTCATACATTTTTCTATTATAGTATAGATAATAATCTCACGGTACAATGATTTACGATTGAGTGGTCGCTTGAGTTCAGAAACCTTAGCAATGTCTGTTATGTTCCCGCGAAAGTACCTACCTAGTAAATGTCAACTGAACAAAATCGATTACTGCAGCATTCGTAACTTTGTGGTTTTTAACGATACATGTTATTATTTCTACACATTCTTACGGAGAATCAGTTAGTTTTATTTTTTTAAACTCACCATTCCATTGTCCATATCTGGTTTTTTATACAGTCTTATTCTTCCAAACATTTCTATCAGCATTTATGTCATCAGTTTCTTCCGTCGCAAAAATATGATCTTTTACATAACAATCTACTTATCTTCTCTGCTTTCATCCTCTGCTCTTATATTCTATTTTTGTCAATAATTAGTAGCCTACTCACATCAATTTCTTTGTTCTGCCCTAAACTTTTTGTCGTTTCGTGGAAGAAGGAAGAATTATAAATGAGAATGGCGGCCATACAAATGAAGATGATTATGAAACAATGAAAGCTCAATATTCAGCCGGGATCAAATCCAATACTAAAAAGTCTACAATTGTAATTTACAATGACGACATGCAAGCAATCCGGAAACGATATCCAAAAAGATTCCCGCCGTACACCTCCCCACTCATGTCTTGCATACAAATGTCGTGTGTCGCGTGTAATCGACCCCACAACTCACTGCCAAGGTTGTACGCATCTCGCTCTATAGCAATTCTATGCTAAATTTAAACACGATGCCGTATCTTATCTGTCAATTGTTTGTTAAATTTCTAGCTATTTTTATAAGGAAAAACAATGCAGTAAATTATATCATGATTTTATTCTTGATAAATTGTGATGCTCAGGTTTGTAGGAATGATACAAAATGCGCCATTTATGCTCTTTCTTGGACACCTCACCTGTATATAGTAGAACTTATGAAGCTTCCAATGGGGTTGATGAAAGTATTACCATCAAATAATGAAGTTATAGCTATGAAAATAAATCAAAATATATTCGTAGTAATCAAGCTTATTCATTCTATGACATACATATAATGAATAAGCTTTCTTTTGAGTAAAAGAATTTCCCTTCAGCGAAAGTACCAAAAAGGGCTAACATCAACATCCTACGCCCATTACTGCTTCCTCGGTGAATCCCAATTAATTGAACAGATATAGATTAACTTTGAACGTGCGGCCGGATGCGGTCTCTGAGGTTTTGTAATCTGTTAGTTACTTTTTATGAGGTGTTAAATTATGTTAAATTTAAGATTGGAATTTAATGTTAAATTATTAGGTTGTTGTGTGTTGTTAATTATTCTGCTGCATCTGGTTTGGCTAGTATATAAAGAACAACTTGATGATTCAATCCATCAGGTCTATTCTACGGACACCGAACTCGGCACCACGAAGAGGTTAAAATTTTAATGACAATCTCATTTGATAGTGAATAAATTAAAGTTCCCTTCAAATGGTCATGCTGGGAAAGATCTTCTACACAGATCTATGTGCTTTTGACATGGTATCCAATGGAATACAAGCTGCTTTTTTTTCTCTTTGAATGATATAGCTAGACTTATCATTTAAATGCTGTACTTACTTTATTTTTTATTAGTTGGCAACAATGAATAGTTGACATGACGTAGTACAAAGATCATGAAACTGTAGAAGGATCTATATACCATCACGCCTGTATTCCCCGAAGGGTTAGGCGGAGTTGTACTAATATACACCCACACTTCACCGGTATGGTTAGGTTCCAAGTAGCTACTGAGAATTTGAAATACAAACCCAATAAAACTTTGCTCGACCTGGGGATCGAACCCAGGACCTGTAGCCTAGTAGTCGCACTTAGAACCAATAGACTAATGCGGCAGTAGAAGCATCTAGTGATTAATAGTTAATATGTTACACCTTCCATGATACCGTTTTTATTAATTGACTGCATATTAGTTAAGATCTTTTACATGTGTCATAATAATTAATATTCATATCATATCATATTAATGATGTCATCTAAAAAGACTTGTTAACAAAACATGACGAAATATTTGACCCAAATATTTTTACGTTTTAAACTTAGTCGAGGACATCTTCACCAATGATAGACAGGCGGTCGCTAATGACTTTCTAGACAGCAGTATATACTGAGAATAAACAAACTATTGTTTATCAAACCTGCAGAACAAAGAGACACGGAGCCGTTTACAGATAAATTTCATGGCAGTCATTACAACTATAACATCCGCACAGCATTTGACAAACGGTTCATCAAGCTTGAACATACATACATACAAACTCACCTTACACTCTGAGATAAAACTTACAAGCCTCATGATTATGAACACCGACAACCCTGCTGCTGCATGCTGCTGTCACAAGACATAAAGAACAGAAAGAAAGAAAATACTTTATGTCGACATGACGGAGACTCCAAAAGATAGATATTCCAATAATGACCATGGATTTCCAATGGCGTTTTAGTTAGAAAAACAGTTTTGTTGGGATCTTGATTCAAATTCCTGGAGATTCCAGAAACTAGTGGCATCAAAAGACTTTTTAAACGAAGCATCTACTTAATGCCTGACAGAACGGTAGCGCCCTAAAAACTCCTCACACTTCATGGTCAATGGAAACCAACTAAGATCTTTTGAATTTCTTTGGCGTCATTCAGATCCTTATTTTGATATGGATATATATAGTCATCGTCTTCTTGTTTATTTGCCCACTTAACAAGTCTATTTAAAGTTTTAGCTTTATTCAATTTGTCAGAGAGTGCAGCACTGCATCCTGCTTATAAACAAACACGCACACACAAACCTTAACAAATCGTTTGTTTGCCTGTTCCGTGCGCGCGCGCATTCCAGCTTTAATTCCGATAATGGTAAATTGGCCGGGTTTGTTTGGTAACACGTCAGATTCCAATTTATAGGACATGTTTACACAATAAACATTTCGGTTCCCTTTCCGTTGCCTTCGAGCTAATTCTTAGGAATATAAATTTATGTGAAAATGATTAAAAGTCAAATTTATATTGTACTGTTTGTTGTTTACAAGAGTACTTATATTTCGGTTTGTTTTATTCCATTAACTTAGCCTTCTGTTCCTATATTTCGTAGAACAAGGAACGATAACACGGAGAATAAAGGAACATTTTCTTTCTACATCACTCAATAATAAAATAAGTGAGAACCTAGAATATATATTTGGTAAAGCGAGGCGTTTATTTCTCAGTTTAGTTAATCGCCAATAAGCATTCGCCAACGCAAGTTAAGTGTGCTTAGAGCTAAAACTAACGCGAGCGTTACTAAAAGTAACGGTTGCGGCTTTTTTACGTAGTCCAAATTTAATGTATTGTTTGTTATTTCGTCCGTTATACGTTCTTATACAATTCATACGTAAAACTTCGGTAAGTTATTGTGTGTAAAGGATTCAGATAGAAAAAACAAGTAACACAAATAAACAGGTTTATTTGGACTTTACTAAGTAACACTATAATTATCACAAATAATTTTAGCCACCTTCAAAACAATGATATTCAATAATTTCGAGCTCGGATTCGAGAACCTTTGACCTTTTGAGTATTTTGCGAGCATTGTGTGGGCTATTGTTAACCTTAGTTTGGGAGGTGCCCAGCTGTGTTGCCATATTGGGGTTCACTATAATATCAACCCACGGATGGTAGTAAGGTTTACGCAGGTTGGGCCAAAGATTGGAAGTTGGGTTATAACAAAGTTTTTTGCTTAATGGATTTTGAGACTATTTATAGTAGATTGTTACACAAGGGTGGAAAGGAATCAATTCCAATACAGGTATTTAGACGCCCGAGCGCAGCGAGGGCGGCTATAGTCCGAGTAGGAATTGATGTCTTTCACCCGAGTTAAGCACTCTACTTTTCATTTCGAATATAAATAAAGTAAAAAAACTCATTTTTAATAAAGTATTCGATATAGTAAAAGTTAAGTTAGTCCCGCCAAATTATATATTGTCATAGTCTATTTAAATTTTTAATTATGGAACACACCGCGTCACTTCTTCAGCCGCACGCGTTTTTTTTAAATTCACACTGGCCGTTTATAAACACACAAGTCAACCGCAGCATTTTTTTTCTTATTTATGTTAGATTTTTTACAGCTGACTGCCTAACCAAATTTTGTTCTATTTTTAAAATTATTTTCCACCCTAGGGAGGAAAGTAATTACTATGAGTTATTCCCGCCCAAGGGTGGGAAGTAGCATTTTCCACCCGCTATTCAGATCAAATAAACACTACTTTCCAAGTATGAGAAATGAAAAATTGATTTTCTTTTATCTATATAAAACGTTGCTAACAAAATATGTTTTCACATAGGCAGACAAACACCTAAACCCGGAACAACCCTTACCTGTTGTTCAGTGTAGGGGGATCTAACCCCCCGATTATTCAGCATTTACGTCAAACATTATAAGTTTTTTTTTTTAGTTCAATCAGTTCAGTTAATGCTTCATCAACTCTCATAAGTGTTGTACTAACAATCTATAATTATCTAAAATTGACTCAACTTTAAAATACTTGGACATGCAATAGCCATTACCCAGTTAAAACTTCCTAATGCGTAGAATTGTGAATTACAAATTACTGTATTAGTACCATCCGCCTATTTCCTCTTGCATTATTAGTGGAATTTAAAACTAAAATTAGCAGTTTCCGTAAACCACCAAGAAATACTTCATAGGATATTGTGTATTTAAAAATGCTGTGTATACCATCATTCTGTCCTTATTATTTTCAAACAAATTAACAGAGATGCAATTTGTATTTAGCAAGTTTAAATTGTTGGAGCCAACATTATTAGCAAGTAGTTTGAGCCAATGATGGTGCAAGTAGGCGTTATTACTATTTTCGTTTGGCAACAAAACTTATGCTAATAAAGTTGTATTGCCAAAATATAGAATTATATCTTTAATGTCATCATCATCATTGCTAATTTTATTGTATAATTTACAGTACCTATTTAAATAAATCACTAGAAATTATGTTTGATAGTTGATTTCTTTGTAACTCGGTAATTTTTTGTTGTGTAGAAATATTTTGAACTTTCAAAAGGCAATTTCAGACATGGCATGCATAGTCTGTCATACTCTGGACTTTAAAAGTTCATAATTATCTGAGCATTAGTAAATGCTGGTGCTATCTAGCAGGTACTAAAAATGTAAAACATTGTGTTTTAAACATTAAAGATCTATTTACAAGAACAAATATCATTCGTTTTGTTCCATTCTTGATTTTCAATTCGACGCAATGCCATTTCTTGAAGATTTTTCTCATAAAAACGTAATCACTTGACATTGAAAATTATTTTAAAGAAATAATTGCTAGTTATTTATTGATAAATTAATTGATTCACATTCCGGTCTTAATTAGGCATTTAACGTGTCATCCGGTTAACGTTATATTTAACTGGTCTTGATGCAATACGGTTTATTGCTGTCCAAACACAAGAGATTATATTTTCATTTGATATCTTTATTAAAACATTTCAAACAAGTTTTTTCTTCAGGTACAAAAGTACGAAAGGTATAAGCTTAAACTGTGATTTCGAAAACATGACATGATAAAGTGGAGTTTAGAAGACTATCAGCAAATTAAGCTTAGACAATCCAAAGCAACGGAAAGGCATTGATTTAAAAAAACACATATAAACAAAAGTAAAAATATGTATCTATTTATTTAGAGACCAATTTGAAGGTCTACAATTTACCAGGCACAGATACTCGTACTTCGACAACATTTATAAAGTTTTACTTGGAAAAGTTAACTTCTCACAGGTAAAAATGTCAAAATATGAAATCATTAACCAAAATTTATGATAACAGTGAATGTTTAATCCCATCTCTTTAGCAGTTGAAAAGATAAGTTGAAACCAGCTTCGGTTTAATCGGACCGTTGCTTTAATACCCATTAAAGTAATATGATGTACGCATGTGGACGAAGCAAGAGAAGTATGCAAGAATCGTAGCAGATGGCGTTCTGTAGTTTCTGCCTACCCCTATGGGAAAAAGGAGCGAGTGTATGTATGTACGTAAAGTAATATTTAAGTGTACGTCATGTCAGCCGGACCGGAAGCGACGGAGACGAGTCAATAAAGACAATCATGTCGATTGTAACGCGTGTGCGTATTATTTGGTGATTGTTAATGTTGTTCAAACGAACTGTAGACAAAAGTTATCATAAATTAAATCCCAAACGGCGCGAAGAGACATCGTGGTCAGCCCAGATGGTGATGGCGTGATGAACCCGAGTCTTTCTAGAAAGATTGGGTCGCAAAACTTCAGACATGGCTTGGAAAGTAGTGGGACGAAATGGGCTAGAATAACAATAATGTTGTTGTGAACATCTGGGAAGGCTCTCGTTGAGTAGCTGGGTCAAGGGCTTGATAAAAAGAGCCGTCCTTTTAGACACGGCCCGCATTGTTAGGAGGTTTCTTTCACTGGGGTACTATTTCTAATACTTATTTAAAAATGTAAAATAATATGAAAAAGTTTTAATAATGGGAATAAAATGTGTTGTGAAAATTATGATTTTTGTATCATACTCAACTGTCTCATTGGTGAAGTGGTCTAGTGTCTCCCAAGTGTAGGCTCTGTGTTCTAGATCCGATTCTCAGTTGGACCAAAGTGTCATATGGACTTTTTAGGAAATTTTTAGTCGCTATTGTATCCAGTATCTAATTAAACCTTAATGAGTGAAACCTTTGCCAGATAATGACAATAGCTTTTACTTAATAAATGAGCTCTAATATAAAAATGTAGAGTAATGAGTTAGTTATATGAAACTTAATCAATTATTTTTTTGCGCGCACAACCAGCGGATTCCAGAGCCAAAATCGCTGGTCTAAAACGTTTTTTATTCATCCGCTTTTCCTTTTCAGATGTAGGTAATTATTATGTACATGTATGGATTAATAATGATTATTGAGGTTATATATTACTTATGATACAAACAAATTATATTTCGCCAATAATTATCTGAAGTAGCAATCAATTGGGTTCATTAAAGTTTGATGAATTGCTTTATAATACTGATTGATTATAGTTTGTAATTTTAAAGCCCGGTTTAACGTTTGCCGGTCACGATTGAGAGATAATCGTAATTTATGTGATTAATAAATTAAATCATTAACATTGTTTGGTCAATTTAATTAGATTGTTTATTATATTATTAGTTTATAACCGATCTATTGTAGTAGTTGAGTGGCTCAATGCTATGTTGGGACGACACTGATCTATCTGTCTGGAGCAAACTGTCGGTATTTTGCCGCAGTAAATTCATAGATGGGTGACCATTCTTAAGATACCTCTTCACGAGAGTACGAAAACCCGTCGGTCCCGGTTGTCATGTCAAATACCTATTTCACTCGTTAGTGGCAGTCAGTAAAACAATCTAAAAACCTTCGCAGCCACTTTAACCTTAGGACCTATCGGTATCATCCCGAAATTGGGTTGTGGACTATCAAAGTTGTCGCTTCGTTTAAAATTCAGCCTATCTGGTATTTTTTTCCAATTTCAATTGTTTTTTATTTATACAATAATTATTTTGATTTTTGTCATACTGTATTGGGTTGGGTCCACTTGAAACTGGCCTCCAAATAAGGGAAATGGCTAGGGCAAATATAATTTGCGTATAATAAAGTTCATGTTGATAGGACCAGGTAGATTTTCCATAATAGTTTTAAACACAATTCAATTCTCCCAAACGATAGTGATGATCACTCTCGAACGAGATGCACTTGTTATAGAAAGCTGCATCTGTAGATTGATCCCACAGCGTGAGATTTCCCCAGCCTTCTGGGAAGCTCGCAAAAACAATGGGTGATCGCAAAAACTCGGGATTATTGTTCAACAGATGCCTCGGCGCGGCGGATGCGCGTGCGACGGCCACGCCTGCCAGTTTCAAGAGGACTACAGTAGACCAATTTAATCGCGTATTTGGAGAATATTTATGTTATGTTTAGATATAAGCTAGCAGTTCCGTCCTGTACGCACGGCTATACATCAAGCTATACAATCCAGTATAGGCTGGCCTGGAATGGTATGGAAATCTTTTACAATGGGAGAGCAGTCTAAACTGCTTTTGTATGGCTTGACATGTAGCCGTGTGTACATTAGGCTCGCCCTATGTTACGTGTAATATTTTACTTTTAAATCGCATGCATTAAAACGGGCTCAACTCTAAAGAACATAAAATTTTATCGAAAAACTATAAAATGATTATGATTACATTTTTAATTCTTCCTTAGAAGAATTTATAAAGCATTTTGTGATATCTACAAGTAGTTATTATTTTTGCCTTCTGATCGTTTTCTGGTTGGTTTGCACATGCTTCACAGAAGCTGCTGCTGTCAGTATACTTAAGTTCTATGTTATGTGCGAATAAAAACTTTACTGTCAATTGTATCTAAACTAAATTATTGAGTTACAGGTTTATTGTTTCTCTGTTCCCACGAAATACTCAAGTGTTGAGCGCAACAACTGGTTGGCGCAAACATCGAAAGAATGCGTATGAGCATATACCTTAAAACTTTTTCATATCAGCCCACTTTTATTCTTTGAAAGGAGAACATGGTAATTGTTGTTTATGTCTGGCTAAAACTATTAACTTAATTGTCGATGGTGGTTGCCTTCTCCGAAAAAAAACTGCATCGATACCGGTGTTTTGTTTGTGTGAGATCTCAGATCAAATTAAAAAAAAATTGATCTGAGTGTGAGATGTCTGCAAATAACATAACATTCGCGATAAAAACAATGTTAGTAGCGATTTTTTTAAGCACTACTGTATACGGAAGAAGCAATACGGGGTGTTTTCAAATCATTAACAATGTAAGTATTTGGTTAAAAAAATGTATGTTCTGTACAAAATAATCCATCAATTTACTTAAGGGATAGATTGAATTACTTAAAAAATAAAAATCTAGGTAACTTATTTAAAATCTTTTTGCAGTATTTTCTTGGTAATAATCCATCTTATTATGATTTCTTCAATTCTCACAGCTCAAGTGTTTCTAACTGCGCTTAATCTCACGACCTTTGTTTGCTACATACTTATCGTAACTATGCATTACCAAATTGGGGTTAGCAGACGTTTCGATTCGAGTTCAATAAGGGCACTCTCATTCCCATATATTGTTACGTATTTAGGTGTAATCTTGCATTACCAAAAATATTATTTTTTGTTGACCGGTGCAGAATTAATGAAATTTAATAAACACGCATGATTTTATTGTGCTTATTAGATAATCCATAGTATTCTTAGAAGCATAAATGCAAAATACTATTAAAAATTACTGTAGTTCTAGTTTTTTGTTTGTAATTTGAGGATTTCCCTTCATTACGTACAGATATGCAATAGGTTTCCTGCAAACACTAGATATCATAGAGAGGAATTTTAGTTACGATTGCGCAAAAATTTAGATTATCTTCAAATTACATGTCTTGTTTTGTTTAAAACTGCATGAATAGGTTCGTGATGTCTATCGCTCGTATATAAAATTCAAATTCAAATCTTTATTGCTTTCATATGTATATAGAATGTTACAATAATTTGGTATCACTATAAGGGCGCTGCAAATTTATAATTCTATATCAGTCTTAGGACAAAAGATATTTAGTTTTCGTAAGGCAGCCGCGCCAGTTGACTATACTGTATCAGGCACTACCTGGGCTATTTATAGCAGATATAGATCTCCCTGTATAAGTAAAAGTTGTTCATGACTTTAGGCAATATTTGCACAGTTTTAACAAAGTCGCTTATACCTCTATCAGCAATTTATTACTATGGGAAAACATTTAAATTGTATAGGAACACTTATCAGTTCCTGCATTACAAGTCTGTAATATATTTAGAATAGATAACATTATGTTTTTTAGTGGCCATTTAATTTGGATTGGATAGAATTCTGCAACTGTAAACTATTACCATCTGATTTTTTACCTTAGGGCTAGGCACAGACTTCCATTCTGAGTGAAAAATTATAACCCGTCAAGTAACAATTTACAGACGAATATAGAAAAATATATTGTTAATGGGCGCCGAAAATGTGATTGACTAAATTGAACTAATATAAAAATCTGTTGTATACGTCAAATCTTCGAAATCCACACTAAATTGAACTTGAATCTTTAAATTCAAATATGAACAAGAAACTACAATGAACTATTTTTTATAATCCTCTTTTTACCGCTATTGGCAACACGCCCGCACCCATATTCCTGGCCACACAATGGCGCTTTCACCACAATAGCTCTCCAGGTACTTGTCAAATTGTTCCTGGAAGATACATCCGGCGCTTTATGGCATGCTGACATGTGCGTGCGTAAGTGTCATGCGATCACACGACAAAATTAGATGAAGTTTTGCTCTGTGAGATTGCGTATTTTGTGCCGATGAGGGTGCTTTTCGTGTTTATTTTTTCGTACTTATAATAAGATTTATTGCACACATGAAACCAAATTAAATTGGCCAAATTAAAAAATATAGGTATATTAATATTGCTTTCATTTCATGCATTTTCTTTACTCCATATCAAGTTGATGGTTGCAATTTGACCTGGTTAACCTGGTTGGAGTTTTGAATTTTAGCAAGGCGGATCTTTTAAAATTACTCCTACTGTACGCACGACTCCACAACAAGCTATACAAATCCAGTACAGGCTGAATTGAGCGGAGAATCTTTACAATGGGAGGTCAGTCTAAACTGGATTTTTATAGTTTGATGTGTAGCCGTGTGTACTATAAGCAATGTTACTCATAATATGGTTACTGCAAAAATATACTGCAAATAATTATACACAATAATAAAAGATTGTTCTACAAAACTGACATAAATTAATAGTTGTTATTTGTTTGTCTACAGGGCCCGGCATGCTGAAGCACGTGGCGGTGTCGCCGCACCGCGCGCGCGCCGACTCGGTCAGCCTGTCTTCCTCGGCGTCCTGCTGTAGCCTCGGCAGCTTAGAGCACCGGCACGACTCGGTCACTGATCTGTCCCATAGAACGGTGAGTTTTTATACCTTTACTTTTACGTTTAAGGGCGTTGGATACCAATCTATTCCTATTTTGGCGCATTTGCATTTGCGTTTGCCACAATACAAATTACATGATCTACTCTCTGAAACTGAAGATTTAATGCAATGAAGGACGAGTGTTCAAACATCAAAAAAACTATGTGATCACACGGAAATCGGAAATGTATATGCAGTCCCTTCCTCAGTTAGAGAGCTTGTATATCAGAAGTGGCAACATTAATCAATCGGATTAAGAAGACGGCATTCTTCCTCACTACATTATAAAAATGTGAATGTTCTTTGGTTATAAAAATTTGAATGTTCTATGGTTACTGTATTCACATACTCTTTGGTTAATTATACAAAACTTTTCTTTAGCTAAACTCTTTCTCTAGCTTATAATAATAACCAGAACATTTGGTATATCGGTTCAGGTCACCTCATCACTATTTTAGAATCCTTCTCTAGGCATACGATGTGGAAACGTCTCCCGCCACATAGAACAAGGAGTATTTCCTAGAGCGACAAAAAAATTTTTTGACAGTTTTAATCATTCGAATGATACCTTTTACCTACTAATTAAGTAATTATTCTAACGTGTCGTAAAACCTTGCTACTACAACTTTTACTATCACAAGATTGCTACGACCATCATCCATCATTGGAAGCTCTATTTAAACCGTCGCGATGCCATCTCTCTGCGCATCATTATTCGATTTCACTTTCTTGGCAGGTAATGGTGGAATTTCCTATGTCTCCCATCAGATAATAACACCATGGGAACCGAATACAGTACTTAGTATAAATATTATAACGACAGGAAATAGTTTGTGGACTTAGATACCGTTATCAGTAATTGTATTTGAATATGTTGGTTATGCGCTCCTGTTGGCTTGATTTCTTATTGAACAACGACGTGATCTATGTTTTGGCGGTTATTATTACGTGAGAATAAGAATTATTTATATTTCAGGATATAATCTGTAAATAGTTGCTGTGTGTGTGTCTTCCTTATTGGGGATCTTAGCTGTTAAGAATGCATGTGCCATGTTATATGAAATTGTGGAATGGAATTAAATGATAGGATTATGTATACATAGTTTGCTTATAAAAATCAATGATCATCCATTATGATTCTTCGATATTTAATCACTAGACTTTCTTGGGATCTGTACGTATATTCTTTATATTGGTATTTGTATAATATAACTATGACACAATATTAGGGACATTACCGTCACGTAACTTATAAGACGTCCAGTTTTGTAACGAGTAATCGCGGGTAATTTCCATGTTCGTGTCAGTTAAGAAATCGGACGTCGGTATTGCATGATGTCACATTAATTAGCTAGTACGACCTTCCAATTAAGTTTAGATCTAAATTTAAAACATAACATATTCGCGACGAATTGCGCCTGCGAAGATTTTTGTAACAAAAATTTACAAAGATTTACAATTGTATCTGCACAGATGGTCAGACGCATCCTTTGTTCTTTGTGAACGTTGCTGAATTCACGAAACCTAACTGTTTTGGGCAAGCAAACCAAATATTTTCAACATAATTCCTGGGAATTTTTGCACAATGGGACAATTTCGACATTGCCCCCAGTCATTACCTTCCAAGATTCTTAATTAAGAACGGCACTGACATTTTGATGGCCGAGAGATATGGCGATGATTTCTCGATTGTTTAGCGACATGTGAACTTAGGTTTAGGAGACAGGCCGGTATTGTTTCACGGTCGGTGGAAAGTCCGCGAACGGTGAGAGCATCCAAATTAGTTTCGACCGACATTTGTGATCGCTACCGTCTAGCTAATGAGACTTATGACGTCGTTAAACATTATGAGTTCTTTGTATAAAAAGTCGTGTAATAGTGTAATTAATTATGGCTGAGACTTATTAATATTCATACAGTAAGGTCACTTTTCCTTACCATTAGTAGTTCTATTCTATATCCTGTTCTGATATAACTGTAACCGTTGTGTAGACGGGCTATTGAGATCATCACTTGCTATGGCAGAGTTCACCGCTAAACCCTAGTGGCTACTATAAACTGCAGTACCGCCATCACTAACTATTATGGTGAGCTCTTTTATTTTAACTGGGTTTATGCATATGTGACCCCATTATATAATTTTCTGAGAATATTTGGGCGCTAATGGATTCAATGTGGTATTCAGTAGAAGAGGCCTACGTTCAGCAATGGATGAATACGGGCTGATGACGATGATTATGACATGTATTTGTATACTTATAATAATATAAATACTTATTTTAAAACTCTAAATACCACTGGCAATTTTCTAATGTGAATCATAATACGATTAATTAAAAACGGTTGTTTTTAATTCTTCTGGTCCTTGGGTACGTGTGTTATGAAAGTGACCGCATACCTACTAAGTATCATGGTCTTGTAGTACCTACTGCATAGTTGTACAACTCGGGGATTTTTTATTATGTTTCAAGTCACTTGAACGGGATTTTGCTTAGATTTTCCAATAATATTGGAAATGCAAGTCCAATAAAACAATTATGACCGGAAATTTAACCGATAAGAAATTTTATATGCATACCTGAGTGTAGTTTCATACTTGCGGTGTAGTGCAGACGACGTTATTTTTGCGATACTAATTCGTAAAGGTTTAATAATATATTTTTTTAATCAATATTTGTTTGATTCACGAACCACGGAAACGAAAATCCATTATTTTTTAAAATTTTTGGATTCGTTTAGAACGTACTCCCACAATAGCGTTTAAGTAGAATTGTAATTATGTAACTAACTGCTCCGGGAACTTCTTTGAGAAACCGAACAACGCTACTTTACCTAGGAATCGAGCTTAGGCTCCACTCATACACTCCTCCACGACTCCCATGTCCAATGGGACTTAGTTTGCCGTCATCAATATGAGTAAAGAACCTATATTGAGTTTAATTGTTTTTTTTTTAAAGTGAAAACTGCCTTAATAATCTAGTGGTCCTAAGCGCGACTGCTACGCTAGAGGTCTTGGGTTCGATCCCCAGGTCGAGCAGTGTTGTTATTGGGTTTTTCTATGAAATTCTCAGTAACAGCTCGAAGTCTGCATTTGTGCCCGGTTAGTGGCAATAGGCTCGCCCCCTATTACATGGGACCTAAACATACCGGCGAAATGTGCGTGTACATTAGTACACCTCTGCCTAACCCTTCGGGGAATACAGGCGAGATGGTATGTATGTATGTATTTTAATTTATTCAATATCAAATGAGATTTTCATTTAAATATTAACCTCTTCGTGGTGCCGAGTTCGGTGTCCATAGAATAGACCTGAAGGATTGAATCATCAAGTTGTTTTTTATATAGGTACTAGCCAAACCAGATGCAGCAAATTAATTAACAACACCCTATTACATGGGACCTAAACATACCGGCCAAATGTAGGTGTACATAGTACCTACACCTCTGCCTAACCCTTCGGGGAATACAGGCGTGATAGTATGTTATGTGTTGATTTTTAAATTTATGATATGCTAGCGGATCTGGTGACCATATGTGGTCCATTAAATGTTTATTAATGTAGTGCACCTACTGCTTTGTTATAATTTACATGTAACACATGGTTTATAAATCCCTGTTAACGGCTTACTGTGTTGTTGCTTCATACAATGTCAGTAGAATTATGATTGTGGAAGAGATTTACTTAAGAATTAAATCATAATAGGGCACTTAACTGGTTAACATACTGGTGTTTAACACTTACGCGATTTTGAAATTAAACTACTTTTTACGGAGTTTATCGTATTCATGTAAAGGATCCGAAATGTAGGGAATTAAAAAAAAACAATATAACGCGATAAAATCCGTAAAAAGTAGTTTTATTTCAACAGTTAACTGGTGTTAAATTGATGATTGAAATAATAGGCCTATTGTAAAATAAATTTAAATTAAGATTTATACTGTAAAAATAATTTCAATCGACTAAAGTTCTAAGATAAAAAAATTTGGTGGGGATGTTCTGTCCCTTTCCCGAAAAATTAGTGTGAGTGAAGAAATTGTATTGCATGTTGGAGTTCGACGTCACAAGCAGCATAAAATGAAAATACTTTTTCTGATTTTTTTTTTCATTCGGCTCTATTTTTGTACTACGTTTTTATGGGACCATAAAAATATAAGTCTACTAGCCTATTCTACTACTTTATTAAGAATAGTTTGTAACTTATTGGTCGCAATTGCAGTTTCTGAGCAAAAAAGTCTGGGTTTTAATTCCAAAGTCGAGCAGTGTTGTCAGGTTTTAGTTATTAGGAGATACAACTTGGTTACATCTGTATTTTAGACCCTAAGGGTTAGGCAGAGATGTACAATAGTTCGCCGATAGGTGACGTGTACCTAGTGTATTAGTTTAAAAAATATGTACTCCTTGCCCGACCTGGGAATCGATCCCACACCTTTCGCTCACCAGCCGCCTTTGCGACCAGTGAGGTCGGAACATAATAAAACATACTTAAAAAAGAAGTATGTTTATATTAAGAATCCTTCCCACAATTTCATAACGTCCGATTCTTAGAAGTTCAAGTAAATTGATTATATCATAAACATATGGTCAGTAAATATGGAAGTGTTTGAATTCGCGAACAACCTTGACCGACTTGCTAATTCTGATGATGATAAATTACTAAATTAGTAATGCTATAAATTATGCTTTTGATTTTATCATTTCTTTAGATGATAGGAGATCCATACCCAACAGTAAATGAATTGATAATTTTATTAACATTTCATATGCATACGGGAGTGATGTTAGCCCAATGGTAACTGCTGCAACTTACGAGTTGTTGGTCGTAGGTTCGAACCTAGACAGGCGTAAATTATTTCATTACCCCTACTCCAAAATTTCATGTTCTACATACATACATATTGTCACGCCTGTTTCCCATGGGGGAGAGACTATAGATTTCCACTTGCTACGATCTTGGCACACTACTTTCGCTTCATCTACATTCATTAATCTCTTCATGCATGACCGTCAGTTTAGGATGCTCGGAACCTGGTCTTTTTTAAGATTATCCGCAATTTGGTTTCATGTTCTAGAACCAAAAATTCGAAGACATGTGACATCTAACAACCCGCACTAGGCCCGCGTGGATTACGGCCCACTCACCGAGAAGAGGCCCTTGTCCCAGCAGTGGGAACGTCATAGACCGATTACGTTTATGCTATGCATGCTATGATTGCTATGCATATGCATGTTGCCAGTGTGAATAGTGATGACTTTTGACAGTTCAAATGACATTTCCTATGCATCGACTTGGGAACTTCATAATTAATGTTGCTATATCTATTACCTACGTGATATTATTTCTTATAGTCGGGAACAATACGCCACCACGCCCTCTACACACTCTCTATTGTTTTTTAATTGCACATTATAGATGCACCTTTAACGGTACTTAATAGGACCCATTGTCACTAGTATATTGTATGCATGGTGTATTATTAAAAATGTCTACGATAATATAGAATCATTGGCAACGATTGTATTTACATAAATAGGTAAGTACTAGCTGTGATTCCGCGTGGATCATTCCGTGGTATTAATAAATAATCTTTGCTTTTATGTTTTGTTTGTTTAGCCTAGTGTCTTAAGCATTTGCTGTATGTGCCTGTAAAGGCATACAGACCTATACTTCATTATTTTATACTTATAGATTATCATTGTCTAATTATTGCTGGCATATCTTTTTAAATAAATAAAAGTGAATAACCCAAAGAAATTTAAAAGGGTTATAGAGCGGACATTGGGAACATTTTCATTCAAATATTTTGATCCCGCTTTTATTTGTTTTTCTCTTTGTCGGGCTTATGACAGAAAAGGAGGCCGATTTATTACTAACAAAAGTAAATAGATGACGATTTTGTTCCCGATGTCCCGAACACGAATAACCCTGACTTAATATCCAAGTTGTCGTATAACCATATCCTAACCTAATTTAAACAATGAAAGTATTCCACACGCTACGTCATGTTGAGACGAAAAAAAATTGCGTTTAAATTTATATTTGGAACAGAACAATGCACACTTGCATTCAGCCACACATGTCAACGGTCCGTGGGAACGCATGCGCACTGGGATGCTGCCGCTAATCATTGAGTTATTGGACACTAACAAAGATTGCGCAGAAGTAACATAGGACATTAGACTCTTTTCTTATGTGCTGTAGTCGGCCATCGTATGGTTTTTATGGCGTTATAGTAGGTATATGGTTTACTTGACCAATCTTTGTTTTAAATTCCAGGTGTACCTACCTAGTATAGTAGAAAAAAAACTTTTGGTATTACTGGTATAGTATGACTTAATGGTTACAGGAGAGAGATTTAAATTTGTAGATATAAGTACATGTTTCGTAACAGAAATACAACAATACTTTACTACAGAGTAGTTAAATGAAATAAATACTTGTATTCTAAACTCAAATCTTATGGAATTAGATTTGTCATATTAAAACATCTTCCGATTCCAATAGTTTAATGATTTTATGCGTAATAATTTTAAGAGTAGAACTTCTGTTGTTTCTTTATTATAGTGATTAGACGAATAACTAATAGACACTTTAGCGCCTTGTCGCATGAACTTATTTAGCGCGATATTGATAGGGAGGCCATATTTGTTTAATTATGCGTGCGACTGGCCTATTTCGTGTGTTGCAATGTGGGATGTTTACATTACCTAAGTTTATTGTTTCGCCGCTTCTTTGAAGTCTGTTGCTAACTTTTGAGATTTTTATTTTAATAGGTACCAGGCTAATCAATTCATGCCATTGTCAAAAAAATTGCATGATTGTTTTTTTCTGCTTAGGAACCATTTCTGTCAATGTTAATCTTTCAGGAGATCAAAGTATTCATGATTTTAAAGTACTTACACTATTGGACTATACATAAGTACCATATTATCATACATTTCTATCGGGCAGTAATGCTTGCTTTTATTGAACGGAGTTTTTGTATATTTCAGGGTTGGTCTCATAATGAAAGTTGTTTATGATTACGAGTACTTTCACCTCCTGAAAGCTTAAAAATGAATATAAAATCACCGTGTATCATAAAAAGGTCTACCTATCTCTATAATATAAGTAAGGAGAGATCTTTCTGATATTATTTTCTGTCACCATGATATGACGACATCCATATTGCTCGTTATTAAAACAATCACATAATAAATTCCAGTATTATCACGTAGGTATCCGGTGGGCATTGCGCAAGCGCCGGTAGGTCACCCGGCTGCCGTCACTTCCTGTCATTACAGGCTTTCTACCTGCCGCCATGTCAGTGAAACTGAATAGTCAGTCTCTGAGCCTCTAGGTTTGATTCTCCAGCATCGCAAGGTCCCATAAATTACCTACTTGAGCAGGAAATTATGATTACAGCAGTTTTCGGGAAAATCTCTGTAGCAAGCAGGCCTATAGGGTTGCTGGTTTAGCTCTGTAGATGATGATGATGATGAGATGTAAGGTGGTATTTTTTTAAACTAGACCAGCTTATTTGACAGTCTTTGTCCTGTCTTGCCAATTTTAGAACCTTCAACAAAGTATAAGAAAACTTGAAAAAGATTAAATAATGAAATCGGAAGTCGTTCTCAAGTTGGTAAGTAATTATTTATGTGCTTACCTCATTTGTAAACGACCGATGAGTGTTATCAGGACTTTCCACATTCCAAAAATGGTCAAATCATGTGTAGCCGCCTTGAAACGATACATTCCCCTTCAAATCGGAATCCAATCATGTTAGCGCAATACTGCTTAACAGCAGAGTATTTAGCAATGCGGTGTAACCCACACCGAATAACTCGGCATTAGAGTGATATAAGTACGGTCAGCAATAGAAGTTGCTGAACACCGCCAAGTTTTGAAAACAACACAGCACCAATACTTTTCAATAGATTCACTTAGGAAAAAAATAATGGTCCAGTATGTAGAAACACTTGGGTACTACTTACCACATCTCGTGTCAGTAAATTTTGGATAATAAATAGGTATGTTTAAGCGTTTTGAAGATTTCATCGTGTTCAACAACTTTCATTGCTGACTGTACCAACTCCTCCGAGCGTCTATTAGTACTTATCGAGAAAAACCAATCGATTTTATAATCGATATTCTGTGTTATACAGGCCGGCAAAAATCTTGAGCAAAGATAGCAAGAGATGGGTAGCACAATGATATTGAAAGAAAGAAAGCAAATTCATCAATAAATTTGCTTTCCTTCTTTCAATGTATTCATAATCATCATCCTCCCAGCCTTTTCCCAATTATGTCAAGGTCGGCCTCCAATCTTACCAGATGCAGCTGAGTATCAGTATTTTACACGAAGCGACTGCCTTCAAACCTGCAATTTTTTGCGCAAAACCGACATTCGAAGGGTTGACGACTTGTCAGGTTTTTTGGTCTCCTGACTACCACTAACGATTGTCATAGGTGTTCGTATGACAGTCAGGAGCGACAGCTTTACGTGCTCTCGACGCCCATCCACAGAAAGGTTGACTGACCTGTTGATAATCGCAGTTATAACTTAGCCATGAGCCCTTCTGGTCTTGGGTTCGATCCCCAGGTTGAGTAAGGTTTTATTGGGTTTTTCTATGAAATTCTCAGTAGCAGTTCGGAGTCTGGAATTTTGCCCGGTGAATAGCAATTGGCTCGCCCCTTATTACATGGGACCTAAACATACCGGCGAACTGTGGGTGTACATTAAGTACACTTCTGCCTTACCCTTCGGGGAATACAGGCGTGATGGTATGTTATGAAGTATGGAATGAAGTATGACAGTTCATATTTTGAGGGACTAGCCGTCTCGTAAAAAGTAGTTTTAATTCAATGTTAAATTTCTAATATTCGCGTAAGTGTTAGAAACCAGTATACTAGCCGTCTCTTTCATTTTACACCCGCTGATCTCTTGAGGCGTATTGCTGATCATTTCCTCAGAGAGGAAGACAGAATCCCAGGCTACCAACTGTGTATACTTAATAGATTCATTATGAGCAACTACGACAATGTATATTTTTATTGAATGGATAACAATAGCCCATTTCCTGTGAACATTTAAATGAAAATACATTACATGTAAGGCGATGTACCTATGCGAATGTATATCATCGAGTATCACATATAAATGACTGCACAAACTGCGGGGGCAGTAGTTCCTATCAACAGGCTTTTGGCGCAATTTCAACCAGGATTTAACATAAATAACTATCTAATGTCTCTAGGAGTCTAGGCAGTCCTTACAAAAATATATTTGTGTAACAGATTATTTAGGTATATTCATTGGCCTTTTATATTTTCATCTATAAAAGCAATAAATCTAATAGGTTGACTAAAAGGCTGCATATAAGATAATATAGGTACATATGATAGAAACTTAATTTATTATTATTATCAGAATTTCTCACTTCTAGGAAAGAAAAACTACCTATAAATTCTAACAATAGGTTACTATTGTAAGCCCGTTACAGTAGTATATAAATATGGAATTGTTTTTATAATATTAATTTATGCGAATTAATCGTCTAGTTGTCTAGGTTTGGTTTTGCAGTCTCTACATGCAAAACTTCTTTTATTGCAGCATTGTTTGTATTACGTTTCTGTAGTTGTAATACGAGTATGTATAAGATTTACAACGATAGTCTCATCTTCAGAACAACGTTCATAAAAAAACGACTTCTGGTCATCTCGTTCAGGTTGCTTATGTGCCTGATTTAATTGAACTTTTTACTCTAAATCTTAGCTACCTTTTATAAAAAAACTCCACAGTCCGTTGTTTTGATGAACCAAATAAAAATTAAACTTCATTTGAATGTCGAATTAGGCTTACCGTCGTTCACACGCTCGAAGAACGCGCACGCCCAATGTGGGGTTAGCCTAATTCTGTTACAAATCAGCAAATCTATTAGAAATTTTGAACAATAATCAATTCAATGTATTAAGTATTCTAATTTCGAACGGTCCACAAAATCGTTGATACATTTTGATAGTTGGAAAATGATATTAATTTGGTTTAAGCAGCGTATCTTGGACATAGATCTCGTTGCTCGTAACTTAATCTATTGCATATAATACGTCATTGATTGCATATGTGCGCACTGCTTTACACGTAGATGTCTGATCGAGTTACATTACATAAATAATAAACAGTAGATACTTCTTCACGGGCCTTTAGCTCTTCTGATTATATACTGAAATGTGAGTCCGTTCGTTACTGCAGTAAGATGAGAATTAATTTTATATCAGCTTGTATCTTAATGAGAGCCAGTCAGCGATCAAGTTTCGTAAATATAGGTGTTATATTTAGATTATTCAGCTACTCTTATACTAATAAGGAGGTAATCATTCCACGCGTAGTGTTTATGAAAGGGTAACATGGTTATGCAGATAACCTAGTGTTTTAAGAGCTGTCGTGGATGGATTTTTGTCGTGGTAGGGCCACGCTGTTCGCAGCATGAATGGGCCGGCTTGACCGAGGAAGTACCACACTCTCGCAGAAGACCGACGTCCGAGTAGTAACGTTTAGTTACTGCGCTTCGTTCGGTGAGCGAGAGGGCTGGAGGCCCAATTCCTCCCCCAATCCCCTTCCTTCTCCTTTTCTCCTTCCCCTCCCTTTCCCTAAATAGGCTCGGCAACGCATCTGCAACTCCTTTGGTTTTGCAGATGTCCATGGGCGGCGATGACTACTTACCATCAGGTAGCTCGTCTGCTCGTTTGCCGAGTTATACCATAAAAAAAAAAAGGAATTTGTGAATTAGTTTTCAGATTTTTATGTAATTAAGAATCTGTGAAATTATGGCTCATTTTTTAAAGCATAACTTATTTTTTCTCGTTGATATATTATATTAATAGTTCTCACGTTCTAGATCCTTTAGAGCATCCATAGTCACGGGTTGATATGGATGCTGTGAAATATTCGAAACATCGCTGTCGGGTTAAAAAATATTAATACAGCAAAAAAATAGTTTTATTTTAGAATATTTGCGTAAATATTACAATCTAGTAGGTATACCTCGTTTTTATCATAAAAAAATATTACCTATATTGAACCTCTTTAGCGATCATGACGACAAAGAATAATAGGAACAAAATGTTCTGTAGAAAAACCCATCGATATAGTATCGTAAGTTACTCTCCGCATGTTATTGTTTAATGTTATTGAACTCTATTGTGAACTCAACATAATCTATGATCGGATCAAGTAACAACATCGCGTTAACAGTCAGTTTAGACATAGACACATCCTCGTATTAATCTAGATATGGGCTAAAAATATCACAATGGTGGCTGGCGGTGTGACGCGCATACGATGATGTACGTGACCTTTCTGAACAATATCTGCTGGTATGCGCGCGCGCAGAATTAATCACACAGCAACAAGGATGCAGCTGGTATTGGTGTGCAAGACATATCTGACGCATTTATTTGCTTTGTTGTTTATTATTGAAGTTGAAAGACGACGTCGTGGAGGACCATGGGTGCGGTTCCTCAAAGTATTAAATTGAGTTTTTTTTTTATAAAATTCTCAGTAGTAACTCGGAGTGTGTGGATTATTGATTTTTCTGACTAGTTGCATTAACTTTTAAAACGAGAACACAATAATATCACCAGATTTTTTGGCAATGTGGTGGTATAACCCCACACGAATCCAGCAGTATAATGCTACAAGCTCAATATAATAAATATAATATTTTAATCAAAGATGATTCAAACCAAGAAATGATCTTCACATGTGGTAGTACTATAATGTTACAACATTGCTAATCGGATGCGCAGGAGTCACGCAGTGATGTCACCGCGTAGGGCTGTGACGCATCTGTTTACAGTTTCTTATTACTATAGTGATGGTCCCTAATGGAATTGTACTCTCGAATCTAGGGTGAAATCGCACCTATGAGTCAAAAAGTAAGTAACGAGTACCACGACATCCGAAAGTTATTTAGAAAGGGCAATTCTGTATCATATTTTACCCTTGTATCATTTTTTTTTTTTTTTAGTGTCTGAATTAGGCAAAGCCTGTATTTAAGCGGAAGGCTGAAATTCAGGCTATACCAAATACAAGTAGTTCCCTAAACAGAACCCACGTGAAACACTTCATTTATAAAAAATAATATGTACTAAGCTAATAAACTTGAATCTCTTATCTCATCCTCTTCTCCCGCTGTAGTCTTGTCTGATAAATCATAAAAGGGTTTTCGCCATATTCAAAGCTATGTAGACATTAGAAGCCCTCAAAGCTTCTATACCATTTAAGGTATGTTTAAAAGCAATTCATCAAGGGAGCCTCTTTAAGGGAGCCCATAGAGCTCGATTTTAAGATCTTTTCGTCCAGTACAATTAAAAGCGATTGCTATTGCAAATTGTTCAATAAATACTTACATCTAGGAACAAATTGGTCCCTGACCTGTCCCAATAAAGATTCCCTTTATTGGCTTAAAACATTACGTAGACGAATGCCTGCCTACGCGCAATTGATCAGCGTTGAATAGCAACCAATTAACATGTAGTAATAGTTAAATTAAATTGCATTGACGGCCAATAGATCGATAACCTGTGACCCTGTGTCGTGCGCTTGCGTCTGTTTATGTAATGCTTTATCGACCCATTGTAGTGCCGAACTGCCGACGCGCGATGCAGTAACTTAGCTTAACTTAACTAGGGAAGGGGTTATGTAAAACGCAAAGTAAAGTTTTATCGATAGTTTTTAGCTATTATTATGGGTCAGGTTATAGTTGTTATCGCTACATGGACAAAATCTTGTGTACAGAAGTTGAATTTGCTACTGTATTCCCAAAGTTCACGTATGGATAACCTATTTCTAGTACTTCCTATTACAATTTTATTATATTATTATGATACGTATTCGACTATACAATTTGTTATAGTCCTCATAATTCTCAAGTACATCCGCACTTTCGTTTATTTTTTGACTTGCCATTTCACGTCTAATAAATTCAATTCACACAGATATTAATACAAAAACAATGTCAATAGTTATATAATTTTATTCGTTGTTAAGTAAGCCAGCATACATGTAAGATTATCTAATAGCATTTCATGGTCAGTTGTCAGATATCGGTCGAGTGCACGCTTGCTTTATTCCTTTATGCATGGTCCATTGTTGAGCATTGTGTAAACGGGGCTAGGGTTGTTGGTAAGTTTCGATAATTGCGAAACGTGGCCCATCACGCCGTATTTATGTTCGCCGATGTTCTGAGCGTGAAGGATTTAATCGAATGTTGCGTGTGCAAAGTTCGGTTAAGGCTATTTAAGATTTTTATTTTATAATGTTATTAAAATTAAGATGTCTGTGGGTGACTTCTGACTTTTATGTTAAAATGAAGTAGTAGATAATGATAAATCTTTGTAAGTATTTAAGATACTTATCGCTATAAGTTTTGTGTTGTCATTTTTATGTTATATATTGTCGTTCCTAATGTTTCAATTTGCGCAAAAATGTAAACAAAATAACGCAAAATATATAATAAATACCTAATATTTATTACATATTTTGCGTAATGAGACACTTTTAAACTCTTACAAACTTAAAAAAAAGTTTAATCGTAAAAAAAATGGGTCACTATCGATATCGATATACCCATTCATATAATTGAACAAATAATGTCACATCTCTATTCCCGGATACCGGACGAAGGGCGAGAGCCCTACATTTCCCCGGGACCAATAGGGCCAATTGATCGCAATAAGCGGCCGGAAGCTGATCATTGTACCCGGATATGCACTTGTTGCGTAGATCCGCGCGTGCGCACCAAACTACAGTACTCTACCGTGAAATGTTATGCTGGTGCTATAATTCTGTTTTTTCTATGGATATGAAATATAGTTCCGTTCGATTTTGTAAAGTTGAATAGGTTTTATTTGATTGTTATATTTAGTTTAATTTTTATTTTATAGGGTGATAAATCTTAGCTACTGGATGGTAATAGTCCCTTTGCATGTATTGTGGGTAAGTTTTGTTCATTATTTGATGCTTGCGACTTCATGATAAAAAAAATTGTGTGAATGAGGATTTACAATAAAAAATATGTTTATTTTATCATTAGGTCAAAAAACAAGTAAGAAGTTACAGTTATAAGGATTAAAGTGTAACCTATAAACAGGTGGCATGCGCGTGCGCGTGACGATTATTAAATCATTTACTGCTTCTCACAAACCGGTGCACGGTGAGTAATTCAAGAATAATATTGACATATTCAACAGAATTATGTACTAATCTATATATATAAAAGGCAATGTCCCGACTGACATATCATCGCCCAGCCGAAACCACTAATGATAGAAGTTTGAATTTTTGTGAGGATATTGCTTTTATATTCTAGGCGTCATTTAAGAAAGGATTTTTCGAAATTCATCCCCTAAAGGGGTGAAATGGGGGTTTAAAGTTTGTATGAAACTCTGTCATTTCTAATTGAAAATTAATGAAATTTGGTATTAAGCCTCTAAATACAAAATAATAAAACACGTCTTTAAAGATTTTTTAAATTTCATCCCTTAAATGGGTAAAAAGGGGTGTTAAAGTTTGTATGGATATTTTTTTGTTTATTATCAAAATTACTTGAAATTGAAAATGTATGCATTTCAATATAATTAATGATTTACGTGTTTTTGGATTTTTTTAATTTCATCCCTTAAATGGGTAAAAATGGGTGTTAAAGTTTGTATGGAAAATATTTTTTTATTATCAAAATTACTTGAAATTTAATATTTATGCTCTTCAATACAATTAAAGAAATACGTATTTTTGGATTTTTAAATTTCATCCCTTAAATGGGGAAAACGGGGTTTTAAAATTTGTGTGAAAAATGTTTTTTATACTATCAAAATTACTTGAACCTTAATATTTATGCTCTTTAATATAATTAAAGAATCACATATTTTAGGACTTTTTGAATTTCATCCCTAAAAGGGTTAAAAAGGGGTGTTAAAGTTTGTACAAAAATAAATTATTTATTATCAAAATTACTTGAGATTAAGTATTTAAACTCTTCATTATAATTAAAGACACACGTATTTTGAAATAAATTGTTTATTATCGTGCTTGAACTTATGCACTTAAGCTGTACAATATAATTAAAGCAACAAAATTATGTGCTATATATGTGCAAGTAAAGAAATCTGGCATTTGTATTAACACCAAATTTTTATTATTACCTTTAAAACGGATACGTTATGCATTGCGTTCAAAATAAATAAATACGAGAATCACAATATTCGAAAATCATATCAAAGTTGTACATATTATTATTTAACCAACCACTCACTTTTGGCTAAAATACAAAGTAATCGGGACATTACTTTAGCTGTAGCTGCATCTGGAATAACACCTCTTTTGGTGGGAAGGTGGGAAAGCGGCTCTGCCTTTAAAACTTCCGCTTAGTCTTATTCGTGTCGAAACTCCGTTGTGCAATAAAATCTTAGCAGAGTGACATGGCTCAAATTCTCCGAAATAGCAGATTTATCGTGTGGGATGAGACAACTAAGGCGCACAAAGGTGGAATTGAAGCACACACTAGATTTTTAAAGATGTCAGAGGCAGCAAAAGAGCGATCGGTGGAGTTCCTGAGTTGCAGACGGGGGAATGCCGTCAGATTCTGTTATATCTAGAGGAACCCTAGCAGACGAAATCAGAGCATCCTTACCATCGTCATACCTATAGCCCTAACCCAAAATAATGATGATCCGTAAAAAGAAATATGAGAGATACGGTTCTTGGAAAGTTTTCAGAGCTATTACTTAAAATAGGAAATACGGATTATCCCGAATCCGAAAGGAAAATATGCATACCATCTCTGCTGGTAACAGTAGTGACAGGTGGCAATGATAGTTTTAATAGTTAGAGTGTACCCTGATTTTTCTAATAAACAAACAAGTTTATAGATTGGCTGTGCAAACGTGCAATACTAACTCCATAAAAAAAACATTGCAGCTGCTATTAATTACATACTTCTTCAGTCGTTGGAGGGCTCAGAAATTGAATACAGGTCTATCGATTCAGTGCTACAAGCGGATAAAGCAATTTACTATCATGTAGAGTTCCTTAACAGTGTTAACCTTCCTTGGGACACCTGTAATGCTGCTGCGTCTCATTAAACGATTTAAACTATGTAACGGGACTAGACTGCGAGTAACCGCATTGCACAAAAATATTAAAGAGCCACTGTGATAACTGGATGTATTCGTGGGAATCACTTTTCCTACCTCAAATACCACTGATACCATCCGACTATGTTTTTGAGTACGATTTCTACTTTGCAATGCCCATAAAAATAATTCAGGGTGAGTCCTTAAGGGTGGCAGGCATAGATTTCAGAGAACATTGCTTCCTTCATGAGCAATTCTACGTTGCCTTTTACAGAGTCCGTACTAATAGCAGTCTGGTCATTTTGACACCAGACAGAAAAAGCACCAATGAGCAAAGTGGTTTACCACTATTCGTACCTCCCCGAGGAAATCGATCCTACGAGACCTCCAGAATGATAGACTATCGCTCTAGCTGTAAGAACACGGATGCTGCTCATTTAATAACAAATATAGTACATGTTACTTTGGAAAAACCTAAACCGGCAAAATCATGTTGTCCACGCGGGCGAAGCTGCGGGCGGAAAGCTAGTATTTGTATATTCCGTAAAAAGTTGACGGATCGACGACTAAATGAGTGCAATGGGGCGTTGCGGGTACAATTCTCAAACGGAACAAATAAGGCTGTAGATTTTTGCATAGGGTTGCTGATTTCTCCCTCTCTCTTTGTCTCTTCCTGGCTGTGCATTCCAAGGGGTGCCTTTCGTATTTTCTTCTTTCACTGCTCTGTCCGAAACTGTTTCTGATTTCTGCAGGATAAAAATTTAATTGTACTTATAAGTTATTTCGTTTATAAAATGTAGGTAAAAGAAAATGTTTAAAAATAATTGTGCCGGGATATTAAGATCTATTTTAAAAGCCTTTAGTTATCTAAACTATTGTGTTAATTGAAAAAGAAAAAATAACCGGATTTTTTGCCGTATATTATAGGTATTTTAGATTCCTAACGATGTCTGTTTGTTATATTTTTTTTGTTTAATAAGTTAGCACGGATTAGTTTGGTAGATATATTAATTTCTTAAGTGTTTATTAAATGAAAACAGTAAGGCATTAGCGTACCTTGTACCGGTCTTTGCTAGTCTCGTTGACCACAAATAAATTTAATAATAAATTATTACCAATAATATCATACAAAAGGGACATTCCAAGAAATTACTTATCAAAGTAGCCTATGAAGTCTTTGATTACATTATTCGTAACTACCAAAGCAGGAAGTGTAAAAAGGCATAAAAAAAAGGTAGAACGGGGAAGTAGATTCGCCACTTTCAAAAAAAATATGACGGGATGAATACGTTTTCTATTAGTTCGGTCTTATAAATGATAAATAGCATTTATCATTTATAAGACCGAACTAATAGAGATTAAGTATATTTCTGTAAACAGATCTTAAAATCACTTTTACAAGATTTTTTTTTACTAGATGTCACGGGCCATGTATAAATGTCTTATTGCCAATACAGTTATTTGTATAAAGGTAATCTATTTTATTAACTTTCTAAATAGAAAATGACTGTGATAAATAGTTCACTTGTCAAGGAACTAATAAATAAACACTTCATTACGTATTACGCAATGACGGGGGAACCATTGTGCTCTCAGCAATAATAGGGAAATGGTGCGAGTATTGTCACTTCTCTTCCTTCCTTCTATAATCCACGACGTAGTAGATATGTGTCGTAGTAACTCGTGCAATAACTAAACGTGGTGTCGGCCTTGTGTCTGTCCGTCTGTGTATCCGTGTCGGTCTAGTAATTAATACTAGATATAGAAACCGATAGAAGGTAGGTACTTAGTTGAATTAATTTATTTATGCCTTTTAAATTTTACTTAGTTTCTTTAGATTAATGGCTCGGCAAGTATAGGTACTTAATTATAATTAATAAACATGAAAAGTATTATGACAATTAAATATTTAGGCAGTAAGTAGTCCTTAGAGAGCAGTAGATGATTATTATTGTATATTATTCACTGCCCCATTAGGTCAGTTGTCCTAAGCGACTGCTACGTTAGAGGTCCTGGGTTCGATCCTCAGGTCGAGCAGTATTATTGGGTTTTTCTGTGAAATTCCCAGTAGCAGCTCGGAGTCTAAATTTATGCCCGGTTAATGGCAATAGGCTAGCACCCTATTACATGGGACCTAAACATACCGGCGAAATGTGGGTGTGTACATTATTATACTTCTGCCTAACCCTTCGGGGAATACAGGCGTGGTGGTATATTGTTATGTTATGTCCATATATAAAATTATGTCTTACATAACGAACATTTAGAAATTAACTCTAAGAGTTAGGCAGAAATCAGACAGGAGGAGATACTAGTGTAGGTATAATATAGAATATAGTATTTATAATAATTAGGCTAGAAGAAAGGTACCTACCTACTTTCCTTAAAATTCCTGCCAATAACACTGCCAAAGAAAGCGAAGCCAAGACTTCTGGCAGTAGTCTTCAGATGACAAAAGAGGATTATTATTGTATTTTATATTATTTATATTATTTTTCGAAGCGGCGGTAGCCTAATGGCTAGGGCATCGGACTTGCGATCATGTGGTTGCCGGTTCGAACCCCACCCATTGCACTACCGACGTGAACCCACTCGTAACACAAGTATTTAGCTTAGCACGAGGGGTTAACAAGAATACTAGTAATGTGTGACCCACACTGCTAGTAAGCTTTTTTTTTAAAAAAATAAATAAAATATACTTACCTATAAAATATTGTTTGTACTTATGACGTCGCGTGGCGCCTACCGCGTTGTGCGGCGGCGGCGACGTCGGTACCTACAGATTTACGAGCTAATTAATCAGAACGGCTGTTAGTTATGGTCCTGACTATGTCGTTGGCCGTCAATAATTGCTACTTGTTAACGCGTTCCTTTGTTTTACGCAAATGACGCGGCTATTTGTGGAGGCGTTACATACAAGTTTGTCATTTACGGATTTTAACGTTGGAATTATGTTAAGTTAGTAACCTGTATGTCATGGTAATGACTGTTAGAGTTAATTTAATAATGTAAAAAGACCGTGTACACTATTAAGTTAATGGGGTAATGGAATTAATTACTTTGGTCGTTACAAGTCAGACAGATAGAGGTGACAGACGAGACGATCTATAAGGATATATTTTTCTTACTTTATAGAGGAATTATTATATTTTTACGTAGGTCATTCTTTTTTTTTTCAACCTTGCCTTCCACGAGGAAAGGATCCAATCCAGCTCTGGTCTATATCCCTTTGTATTCCATTCCAATGTACGAATTAACTTCTGAACAATATTTTCTGCAACCTGGAACTTTTTCTTCCTTATGGAAGTTCAAATAAAATCTGAAAGATGCATGCAGACCCCTATAAATAATAAGCTGATGTTTTCTCTCTAATTCATCTTTGAATCGCAAGGTTTTGCATAACATAACATAACATATCATACTTTATTCCTCGAAGGGTTAGGCAGAGGTGTACTTAATGTACACCCACAGTTCGCCGGTATGTTTGGGTCCCATGTAATAGGGGGCGATTGCCATTCACCGGGCACAAATCCAGACTCCGAGCTGCTACTGAGAACTTCATAGAAAAACTCAATAACACTTTGCTCGACCTGGGGATCGAACCCAAGACCTCTAGCGTAGCAGTCGCGATTGGGACTACTAGACCAACGAGGCAGTAGGTTTTGCAAGACTAAGAAAAAATATTTAGGCATAGAGTTCCCCCGTCTGTAAACGACATTAAGGCAGAAACCATTAAGTAAGTCTAAAATGATGATTGCATTAATTTTAGCAGCATTCTAAAAATATATTTAAGAACTGAACAAGCTGCTTGTTCCAGGACTTCAAAAATAAAAATACCCCATTTAAAAATAAAATGCAACAACAAGGTCCGTTTTCATGAAACAATTAAGGCACTTTTGGCGCGCAGATCTTGTGATAGCCACATGTCTCTGTGACTAATTGTCATGGACTGTGACGTCATTCGTTTGATATGTCTTTATTTAGTTAATAGACGTATAAGGAAGTTAAAGACTGACTCATTACGACTTCGGTTAGTTTGTTGCTGCTAGGTCAGTGACTGGGTTAAGTTCGACTGCTTCATTAGTCAAGTGGTCCTAAGCGCGACTGCTACGCTAGAGATTGCTACGCAGATGTCCTGGGTTAATTCCCAGTAGCAGTTTATATTTGGATTTGTGCCCGGTTAGTGGCAATAGGCGCGCCCCCTATTACATGACCTAAACCTACGGTGAAATGTGGGTGTACATTAGTACACCTTTGCCTAACCCTTCGGAGAATTCAGGCGTGTTGGTATGTGACTAGGCTAAGGTCTTACTGGTCTATTCTGAATTAATAATCAAACAGGAACCGGAAGAGTTATGGCTCCATTATATCCCAACTCTTTGGTCTATCTTTGATACCGGTACACTGTTAATTTATTAAGGAGATGTCACGGCTTTTCTTAAGGTTGAAGTTAGCAAAAAAACCTCAATTAATTACATATGACACGCTTAAACTGTAAAAGAAAACCATGCCTGATAGTTTTATTAGAAGCAGAATTCTGGTAGAATAGTAAATGCTATCCAAAGAGGTCCTTTTGCTTAACCAACGCCTCTTCCGTAGACTTCCATAAGGCTCGTATAGGTACTTATATAAGCCTGCATCAAATGACTTCCAGCGGCCTTTTTCAGGTCGTCCGTCTACGTCGCTGGTGCCACACTGCGTTTTCCGGAACGTGGTCTCCACTCGAAATCTTTTACCCTTTACTTCAAATTAATTACATATCGATTGACATTGTCGATTCATTAATCAGTTCCATTCTACTACTACATGCGCGGGCGCATTGCGCACGAGTTCCGCGGCGCGGCGTCGACTGGCGACCTCTAAACGGCAGTACTTCTCAGAACTATACTGTCGCAAGCGCTCACCTCTAGAGGATTTTGAGTGAATGATAATAAGCTGTTCCAAGAATAAAAGTATTACCTAAAATGTCGATATTGCTAAGAATGGACATGACAGTAAGAGGAAAAAGGTTTAAAATTTATATTAGTATTACTTATATTAATTCAAGTACTTACCTATTTAAACCAATTCATATCTAGCGATAAAATATAGTAAAGCGACGGTAGCCTTAGGGCGTCGGACTTGCGATCATGTGGTTGCCGGTGCCCTCTCGTAATGAAAGCATACCTTAGTATGAGGGGTAAACAAAAATACTAGTAATGTGCGACCCACGTTGCTAGCAAACTTTTTTAAGACAAAAAAGTATTTTAAAGAAAAAAATGCCCAGATCTTCTTATTTATTACACACTCATTGTGGAGCAGTATTTATTGCACACACTTTTAATAATTCTCATTCCCTATGTTGCTTGTAATTACACCAACGATCAAAATAACTAACACTTAGGAACTGTAGTATAGAGAGCTTCCCAGATGTCTTACTGAGACACTTCTCGACTTGATTAATGACGACGATGTCTTATTGACGTGATGAACATGTTACTCTAATAGGCCCTTGTAATTGCTGTTAAGAAGGATTTTCATAAACGCGTAATACGATGCTTGTTATAACGAAGCGCTGATCTTTTTCTTATTTTGTACGGCTTTGGATGAAGATACAGTCTGCTGCTGCTATTATTTTAGTTTATCGCTCATTATGAACGCGTACAAAAACAAAATAAAACACAATTCATAATTTGAATGCCTTATTATTTGACGAGTTATATTAACTCGTATGTTAGTCCAAATAAAATTAAAATACATAAAAAAAAGTAAGTAATAACATTAAATATACTGAAATCACTGGAGTGTGGTATTTTTTCTCATATTTTTTGCAGACTTAGACTTAGTTTTTGTTACTTCGGCTTTGCTGAAAAGCAAATGTTGTTACTACTGACAAAAAAAATAGTTCAATTTCTAACCATGAAACGGACATAAACAATACAATAAATAATCTGATTAACTGGTTAAATAGTAATAATTTATCTATCAATCTTAATAAGTCTGTATACATTCAATTTAATCAGTCACACAATAACAAGTTTAATTTCAAAATGGACATACCACTAATTACACAAGTAACACATACCAAATTCTTAGGAGTTATAGTAGACGAACACTTAGACTGGAAGGCACAGGTGGAAAATGTATGCAAGAAAATAAATAAATTTGTGTATGCCCTCAAACAGATCAGAAATGTATCAAATACCAAAACTGCTGTGATGTCATATCGTGCTTATGTTGAATCTTCGCTACGGTATGGACTAATCTTGTGGGGAAACAGTACTGACTGTGATAGAACATTTATCGCCCAGAAAAAGTCTATACGGGCTATATACGGGATTCCATCTGACGAATCATGTCAACCAATATTCAAAAAGCTTGGTTTGCTACCATTGCCCTCATTATATTTATACGAAGCGTGTATGTTTGTACGTAAACATAACAATCTATTTAAAACAGCGGAGGATATAAGTTCTCGAAGTCGGCGTTATCCTTTCAGACTTGTACTAGATGAAACTCCAAGGCTGGCAAAATATAATAAAAGCTGTCTGGCCATGTGTATACGTATCTATAATAAGTTACCTAGTTCATTAAAAATACTTAATTGCAGATTATTTAAAATAAAATTGTACGAATGGCTTAATGAAAAAAATTTCTATAGTATTAAAGACTTTTTTGAGTATAAACTATCTTAATTCCAATTTTTTTTTTTTTGCATGCTTTAATTTTAAGCAAAACATGTATGACCATAAATTGTATTATAACACCTTTGTATACCATGTTTTAAGCAAATAAATACATTCTTCTTATTCTAATGAATTTAGTGTTTATTTTGTAATAAAATGCCAATTTTTTATTCAAGTAAATATTTTAAACAATTTGAATTAATTTCATATAATTGTACAGCGTTAAATCCGAATTTGAATAGTTTTCAATGGATTAACGGTAGGCCTTTACGATAAAACATATAAATTGTTTTATTTACAAAACCATCAAGAAGATAAATCAAGATGAAAATAACCAAATTAATGTTCTGTTGGACTGTTTTAGGGTTTCTGTTTATTCGGATAAAAAACATGGTTTCAATATTCGTACAGATCGCATAGAACAAATGTCTCCTTTATGTCACGATCGCATAAGCCACAGCGTGACCGGTTATTTGCAAAGGCTGGGTGAAGACTAAGTTCGTTGCTTCGCGTAATTGGAAGCACAAAATTAGCCTCTATTCTTATACAGTAATGTATAAGAAACATGTTTTTATACTTATGGTCCATAGCTGTGAATGTTTGTAAACTACTTGCCAATATGGAAGCAAAAAAAGATTGGATGCAGAATGAGTTTTTTCACATTGTCGGGGCTAATTGAAGCGAATCTATGAATGGCAGGATAAGTCCATATTAGGATTATAAAGTGTATACTTATTGTATATAAATAAGCATTAAAGAACTTAATCTCGGTAATCTTCCGGGGTTTCACGATCAGTAACAGCTACAATTAGGTCTGTCCATCCCAGGAAAAACTTTAATGATAGTCATGACTTCACATTTATATAATCGCTAATTGATGATAATGTTTGCAGCTTATTATAATCGATAAGCTTCTATGCTTCTACTATTTTGAGAAATAACGCTCACTCTACACACTTTGCAGCCAAACATAGCGGTTCATTTAGTAAACGTCTTATTTGCAAAAAGCGAAATTATACCGTATCACGAATAAGTTGAAATTCAAATTGAGACTTTAAATTGCAAAATGCACTTTGTTGTAGCGATCGGACTTGTTGATCTGGATCATTTCATTATATGTCGATGACATCATCGTCAGTAAGTAAGCCGCTTATATACGTAGTAATATGTGGTCTTGAAGAATACGTTATCGGGAAGCTTTTCAGTATGAATATGGATGGAAATAAGGGAAGAGGGAGACCACAGAAAAGTAAGAAGGACTGTGTTAAAGGTGATATGGCTACAAAGGACGTTAATGTTGAGATGATGGCTGATAGAGATCCCGAGTTTTGGATAAGGGAGGATAATGATGATGATGACATTGATATTTTGAGTGCTGATCTTCTGATTTGATTTGACGTAATCCTAGTAATTTTCGGACATACTGGGACGGAACTCCAAACTATTACTGAATTATTATTCATCTACCTCCATCTGTTTTTCGGTCACTGTTGCGGTCTTACAGCCTTTTGGAATGTCGCCGGAGATCTGGCCAGGGCTTGCAGGATAAGCGGTCGACCATGCGCCAAACACGACTTGCATTGAGGGCAGCCCTGACTATGCAAATAAGGCAAGCATAAAGTCGATCAAAAAGTAATTTTTCATTAATGACTTATGTAGGTATCAGTTGGTCGAAAATCAATCCAGAAATATGAAAGTATCTCTCTGTTACTCTTTCAAGCTTAAAATTCTGTACAGATTTTGATACAATTTTGTAAGGAGATAGATTGCATTGGGTAAATACAACAAAGACAGGCTATCTTTTGTTCCAAAGTCTGTTGTTATGCGATGAAACCGGCTATTGGTGTTTTAATGAATAAAATCGAATCAGAAAAAAAACAGCAATTTTATGATTGAGTTATAATGGTAAACTCGAAGTTAAGGATAAGCCTGATAATAAAATGCAGTATAAAGATAATTTGATGACAGACCTTGTTTAACATTCAACGATTCAAGATATAAACTGCAAGGAAAGTCCTTCAAGAGCCATTTGGAAAAACACAAGTTTCAACGGCGCCAGTAACCTACTATAGGTACTTGTATGAAGGTTACTAGTAATAATGTAAAAAATAAATAAATGCAATCTAAGTATACAAATTGTGTGGATACCTTGGAAATATGTTTTGACGGTATACATTGTACAGCTCCTGAACTATCGGCTTCAGATGCTAGGTTCCGGGTTCAGTTGTTTTAGTTCAAGGTGTTTCTGTATGTGAAAATTTGTGTTTGTACCGCATCGGAGCAAATCTTAGGGCAGACGACGTTTTTATAAAAAAGTATTGTAATGTACAAAAATAGTATAATTATGAAACAAAGGACCAAAAAGTTATTTAACATCACATAAGACCTCGGTTCCACATAAGACGTAGGCGCATCGTGGGCGCAAGGCGCGTATTCTTGTTTGTTCAACATATTCACATCATGGTAATTGGATAAAGTAAATTGGAAAGGAGTGTTTACTTTATGATCTTTCTGATAATAAACAACGAGGTTGCAGTTGGGTGGTAGGACCATTTTCGGTTTAAGATAAAATTGGTCCTGGGAGGCGAGAAGGCCTGAATCCACATATAACAAAAACTAATTATTTCGAAAGGTTATGGAACTAAGATAAGCAGAAATCTTTCAAGTTGAAGGAATTATTTTAATTTGGAACCGGTTTATAAGCACTGTATATATGGATAAGTGTCAATCCGATCAGATAACAAAATGTATATTAGCCGATAATCTATTTCTAGCGCTGTGTAATCAATAGTTGCTGGTTTGGTACTTTCGTATACTATATCTGTAACATATAGTCCGTTCTATATTATGCTGTTTGGTTGGAAAATAAGGGTGGGCTTCTTGTCTTAAAAAAATACCATCCCTTCATACTTTAAACTTATTTAATGAATTTATATCTAATAAAGAATGTATTTTTTGCCATCTCTTTGTAGTCTCTAAAATCTTTTTGCTCTTCTGTAATAAAAATTAAATAAATATTTTTTTGGTTCGTACTTTCTCTGTACTATTTTCATATTTTTTTTGTAAATTATCTATAGCGCTGTGTTCATTTTAGAGACTATTGACCTCAATCCGGAAGGGCGGCAAGGTAAAGCACATCAATCAGACTAACTATATCCGCGATGGGGGGTGGTATAAAAACCATTGTATGCTAATGCATCAACACAACTTATTATGATGGCAAACTAAAGATTTTTACGCTTCGTAGTTTTATATAGGGGAGCTAATTTATGTATTCAGGGATTTTATCTCTCTGTTTAGTTTTTATTGTGTAGTGTTTAGTATCTACTTTCCTTAAAAAACGCATTGTCACACATAGGAAGCAGGGGCAGCGTAATGGCTACGTCGGACTTGCGATCATGTGGTTGCTGGTTCGAAATCCACCCATTGCACTGTCGAGACGTGAACCCACTCGTAATACAAGCATTTAGTTTAGCAAGAGGGGTTAACAAGAATACTAGTAATGCGCGACCCACATTGCAGGTAAGATTAAAAAATAAAAGTTTTTTGAAGAATTAATATTTGTTTCTTTACACTTCAAGTTCTATAAATAATACTATTGGAATGTATCAGCAACAAAGATTTATATTATGTAAAATAATATTATCTACTATTATGTAAATCAATCTTTAAACGTTTCAATGTAACGTTCAACAGCGATCATTCCGCAATACCGGTAACACATGTTCCACATTAACATGGCCACTGGAACGAACTGTGCCGGGTCGATGCGCATGCGCCGGCCGTGGCGCACCCAGCGACGCACGCGCGCATCTCACACACAAGGAGACCTCGCCAATGAGCCATTGTTTTATCTCTTTTTGTGGGCGCAGTTAATTGGGTTCGGGACTTTAATTAAAGCACTCCTTACGTTTGGACTGAAAGCCATGTCTGTTATAGATTATCCGGGCAATCATTTTTGGGATGTTCATAAAGGTAAGTATAAGTTAGGTAAGCTTAAAATAAAGTCGATCGAAGGTTAAGACATACGAAAGATTCTTCAATAAAACATCAAATAAAGTATGAGCAAGCCCAAAATTGTCCTACACCAAAACCCAAATTGATATAATAATTAAAATTTACAGTCGATTCCGAAAGAAGAATCCTTTATTAAGTAAAAGCTTATCTTTTAATAACATAATAATTACTCATCTTCATTCATTCATCCATACAAAGTAGTCTCCATTATGAAATGTCGCGATAAATCATTAACAGGGTGCTGCACAAATTATAGGTTCTCAGAAAGGTCGTGAGGGCAGGTCGGTAGGCGGTGATCGTGACACCGCTTCGGTGCATGCTCATACGGCCGTTTTGAATACACGCTGTATACACGACAGGGTTGGCACGAACGATATTAAGATTGATTGGAATAAAAAACCAAACTAAATTTGTCACACTGTGGCAATTATAATGCAGGAAGGAGTTTAAAGACCGTTGATCGTTTTCTTTTTGGCTATTCGACTCCTTTGAATACAGGTTTCCTCACTTTTTTACCGTAAATCTGTCTGGCACATATTAAAATGCTATTTTTTATTCTATATTTGAAATAGCTCCAAATGGAATAGTCTACGAATAGTGATATATTTTTTTACGAAGGACTTATTTAGTTGTAGTTGTTTATATTGATTCTAGAATAATCAGAGATAACGGCAAAAAAGTATGAGTGATTGTTTCCTATTGCGATGTTTTTTAAGATAAGTTAGGCAGGTACATACAAGCACAAACCAGTTTTTTGTTGAAATAATATTGGGATGTAGCGTCCGGCAAACACTTTATGTTTCCTGCCTCCTCTATAAATATGGCAGTAATTACATGCAATATTTTTTATAAATAAGTATTTAATTGGTACACATAGCTACAGGCTGCAAGCTATACATTTCCAGTTGGAGCTGATCTCGCATTGTATAGATATATATCAATCAATAAATGATTTCTTAAGTTGCATGCAACTTTTAGAGCTGCAACCACTTGTCTGGCGGAAATCAATGCACAGAGAGGATTTTCTGAGATACGATTTCTTTTACATTTCAATTACTGCTTACTTCCTTCAGGAAATTAAAAGAGAAAAAGAAAACTTTTTAAGTCAATATTTCAGAGTAGTTTTATGACTACTTACTTAAATTTAAATCTATTTTTACATAAATGATTTAAGGATTGAGTGGGCCATCCCTAATCATCTTTCGAACAATGGCCGCCTTTGAGCCATAAGAGAGCTCTCATATTACTGCACCTCATAACGATCCCTGTATTGTGTATTGGAGCATCGCGTTGCATGGATACGCACGCGCAGTCAATAGATGCCGACCTTCCGTGGCGCCTTATTTGATTTTTTGTTTACCGAACACTCCATTTTTGAATTCTTTCGCTAATTAACGTTTAAATATTGATTTTTGTAAGCTTTAAATGGAAGCAGTATTTACTTAGCATACAGTAGTGTGCTATTTTATAACGAATGTAGCAATATATATACATAAATACACGTTTGTAGTGAACAGTGAACATGATTACCCGAAGGTCACCTCTGCAAACCTGTGAACGCACTTTATAAAGAAACTTGTCAGGAATTTTAATTACTTATAAAAAACCTGACTCATAATCTGGGTTGCTTCTGTAAGCCTGAATGTATCATTGCCTTATCTCGAAAATGAGGGTTCTTGTTGATTCGATTTTACAACCATATAAATTTGCTGATCCCAGGTTGAGCCATCGAGGTAGCCTACTTTGACGAAAGTAAAGTCGCCGTGGGTTAAAATAAAAAAAAACCTACATTATCATCAGTATAGTTTGTCTGTCTGTCCGCAAGATAATTTCAAAGTCACTGAAACAGTGTGTAGTTGTTTCGGTTCTCAGAATTAGGTCTTTGTCTAATATGCAATTATACACTTGAAATAACTTATTGTTTAAAATGAATGTAAGTGTACTGATTAGATTAAAAGACATTGTATTGTATTGTGAACTGTACCCAGTTTGTGCGACCTATATTTATATTAACATTTAAAATATAGTTACAAAGAAGTAAATGACACGTATATACTGTAGGACACGTACAGATAATATAATTATGGCCTATATTCATTACATCTACCAACAAAAGACTTCCAAATTTTAGTTCTGTCTATAGGATACAGATCTTACTCTCTCAATTCTTACTAAAATTATCATTATTGTGGAAATAAATAACATACCATCACGCCTGTATTCCCCGAAGGGTAAGGCAGATTTCGCCGGTATGTTTAGGTCCCATGTAATAGGGGGCGAGCCTATTGCCATTAACCGGGCACCACAATCCCCAGGGTAATAAGCTGAAGTCATTATTGTAGAGACTGTTTAATTCATAATAGGAGGCAAGTAAAACCATAGAATTCCAGCTGGCGAGTTAATCAATCGATAATTGTTAGTACAACAACACAATTGTACCCACATCGCTACGGAACTGGTCACGAACCGGGCCGGCCTACTGCAATATAGTGCTGAGAAATTTCAGGATTTTAAGTAGGACTTCGCTTTTGTCATATCGATTTTTTTTCCGGTATCGAATATGACATTAAAGTTGTTAGAGGGTACGATTTTAACGTTATTTTGTTGATTGAAAATATTTTTCTTTTGGTTTCGTTACGAATAACTTACGTAAGAATGGTAAAACGACTTCAAATAAAAACGATTAGAAGAAAAAATATACAGAGAGATGCGTTTTCTCGAACGTAATTGAAGACGTGATAACTTTCTTTTGTAAACTAGTCAGTTACTTTTACTTTAATGAATATGTTTGAAAAACTTTAATTCAATTGCTTTTTACGGTGGCTTCGGGATAATCTATTCGATTGATTCCACGAATGAACTGAATTATTCGCAATCTTATCATTTTTTTAATAGGATCCATGTTAGGCCGTTCAAAACTTAATTAGGTACGAAGGTAGTATGTGTATAATATAATAAATTGATTAAAACTATTTGTGTCGCTTGTGAACGTCGATCCTACCGCAGTTATTAGAATAAAATCTGAGACAACTAGTTTTTTTGCATTAAAAAAGTGTTGCTTAGAATATTAATGGTTCCAAAAGATTGACAGAATACTTAATCTTCTCTAATTTTCTTTTAAATTTTCGGACAATTATCCCATAAAATTCTTCCCATCACTATTTTTACGTAGAGGCTTTTACAATGTTGCACCTGTATCATGCGCACATGCGCATGCGTCAATAAGCGTACGTCTGTCAAGTCATTGATCTAACAATATACACTCATATACTTATTTATTTAGAGGAGGCTTATCCCGAAGGGTTGCTTAAAGCAACAAACATGGTTGATCTTTTGAACTTCTGTAAGGCTTTCTTCAGTTGAGGGAGTTCATTTAGTGATGGTGGTACCACCGTAGAATCAACCTAAGGTGACATGAGGCTCCAATTAGTTTATAAAAATCTGTACATAGTATTTGTTTTAATAACTTCTAGAAAATATAAATTATGTGTGTATAACTGATTGTTCGTAATCCTCTTATTTCTACTAATATTGGGTCAAAGGACCAAAAATAAATCTGTTACTGGTCCTTTTATGATACAATTACATTGTAGTATTGAAGTAGTAGATACTTTTCATACTAAATGAGATAAGATGTATGCGCGATCGCAAGTCGTCGCACAAACATGTTTATTTGCGATTGGTCATGCTTTCAAACATCTGGTCTATTGCTGTACGACCAAAATGTCTCCTTATTTCCTTAATTGCGTGCTCTGCGACCAATAGCTAAAGAGCTGTTGTAATTATTTGGTATTTCTGATATGGGAATTGCGAAATGTAAGGCCGCTTGCTATGCGTTAAAGAATTTTGTGGGTTCTGTGTTACTTAATATTTAAGATTTGTGCGTTTCCATTTTCCAGTGTCGATAGTTGCTTCTGGAGAAACGTTTACACAAAAAACTCTTCCATTTAAACGATGGTGGATATTTAATTTAAATTAATATTTTATGTTTGTCACATTTAAGTAGCTTCAAATTAAAATATTTTTCATATATCCGTTTTAATAGAAACATTACTACAAACATTTTTATGATGGCACGCATCATTTCTATTCTGTCCTGCAGTAGCTTTCATCTTTTTTCTTACTATCCGTGATTCCGCTTATAATTATGACTAAATGGAACTACGGGTAATTCAATTTGGTTCACCAAACAATTTAAATTAAAATATTTTATATTTTACGAGAAAACATGAAAGAAATTCTGGCACATTAAAATTAAAAAAAATCACTAGTTTTGTTATTTATCTTTTACAAGAAACGTAAATTGTCAAAGGTCTAAGAAAATGAGATGAATTATAGCCACATTTATAGGTACGTAGTATTTACTTTTTTAATATAAAGAAATATTGATGTATGTTGAATATTGTTTACAACCACGTTGCTTGGTCTTATTGTACGATTCATTACGTTCAATGTTAGTAGCTTTTAAATGTCAATCTTCATTGGCATTTGAATACGAATTTGATAGTTGAAATGAATGAATGATCAATTATCAAATGCAAAGGCATCCTTCTTAACAGCCAATAATGTCAATATAAATAAATGGCCGACATGCTACAGGCTAAACCGTTACGGTAATAAATAATAAGATCATTATGGCGTAACTGAATATAATGTCTATTGCAATACGTTTTACAATAATGGCTTGACCAAATATTCATGCTGTTTCATAACTGACCGTCGGAATTCTATCAAAATCAGTAACGAAGGGATCTGCCTCAATGCACGATGACGATAAAACTTTGTCATTAAAGAAGTATCAGTAATATTTTTGGTGTAGTTATAAAGCTTGTTGGAGCAACTGGTTTAATGTAAGCCTCATTTGCAGTTTCTTGTTATGTAATATAATAGGTCGAGAATGTACCTACTTAGTCACACACATCAAACAGCTGGAGACATGAAAAAGTTCATTTTGATGCTGTCTAGACTTATAGGCATATAATATGTAGTTTGAGGTCAGTCAAAATGATAATGTGACTTCAAGATATTTATAAAATAAATAAGGTTTACCTGTTAATTAAAGTATCAACAACTGTTCTGTGTAATGTAAAATCGTTGAGCTCTACCGGTGGTATCTATGGTTTCACGATACCGCACGCGCTTTATAGGTTAAGTTACGTTATGTACACATAACGGAACTTAACTTAGTCCGACACACCCCATCGCTCTCCCCGGGGTGGTGGGTAGTGCATAAAGCATTTCCAATCCCGACAAAAAAAAACGTTACGTAGGTACCTCTTTAATAATGTTAGAAAATTCTCTACTTAGGTAAAACAATACTGTTCTAAAATGCTTCGATATTTAATATCCTTAGATGAGACACGATTGATATTTCATTTCGATTCTCTTATAATTTTTTGGTTAAATCCAAAATTATTGTTCACTTTCGCTTAGTAACTTTTAGTGTTGCCCTACTTCTATTAATCTCATACAAAAAAGGGGTTTTGTCCGAATTTAAGACTTAAAATTATGTGGTTTTTGCCATCGAACAGTGTAAGTAGAACGTTATGTTTTTTTAATGAAGCTATTTTACGTGAAATATTTTCAAGTAAAAAATGAAACGGTAATGTTGATCCGAATAAAATTGCTTCTTACAAAAACTAATGGATAACTTTGATAGCCCTAGAATTTTTCAATACATCAAAAACGAATAATATTTTGAATTGCAAGAGACTAGACGATTGTAACCGATTGACGATTGTAAATAATAGTAGTAATGAGTACACCAGACAACATACATTTTAAGCAGTGACTTATTATGTGTGTAGTCAAAAATCTCAATAGCTTCTGTAAGTACAGAAGCCTGATGACATTTTAGTGATTGCGGCTGGCTTCCTGCGCACCTGGCGCGTGCGCACGTGCGCTGCGTCTGCGCATGTCGCGTTATGCGTTTTTTGCGTCTACCTTTATGATTTGAGTAGGGTTGTTTTAGACGTACAGAGGAATGTGTTAATTTGACAGACTGTTTTTGCGTTGCTTTTTTTAATGAGGGTAGATATAGAGGCACCTACGGATAAAAAAAAGTTAGAAATATATGTATGGTTTTATTAATTTTATTATTTATTTTATAACTTTTCTTTCTTCTTCTTTCTATAAACCCTAAATTTACAAAGCAACATACTGACAGATTTACTCATCTAAATTCTATTAAAATGAACTAACTGTTCGGTTTCAACTAGTTTAAAAATTACCCAACCAACTACTGAAACGATTTCAACTTTTAAAGTTACTCGGAAACCGAATAGTGAACTAAGAAGTGTATTTTTCGTAAAAACCTATAGTACGTCAGTTGCAAGGGTTCTTATTTTGCGGCCAGTGATGTAGGCAGTGCCCAAATGTAAAGAAGACTTCGATCAAACACATTCGTCTATTTTTAATTCAATTTCGATAGAACAGACAACCCTTGCTTTATGAATAACCACTTTTTGTTCTTCAAGCTCTTTGGTTATTTTAGGGCTGGCAGCATATGGTTTTTAATAATGGTGTCTGAGATCCGCAGGTGACTCGCAGCTGAGGGTAATGAAGGCTTTGTTTAACGGTGTAATTGTTTTTCTATGACTATTGTATAATAATATGTTGTGGTACTGACATCCTGAATCAACTGTAGGAGTTAAATGTTTTGTCAAGTCTTCATAAATGTGTCTGCAATTTACTTTGTATATTATTGTTTTTAAACCTACCATCGCATCCGTATTCCACGAAGAGTTAAGCAAAAGCGTTTTGATGTGTTTGTAGGCATGATATGTTTTAAGTTTCCTGTAAAAGGGGACGAATCTATTGCCATTTGCCGGGCTCAGATTTGGAGCTTCCATAGAGATTTACAAATTAAAGTAGAAATTTCAGGAACTCACACCCAGCCCCGGCACTTAGGACCACAAAACTAATTAAGCAGTAATTTGATTTGGATTTAAAAAATATGATTTGATGCTTTACAGCGTTGTGCTTTTATTTTTCTACTTTATCATCTTAAGCCGTACCTGAAATGTGATTGTCTATTTAATCTCCCTACACAACATAGCTCTTAGTGACTCCCATCTGTTCGTTCTTATTACGAGAGCACTTACCATCAAAAGGTCTGGTTTACGACATTAACGAGAAAGGCGCGTGGTAGGCCAACACCTCAATGTTGTTCCAGTTGTCAGTCGTATGTGACTGACGAGCTATAAAACTGAAATAGAATATTGTATCAATAGATAGGAAAATGCAGAAATTCTAATGCGACGAGCATTCTGATTTGGGCAAAAATAATTGAAATGATTATTCATTTTGCTTTCATAATCCAAGATGCAAGTAGCATTAGTAAGTATTTAAAGCTTCTTAATTATCTATGCAATTTCAGCAGTTTGAATTTTCTTCAGTCTTAAGTTTAATCATCATCATCATTATTATCAGCCAGTCTATAGCTGGACGTACCTAGGCCTAAAGGCCTAAAACAGGTATAATTATGTAACTGTGCTAAGTTGCTCAAAACTTTTGTTGATCGTAAAACTGTCTAGGGCATGAACAATGTTGTTTGAGGGGGGTTTTCAAGATAAATTAATATATTTTACGTATTAATAGAACTTTGTTGGAGACATGACTTTCGAAAGTTATCAGTTGAAAAAAAATCATTTCTTAGAAGGATATCATATTTCTCTGTCATTACATATATTGCTCAGCTATAGTTCATTTTTTTTTTTTTTTTTTTTATGGGATAACTCGGCAAACGAGCAGGCGAGCTACCTGATGGTAAGTAGTCATCGCCGCCCATGGACATCTGCAAAACCAAAGGAGTTGCAGATGCGTTGCCGAGCCTATTTAGGGAAAGGGAGGGGAAGGAGAAAAGGAGAAGGAAGGGGATTGGGGGAGGAATTGGGCCTCCGGCCCTCTCGCTCACCGAACGAAGCGCAGTAACGAAACGTTACTACTCGGACGTCGGTCTTCTGCGAGAGTGTGGTACTTCCCCGGTCGAGCCGGCCCATTCATGCTGCGAACAGCGTGGCCCTACCACAACAAAAAAATTTCATTCCGCCAACTCGTACTTCTGGTAGTATTTAGTATATGCACAAGAATCTATGAAGTTTAGGTCAGGTCTCAAGTGATCCCTTATTTCGCAAGACGGCCCTTTTATTTTTATATTCAATTATTTTTATGATCCTAACGTTGAAGGTTGTGAAATGCGTGATTGGATTAACAGCGTGGCTTAAATAACGCACGTTATCTGTTTTATCAATTAAATGAAACGAGGACATTGGGTAATAATTGATTTAAATTCTCCCTAGGATGGCATGTGGTTAGGCAAAGATATACTTATGTACACCACCAGTTCGCCGGTATGTTTAGGTCCAATGTAACAGGGGAGGTAACACTTTGTTCGACCTGGTAATCGACCCAGGACAAATAGTGTAGCAGCGCGCTTACGATCTCTAACCTAATGAAGCAGTCAAGGTAAAAGTTTAAGCATGCCAAAATAAACACCACTATAACGCTGATTCACATGCACGAATACTTACTACTGTTGCGGAGCCACGTTGCAAATTTAGGAGCTATCAACTCCCAGCGTGACATAAAAACAGTTATTCTATCTACAGATATTCTTCTTATCGTTCAGCTGTGTACCTACTTAGCACTGGTGAGAAACAATAGTTACATAAATAACACTTATTTACTCATAGCTTTATTTATCATGCTAGCAATATTTTTATGAGGAAATAGAATTCTTCTTAAACCTTCAAAGCTTAGACCATAGCAGTGCATCACCAGATCTAATTGATTTGACTCCTGCAATCATTTAAACTGAACTTAATAGGATTAAAAGGATTACCACGGCTTCAATAGAGAGCATATCAAATCACATTATATTTTTGATCACGACAATTTTTCTTTGCTGCGCTAGCGTAGCGATACTTGTAATAAATACCAACTTTTTTGAGCAGTTGATGTAGCCTTTACAGCATAGGAATAGAGTTTATTTTTTTATGTGGGAAGTTGTTGTAGACACAAAGTTAGAAGGGTTAAGTGTCGGCTGATGGCACTTTAAATAGTAGTTTTCTAGAAACATTGCATTTGGTTGTTAGAGATTTGGTAATTATTTCAATAGTAAAGTAAAGTTTGGACATGATCATTATTTAAATAGGAAATATGTCAGTAGTTTTTAAATCTTGTAACCACTAAAAAGGGATGCTTTTTTGTACGTGAATTCTGCAACATTTTATAACCTACTTAATTACTTATATTTATTTATTTATTATATACTTTATTGTACACCAAAACAAAATACAAAAGACAGGATACAAATGAAGCTTAAAACATACAAAGGGTGGCCTTATCGCTATCTGCGATTTCTTCCAGGCAACCTTAGGATGGACAACTGGAACTGAACATAAAAATGGGTTTCTTCACGGTGCAGAAACACATAGGTACATAGATAAAAATATATACATATATATTTGTAATATTACGTAAATACAAAAAACAATACCTATGTCTTATTCGTAAAAGTGGCAACTACATAAAAATTAGATGTCCTTGAAACTTCAGCTTACATAAGTAGAAGGTTCTTAACGATTAGAAATCTAATCGTTGCTTCAGCTTTGAGGTTTCTTTAATGAAACTTTTTATTATCGGGTACTGTCATTCAAGTTTATAATTATTTGGGTGTCTTAAATATTTTTTTTACAAGTAATCTCATTGAACTCATCTAATCATTGAACTAAGATCATCATCATCATCAAACCATTACATTGTCCCACTGCTGGGCACGGGTCTCCTCTCAGTACGAGAGGGATTAGGCTATAGTCCGCCACGCTAGCCTACTGCGGGTTGGCAGACTTCACACGCACTTCGAAAAGTCAGAGGTGCGTGCCTTGGATTCGAACTCGAGACCTTTGATTTGGCAGTCCAATGGTCATATCACTAGGCTATCACTACACTTGAACTAAGATGAAATTATCGAAATCATCAGTACACATAATACGGTAATTATGTGTGCTGTACATAACAAGAGTTATACTACCTACGATTGAAAATGAAAGAAAACAATTGTAATATGCTTTCACATCCACCCAAGCTAATAACAACTAAATTGCCGGTACGCAATAATGACTGTAATTAGTAAGTTCCTGTCCAAATGCATTTTCCTGTAATTTCTGCGGCGTATTGTTATAATTTTAATGGCCTTGCTAATTTACGCGGCTTAGTCCGATGGTGCTAAACAAATATTGTTTTGCCATCTGTACTTCCCGTATTCAAACTCCTTTACTGTTATTGAAAACGGCCTTAAGACCGTGTAGTCTTCCTGTATCGAAACAACACTTTCACTGCGAAAGTCTCACTGTGTCTCTTATGCTACTAGCGCATATCTGCCTGTAAGAATTTATGTGAATTTTGAACTTAATATAAGAAATAACACTGATAATTTTTTTTATCCCACGATTGATATGATTTTATCTTTCTGCGGGCGATAGTTTAATAACTTATCTAACTCAATGAAAATATTTACAAAACCAAGCCGGTGTATTTCGTTGGCATTGCACATCAGTCTCACGCAGAGATACTGAACCAAAGAACAGATGTCACACGTTCATGTAATTGTCCTTTACCGTTCATGTGCTGTCTCAAAATATATCAATCACCCGCATCACCGTATCCACAAATCGGTCTAATCAAGCATAATTAGGTAAGAACCGGTCCGGCGGATACACGCGCCGCACCGTTCTATAACCGGGCCGTACAAAAACCGTCACGATCGGCCGTGCTTCCCATTTCCTAATTTCCTGCTGTTAACGTCACACCTCGTTCAGCCCAATTTAGCGGCGTCCTGTGGATGGGCGACATGAAATCAGCGTTTTCTTAGTCGTTTCGACCAGTACAGCGGTTTTAGTAGTGGAAGGGTCTTACTTGTATGTTTGCAATACAGCCCAGTAAAAAAATAACATATCTACATGCACGTAATATTTTCTAAACGAAATATTGTTTTGGTCCTTAGGTACAGTACCTTAGGACCAAAAAATATCCTTATGCAGGACAATGATGAAACGAGCATATAGTTCCTATATTGATAACGCTTGAGAATGTTATTAATAAATGTTAAAAGAGAAAGGCTAGGGAGAGGAAATAATTTAATTATCTCAAAAAAGTTAACTCCGTTTAGCCGTGCTGGTTTTGTGGCCTCTCTATCTAACTCCATAACGCGTGCTGCTGTGATGTTTTCAATGAAGTTAAGCCGCCGTCCGCCTACTTTATGATCACACGGACGGAGTAATAGGCAGGAAAACATTTTGCCCAATTTTCTACATTAGACTGTCACAAAAATTTAAACTCGCATATTTTTTTATCAAAATGACTGAACGACTTTAGTGTGAAATGAAACCCTTTGATATTATTCATGTTTAAAGTGTTAAAGATTTAAAAGCAGTACTACGAATATTTTTATAAATTGATTTCTTGGCATTTCACAGAGTGAAAAAAAATTGACTATTATTAGCACTTTTTCTTAGCATCGTCTACCTTGGCATTGCTAGGTAATCTAGCTATTATCATTAATACACGACAATGAAGTCGCACCGTGGCATAATTTCTGCACCTTATAGTTTAGGAATCTGTTATCCTAAGGACGGCTCCTTTGATAAATTCCCAGGTGTTTGATTACTCGTTTTAACGAGACCATGAAATCGAACTTAACATATTATTAGGTATTTAAATACTATAGCGTGATAAATTACTAGTAAAATAAGTGTTCTCCCCGCGATAATTGAGGCGGCGACGTAGGCGCGTGCTCGGCGCCCGGTGCGTCTGCGCAGCGGATGTTTGCTCACTTACTACAGTAGCCACGTCAATTGCTCTGTAATATTTGAGCACAACTTATGGGGTGAGTTGGGATACCGTACCGGGGTCAGCGAACTGGGTGATAATTTGAGAGTTATTCTAGCTATTCTTATCTTTTAACAATTTTTTTATAGGATGTTAATGACTTATACTTAGTTCCGATTTTTCTAAATTCCTTCAGCAATTTTTATTTCATCCTATTCCAATAATTCTAGAAAACATTTTCTAAATATATGGATTATTTAAGCCTTGTCTCTATATCTATTCAGTTTAATTTAGAAAAATGGCTTATCATTGCTTTTTTGAACCGCATCCAAAAATAAGCTATGGGTATTTTGAGCAAATTAGCATCTGAGACTGCCTCATTAGTCTAGTGGTTCCAAACGTGACTGTTATGTTAGAGGTCCTAGGTTCGATTCCCAGGGCGCCCAGTGTTATTGAGATTTGCAATGTAATTCTCAGTAACAGCTCGGAGTCTAGATTTGTGCACGGTTAGTGGCAATAGGTTCGGTCCTATATTTTATTTATGGGACTTCAACATATCGGCGAAGTGTGGATGCATATGAGTACACCTCTGGGTAACCCTTCGGGAAATACAGGCGTGATGATATGGAATAACATCGCTAAGCTCTAATTGAATCGAAGATCTCTTCATGACAAAATAATTTCGATACACGATACACAGCATTACCTCACGATTTACGATAATGATGTTGTTCGCAGATTACATCTACCGCATTACTCTTAACGGTACAGAGTATAATCCTGTTTGTTACTAGTTTATTTTTAAATTAGCTTTATTGTTGCCTTAAGTTAGTGTACAATCAATTTTGTACCGTTATTGGAACGAATAAGTAGATCATCTGTTATTTGTAACAATGCGGATTGTTGCACTGTTTAGGTAACTAGTTCTTTTTGGGATTCGCTTTTGTATTTGCACTGGATTTAGTTGAACGCTAGAATTAAAAAAAAAACCATTGATGAAGTTCAACAACAGTCTCTAATACAAAAAAACTTCTTGTATGGTAATGAATGCGATCGTGATAAGCAGAACTTGTTCCTTCTTTAACCTTTGACTATGACTAACAACTTTGGGTGAGATGCAGCTTTTTTGGCAGCACCGCAATTAGAATACTTATCTACTCAACATTGTGTTACCTTGAGTAATCTTGACCATACATTTATTGCCATTTGCAAGCAAATGTTGCTTAGCAAATACCGACATTGCTATCAGCTACTTACAAATGAACCGCATACGCATGTTACAGCACTTAGATATAATAAACGCCTACAATTGCAGGTGTTAATCGGCACACAATAAAACCTGCGCGTGGGCACAAACTGTTTCGTTAGAGACAAGTGTTGCTGTCACGAACTGTTACCGACATCGTTATGGTGGTTATCGACCATTCTGTAATGGCCAATTGACAGAACACATCAGCCCACACACTGGCAAACATGGATTGTTAAAGATCGCTGTTATAAGTTATGTAGTATTGTAGCAACATGATCTTTGTATGATAGGAAAGTGATATCGTTTAGTTTCTCCTTGATAAAATCTATTTATTAGTCGTGAGAGCCCGGTAACTGTTCAAGATGCAATTCTCAACCCTCACTCCCTTTTATTTTAAAAGAATGTCAATGGAGTTTCTTTTTTCGAAACCTGCTAGTAGAGTGATAAGTTGATAACGTTCGTAAACGCTTAGTTGAAATAAAAACATTTCAACTAGAACTTTGTGGTTTATCAATTTGAACTTTGTGGTTTATATTATGTAAGTTCATAATATTTCTAGCCTCTTTTTTACAGTAATAAAGCTTTTGTGCTTTTATACGACTGTGCGACTATGTTAGGAAATTTGAGGTATTAGTTATTATTAATAAGCTTTTATTCAACAAACAATTGGCAAACGCCATCTGTGTTTAGGCACATGAATTACGCTAACAATGTTAATTACGCATGCGCCGGACGCAGCGCGGGAGTTGACGCTGCGGGCAATGCGGTCACATTACGAGCAATTTGAGGCAAAGGACCATTTTGGCCTTTTGTTTGTTTTATTATAATATTATTACTATATAATTCTTGAGAAAAATACAGATATTAAGTACTTATTTTAAAACAGGATGAAATAAGCTGTCTTTTCGACATACTAAAGTCAACAGTTAAAAATACGTGTGCTAAATAAACCAATATCCTAAATAATTCATTAATTAATAAGAAGCAGATGCAAAGTGCCGCATGATCTATTAACAATAAAAGAAAAAACTGTAGAAAGAGAAATACAACGGATGTTTTGACATGTTCTTGTGTTCGGAAAAATGGAACAGGAGATTGGAATGGACAGCTTAGATAGACGTGCTCGTTAAAATCTAAGCATGTACTAACAAATGACCATAGCCAACAGCCTTGTGACAAGGATGTCTAATCCGTGGCATAAAACTTTTTATCACCACATTTCTAACCTGTCGCCAACCAGCTTAACTTGACACTTACACCGGCGCTAGTTGTCAAGCATTGAATTTCAATTTGTGAAGGCGTACTTAGTTTCGGTGTATTCCGCGGGCCAGTGTACGTTGGTCAGGTTTGGCTGCCAGTACCGCATTCCTTAGCCGTCCGGTGGCTGTTTTTGCGCTTCCTCCGAGTCACCAGTTCAAGTTCAGTGGCTGGTATCGAAAGACCAGTACCTACCACTTTTACCGGTCCTTTCTTCCCGTTTTGAATTGTTTTGTTCAGCAGCTTTCAGAGTGTCTAGTTTCCATTTCATGTGACTACTGAATGGTATTGTATGTAAATCGAGTACTGAGAACTTAGGACGTGATATTAGAACAATAGTCGTTGGATTTTCGCTTAGTTCTAGATCGGTTTAAAGGTATATGTTCACTAGAATGTTTCTTTCATGAATAATAAATTGCAAGGTCTCTTTAGACTATGGTTAAAACCGTCAAGTAGAAATATAGTCACGTTTCGATTGTAAAACATGTTCAAGGAAACGGAACTACCGCGTTCAATTTACGAAATACAAAAGGACTTCTAAAACATCTAAAAACTTTCCCTGTTCAAAAGGTCCTTGAACCACCTGGCTACTTGCAAATTGTGTTCGTAGAGTTCACACGCTATCTGCACTATTTCGAACGTGTCGGTCGATCGATTGGCTGTCGGTTCGGTTTCCGTGAGGGACAGGTGTCTTCTTACCCTTTGTGTGGGGACTGGGGGCTTCCGGCGCCAACCCAGCTCTGGTTGCAAGTACTTACAAGTACTTCTATACTTTGTATTTATCAATGTCACATTTCAATTTTATTTGAATTAGGTAAATGATTTTAATTGTGATTGATTTAGGATGCAAAACAAAATATGAACCTACATTCGATAAGAGGATTGGTCCTTTAAAATGGTGGAGTGTTCCCACTGTTAGAGTTCTAGAGATCCATAAAATAAAAATGAGTTTTACGCAACTACATATACATATGGTATTTTGGTCTGTTCTCACTACCTAACCTTTTTAAATCTAAAACGAGGTTCTTGATATGATATCTTCTAATTTGGAACAACCTTCGACCTGTACCATTCCCACATTTGCTTTACTTCTCTTATAGCACCTTGATTCTATTGAAATCCCGAGATTCCCGCTTTGTATCCTGTTCCCACCTATAAAATCAGGAAGTAAACGACAGCTGGTTGGAATGTAACCCCCTGTAGAGAGAGCTATGGTGTGCTATGCTCAAGGCTCAGTGTTGTCCGCGCGTCGAATCGTGCGCACGTGTCATGGCTGCGTTTGCGCCAGTCCCAGCTCCGCGCATGCGCCTAGCCCTCCACCCCCATAATATTCACGTGAGTCTTTTATAACATAAATCCGCTAGTATTTAATTTTGTTTGAGGTGATTTTAATTCATGATTTTTTCGTGTGATTTTGGCACAAATACGTATTGTGTAGTGAGAACCCGTGAGAACTGGATATTCTGCAATCTTTGCATTCTATTACACAGAATAATAACTTTATTAGCTGTAGGTTGCGTACATGACTATCTTGTTTTGTGTCAACGATATAATTTAGGTTCTAGTTTCTGTGATTTCATAAGCATTCGCTCTATTGATATTAGGAGCACTGTTCCTGTAGGATTTGGAGGTTTTATTAGATTTAATTTGAGAAGACCTACGTCAAAAAAAATTTTGTTCGAACGTTCGATTTTCAAAAATGCAGTAAGTACTTATTGCTCGTTCCAAAAATGGTTTGATTTAAGTGTAGAAAAATTTAGGTACTTATGTCTTTAGTGGACCTTAGTTTTTGTTACCATCGCAAAACATTCTCAATTACTTATTGTTTCTGTAATACGAGAACTTACTGCAATTCTTTGAATGTGTATAGTCTATTGTGTTCACCTGAAACTTACAAATCTTAAGAAATATTATAGTGTCTATGTAGGTAGATAGATAATCATCATGATAATATTTTGATCGGCTACCGACGTTTTCTAAATGTAGGTTCTTGTCGAAATATTGATAAAATCAGGTATCTTTGAACTAAAACAGTGTAAGGCACACTATTCTTAAAGTTCCTTACGCTCTATGAAATCCATAACGCCCATTTTTATCTCTTTTTTATTTAAAGATAAATTATACACAGAATATCAAATAAAGTTCTCCCTAAAAACGGAAGTTTGATATGTTTGCACAGCTTATCTGTTACAGTTCAAAATTACATGTTTCTGACCTAAAATTAGAATTTTATCACCGGATTTTGCACCGAACGATTAGCCGTACAGCTCGAGAAAAAAACCTACATATTTATTTCATTTTCAATATTTGATGTTGTTGCTACATAAAAAAATAATTAAACAATTTGAATATATTTTCTGGGTCCAAATTTTTTCGCTTACAATGTAAGATAGTGTAAGCCCAGTCCACCTATCATTGGGGTGAAACTTGACTACATTTTTGAATAATATTATTACCAATATTAGATACCCACCCTGCCATCCAACCATGGCGACCTTCACCTGATTCACCCTCTTGGACGAAGGGTCATTCACGCGGTTTCTGTATACAAAAAGCACACAATACAAAAATGAATTGTCACGCTCAGCCGCTGAAGCAGTCACTTCTCCATACCACTGTCACCTGGTAACGTGCCCTGAAGACAGGCACAGCACTGCTATGTTGAATGATAATGCTAATCTTTGACCTAAAACTAAGCCAGTCCTCTGTACATGCGTTTGATCGACAAGTCTCTTAGAAATTTCACGATGCTCCAGCTGGCTTCCAAAAAACGACAACAACAGTTTTTTTTATTTACTAAATATTGGCAATAGGCTCGCCCCCTATTACATGGGATCTAAACATACCGGCGAAATGTGGGTGTACATTATAACCTCTGCTTGACTCTTTGGGGAATACAGGTGTGATGGCATATTTTATGTAACTGAAAATAGAATTTCTTTGTTTACAGACAACAATAAAAGTGTATGCCCGCTGCCTCCGGCCGGACATCGAGTACAAGACGCTGTCTGTGACGTGGGGCACTCGAGCGCAGGAGGTAGTGTCCACTCTCCTTGGCAAGTTCCGGATGCGGCACAGGGACCCGCGGCTGTTCTACCTCAGCATGGAGGTGCGCATGCGTGCTGCGGGTCTAAGGACCACGCTGGTGCTGGATGATGACGCAAGGCCTGCTGCACTGCAGGCGTGCCATCCGAAGGGGTACTCGAAGTGAGTATTATTTATTGATATGAGGTTAATTATTACCACTTAGAGTTTGATAACTAACACATTGAAATCTTCAATTTATCTTCAACAATTTAAGGTTTAAAATCATTTGGAGAAATATGACAGTTTTGTATACCTTGACCTGCTGGCGACTGTACATAATTAAAGGTCAATCTATATAGATCCGGTTTAAGCTGATCTAGCGTTGTATAGGCTTCCCAGGCAATAAGAGGTCAGCGTAAACTGGTATTGTATAGCTTGATGTGTAGCAGTGCATACCTAGCTGAATAGTATGAAATAGGTATTATATAAATTAAACTGGATCGGTAATTGCTCTAAAGACAGGATTGTGTTGCTTTTACCTTGTTATGATTTACTAATTCAGGTTTTCCTGTCTCAATGAAAACAAATAATTTAACACAACCACAATACAAAAATAACGAACACAATGCTTCGTAGGTTTATTATTGAATCACACCAATTTATTTTTCACAACATTCTAACACTTCACGCAACAAAATCGGCGAAACCCCTTTTTACTAGAATTTTATTTTTAACCCACCATCGGTCAACAGAAAACCCTTCAATATCGTCGTAGCGCGTGGCGGGACCACCGGCCGGTATACCGAAAAAGATCCACTTTTGTCCCTTCTTCCGGCAAGGCTATTTTCGTCTCGTAAACATGGCGGCAATAAAAATTATAAAAACTTTTTAAAGAGTCGTCTTAGCTCTTTATTGACCATATGTATCGTGTTACTGTATGTTGACAGTTTAAAGTAGATTGTTATAAGGATCAAAAGTAGTTTAAACTGATCAACTTTAATTGGTTTTGAGTATTAAATCTTTATAATGTTACTGTTATTATGATGTATACTATTATTAATTGAGCTAGAAATACCAAATTTTCATGGGGTTTAAACTTTTTATAGGCTGAAATTATTAATAAGTAAATTTATTACCATGTACTTGTGATCCTAAGCGCAATTGCATATTCTCAGTAGCTGCAGCACTGGTACACCTCAGCCTAAACCCTCGGGGAAAAAGGCGTGAAAACAAAACATATAAAAACAGTATTATGCATATTGTTCAGGGTGATAATCTGAAAGCACCAACAGGATTTGTGTTTCCTTTGGTTAAGTGATAGCAAATGGTCATAATCATAAAAAAATATTGGCTTAATTTATTTGTTTTAGTGCCTAATTGCAATGTTGAGCTCGTTTTAACCGACTCTACATAATTATCAGAAGATGCTTGAAAGAACGATTCCTGCCGTAATTTCAAGAAACAAAGCATTTTGTTATTTCTGTAAAATCATCCTCTTTTTATTATCAAAAGTAATTACGACTTTCAACAATCGGAAAAATAATTATATTACTAGAGCTGGTCGCATTAGTGTGAGAGAAACCGTGAGAATATGAGAAAGGGACGAATAGAACTTAAATTATGAATTCGGACTTCGGTACCTTTATGAAAATAGGGACCATTCTTCTGTTACATTCACCTTTCTCACTGATAGGAATAGCACAGGGTTAAATACAGATTGCGATGACCGTTCTGCAGGTAACCGCTTCCTGTCTGGATGGGTCTATTTCGAACACATATTTAGACTCTAAGCTTATCCTAGCAAAGTTAGGCAAAGGTAAAGCCTTTGCCTAACTTTGCTAGGATAAGCTCGAGGGGACTAGTCCTGAGGAACTTGAAAAATAGGTATTTGAAGAAACAATTGCCGTCGCGCTGCAGCTTCAATCTCTCCTCGTATAGTGCGAAAAGGACAACTGCAGCTTAGGATGTTTTTACCTACAAAAACCTTGACCAAAAGACGTTTCGTATTCTACTGTTTTCTTCTTCAAAAGTGGATTGATCTAAACAATTTATGTATCAAAATTTTTATTAAAAACTTTTCAAATTTGTCTGATAGTCGCCTGAACATGATGGTAAAAACGGGCTTTTTTTCGAGTTTTTGAATTGTCATATTTTCAAGTGAATTTTTTTTTGGAAAAAATGAAATAATAGGGGCCTGTATGAATTAGATCTAGATTTTTTGGAAAAATATCATTGCTCTAGAGTCATTATCTACGGAGAAAACAGCAGAATGCGTTTGTATGGAGAAAGGCTCACTAGAGTACCCTCTTAACAATACATACATACATTCCATCACATCTGTAGGTATTCCTCAAAGGTTTAGAGAGACATGTTATAATTTAGGTACACCCACATTTCACCGGTATGTAAAGGTTCAGGTACCTAATAGTAGGCGAGCTTATTTCCATTAACCGGGCACAAATGGAAACACCAAGCTGCTACTGAGAACTTTATAAAAAAACATCAATAGCTGGACCTGAGAATTACTCTATTGTAGTAGTCGCGCTTAGGACCACTAGACATTTAAGGCAGTCTTTAACAATGATAATGAATATTCACATTCTATTCCCCTTTATGTTTCCAGGTTCTCCCTACAGATGCGTCCCGGAGGTCTGATCAAGATCTACGACTCAGCGCTGATGTCCTCGTCGCAGTACAAGTGCCTGCTGACCAGTGAGAGGACAACGGCTGACGAGGTGCTGGCCATCCTGCTGCACTGCTACGACTCCACCGAGGGTGTCGAGAGGTTCTCGCTCTATGAGGTTCGTATTTTTTTTTAAAAAAAGCTTACTAGCAATGTGGGTTACACATTAATAGTATTCTTGTTAACCCTTCGTGCTAAGCTAAATGCTTGTGTTAAGAGTTGGTTCACGTCAGTAGTGCAATGGGTGGGGTCGAACCGGCAACCACTTGATCGCAAGTCCAACGCCCTAGCCATTAGGCTACCGCCGCTTAATTGCCGTATCGTACCAGGAATAAGAGAAACTGCCTCGTTACTCTAGTGGTCCCAAGCGTGATTGCTACGCTAGAGGGCCTGGGTTCCCGATCCCTTTGTCGAGCAAAGTGTTATCGGGTTTTTCTATGGAATTCTCAGTAGCAGCTCGGAGTCTAAATTGTGCCCGGTTGGTGGCAATAGGCTCGCCTCCTATTACATAGGACCTAAAATAGACCGGCGAAGCGTGGGTCTACATTAGTACACCTCTGCCTAACCCTTCGGGGAATACAGGCGTGAAGGTATGATGTATTTTAACAATGTCAAATGGTTGTTTCAGGTCAGTCCCTCTCAGGAGTACGAGCGAAAATTACACCCTGACGATCTTCCTCTGATGGTACAGCGCGCTTGGCCCACCGACAGCGACTGCCACTTCAGGGTGCGGCGGAACCCGAGGGCACCCCCCCTCCCACCACGAACCCTGCCCGCCCCAGAAGAAACCCCCTCCGAAGACGAGGAGCCGTCCAGAGCACTGTCAGCTCTCTCCCTTGAAGCTGAAGGCGAGAAGAGAAGATACAGCCCCGTCTACAAGTTCCCCAGCATCAGCTACTGTAGGGAAACCAAGAATGACTACTTGTACATCTGACTAGCCGTCAATTTAGCCAGGTTCAGACAATTACGGTGTCGCGCCAAAGGCCGCAAGCACCTGGACGGAATAGTGAGAAAGCGACTCTTGTGAAGTGTAAATACGGTTCGGTTTTGTGTAAAGTGTAAATATGGACTAAAGATTGTTAAGGTGGTGTTAGCTTTGGGCCCTTTCTGATGGAATGAGAAGCGATGTAGATGAAACAATTTTCTTAAATCTGTGTCATAGAATGACGATCAAGAAACAAATGGACGTTATTTTATCCGTAAAATGTATTTTTTTACGATTTATGTTTCTTTAACAATCTCTATTGTGAGTAGCTTTGATCAGTAAGGGTTCTTAGTGAGTGTGAAACCAAAGAGTCGTTGCAATAATGAATGTAACTAACTTAAAGAGGCAGGTAAAGTTTATCGTAAGTTGCAGAATGATCCAAATTGTTGCAGTACCTATTCAGGGCTAGGGGGTAACATCACAATCTGATGTATAAGCCATTTCGGCTCCAGTATATGCAAATAAATTAAATTGCAAGTGAATTTATAGTAATTATCTAATATCGTCAATATTTTGCCGTATCTAAAGGCCTATTTACGCAGAGCAATTTAATTGCTCACACGATAAGAGCAATATTAAAATATCGCTTAACTTACCGGTAAATCAAGGCAATGAAATTGTCCCGTGTAAATGGCATAACGGTAACATCAGAGCAGCTGGGCTAGAGCATTATTTAAAATTAAGTTTTTTTGACTCTCTGGGATACCTAATCGTGTCCTGGAGCTTAGAAATTGTTAATTGCCTTCCAATGTATCGTCACAATTTGTAAATGTATGAGCACATGTCATTTTTAAGCTATATTTTGGGATTTTTGTATGGAACTTGGATTTTCTGGTGATATGTTGGAAGGTGATGGTCTTTTTCATTTCCACTGAAGATGTTGCAACTACTAAAATGTAATTCTATGAGAATGTATATAATTATTTTATTTTTTAGCTAGTAGACACCAAAGAGGCACGCGAGCGATAATATTATGGAAAAGAAGTTAGATTTATATAACAACTGTTACGCGATTTTAGTGTTTAATTTATTTAAATGGCAACTCAGATCGCCATCTTGGCATGTTGAACATCATCGAATTTACTTCAAACACATCTGTAATAAACTGCGATATGTTTTCGAAAAGGACGTTTTATTTAATCACCGACAGTTAAATAAATCTGAAATGCCCCATTGCAATTCAACCCACTTGATTCGTATATCGTTGAGCTACACGAGGACTGATGTATGCGTACCGTCAGTTAGGACAGGTCAACTCAGAACTGTTAGGCTCTTTTTTTAAAAGGCCTGTTCAGATTTTGCCCTACATTGTAAAACTCGCATATCTATGATATAACTATTGTCTGGACTTTAAAAGAGACCATGATTCTCTGAGTTTGTTTTGGCATTTCTTCTCAGAGGTCGTAGATAGGAGACAGGAAATGTCGGCGCCAACTAGTTAAAAAAAAATTAAAAAAATCGACTTGAAAAAGTGTCTTTAAAAGATCTATTTACAGAAATAAATATCATTTATCATCATTTATCGTCATAGTTCACATCGTCATTATTGAAAATGCTTTCAATACCGACTTATGTAATTGTAATAAGTAGATACCCTACCTACTCATCTCTCTTTGAAAGTCCGTACCTACAGTGGGTTACAGCTGTTACCTGACCCACCCTAGGTGGGACGGCGGGGTCTCGGTGGGTCAGGTAACAGCTATAACCCACTGTACCCACAGTTCGTTTGTAATATAGGTAATAACTGCACGCGTCTGAAGTTAGCCTTCCGAACTGCCGCGTATGTAAAACCCACATATCATAACCCCGCGTTTCCACTGTCAACAGAACATGTTGCAAACATCTACCTATCCCACGCACTCTTTGAGAGTTTAATAGATGTTTGCAACATTTTTTGTCAGTGAAAACGTGGGGTAAGGAAAATTATGACGAATACGAAACATTTACACCCCAATTGTCTTTAAACAGAGGTTTTATATTGAAATGATCACTGAAATACTACTTGCGGGACATCTTCATACGCACAGTTATTTGGAACGAACTGGAGGTACTTAAACATCTTTTCTTCGCATAAATAAAGTACCTACATTCGAAAGTTACTAGTCTATAACTGTCTTCTTTAATACACATACTTTTCATTTCTATACCTTATCACCTACTGGCAGATAAATAGATCCAATATTTACTGTAGGTCTAGCCGCATGCTCAAATTGATTGATTGATGATTTTGACATAGAGACATACAAGTACTTAACGGTCATGCGTAGCTATGCGCTCGCGCATTTTGACGTCGACTTTTAAAGTCTGACCTACCGATGAGCAAAAACCTTTATTTCCATTTACGACGTAATTCCTCACTCAAGTACTAGGATAGCATAAACTAAAAGTACCTATAACAGGATAACTAATGACGCATAATGATGCTGACTCTGTTGCACATTACACACAAGTAGTCATTAGAAAAGAACAAATATATTTATAACAGTCAAATTTAACTGACAAATAAAGGATTTTATTTAAAAAGAGACATCAGCATTGGCTGATGGTTGACCAATGAGGGTAGTTCTGTTGAAGCTGTACTGTACTTTAGTGACGAATTATAGGACCATCTCTCTCGCACAGTATCCGCTATTACTAAGTGTAACTTGCGAGAAAGAGAAAACACTAGATCGGCTGTTGGAAAAAAAAACTTGCCTTTAATTAATTACAGTTGCCATTACATAAAAAATATATACCCAAAATAAATAAATAAGTGTAACTTCTTTCACCCTACGTAAAAAAATCTACTCATAAACTAAATAAAAAATATCCCGTACTTCAGGATATACTTTATACTAAAATACTTAAAATTATTTGAACAGTTTTGTCATTATTGAATATCAAGCATTTGCAATATTGTTATGACAAATAAGAAAATAGAAACACTGAGACATTTATCAAAATGGCGACGTTCAAATTTAAATTAGTTCCATTTACGGTCATCGATTCAGATTTTAAGCTACCCTCACTAGTTTATGCATCCCTGGTACTAGAGATCCGAAAAGTTAAATCATACAATACTTGATAAATGGGGAGTCAGAAATCATAAAATACTGTCTCGGTCCAATGGTTTTATGCTATCAGTACCAATAATATCCGGCAAGGTGGAGTGAAGATTTGCAAAAAGTGATTTGAGTGAGAGTTTGTTGGCTGGATGCGAAAAGCGGTGGACAGGGTTAAATGGCGTACACTAAAGGAGGCCTACGTCTAGCTGAAGACGGGCTAATGGTGATAATGAGGATAAGAATCGAATGTATCGAATTTTACTGTACTGTGTTCATTCTTCACTTCTTAGTTCTTTCTACATCTGTAACGATCTGAGTTTGACGGAAACTCAAAACTTCTTACATCTTTATGCTATCCTGGTACCTACCAGCAATATAGGATCGACGGCGAAGCTCTACTAACTATTAAATAATTGATAACAGTAAAAAATACCCTCATTTGTTTATGCTGTGCTAGTACCGAAGAGTTCACGACTACAGTTTTTGATCTCAGGATAACTTCCTATTCCACGGAATAATAATAAAATTTGTTGTGTCTTTTGCCTATATTTTATACCAAAATACGTACGTACCTACTAGTGCTGTGTTGAAACAGCGGCACAGTCCGTCATTATTCTGATATCATACCATTACATCTCCAGGTCTCCTATCTTCAACTTCTTCAATCAGCTACCATCCAATGCTGGATGAGGTCCACGCCATGGGCCTTCCTTATTATTTTATACTTTACAGAAATTATTCTCATTGGTTTATGTTGCCCTGGTACCTATTATTTGAAAAGATGAACGAAACTTCATCTTCTTTTTGACAGTGTGCGTCGACAACACCAAAAGTACCCTCATAGGTTATGTTGCCCTAGTACAAAAGAGATGATGACTTAACGAAAATTAACCTTGCAGAGAAAAAAACTACTCTCGGCTGTATGTGGAGTCGTGCCAATAAAGAATGATTTAGCGTCATTATGTACCGTCCTCTTAATTTATGCTATCCTAGTACGCGAGAGGTGAATTTATTTGGCAACATATGGAACTAAGTATTGTCAAATGCAGGAAAGGAAATACTACTTGTCCGTCTGTCATGCTCATTACGAGAGTGGAGTGTAAAAAGAAAATTATTTGCAGGATGCGCGTACATAACACTGTAGATAAGTAGCCAAAGTACAGACATCCACTAATACCATTGCTTCAGTTAGTATTCTTTTAATTTTGGTCTGGTCTACTTTGCAAGTCTTTAAACCTAAGTCGATAAGTTGTCGTTTTAACCCTTTCAGCCCGCGCTAACACAATTAAGCTAAAGCGTCAGCCTGGGCAAGAAATATTTTTTTTCTTGGTTTTTCGCCAATTAATCGGCTATAACACATTCTAGGTAACCGTACATGGCAGTAGAAATTGCGAAATCAACAATAACTTATTCACGATTGAATATTAAAAATTTGGTTATAAATTACTATCGAAGGACATTTAGGTGTAAATTGTAATTTTTCGCTGAATTTACACCAACATTTTGGACGATTCATCATGTGTGTGTGGGTCACTAACTAAGGATCAAGTGAAAAGACTAATATCGATATAAAGTACCTATTTTATTTACAAATGATTGCAACAATGAAGTACAGACGATGCAATATAATTACAGAGTATGTTCAAAAAATGGGAAACGGATAATATCTAACGGTACTAAACTTATCTCCTCCGTCGTTCAGTATGTAAAATTTATACAATTGCCACAAGCTGCGGCGGCGGCGCGGTACGGCACAATGCGGTATGGCACGGCACGGCTCGGGCGGCGCGGAGCGGTGCGGGGCCGGGCGAGCGCGGCGCGGTGCGGGGCGGCTAGACAGCGTTGAGGGCGCGGCGCGACGGCCCGTAGTCGTCGGGCGGGTCGCGGTCCCGGCGCCGCTCGCGCTCGTCCCGCGCGTACTCCCGCCCGTACTCGTCGCGAGCGTACGCGTCGCGCGTGTAGTCGTGTCCGTACGCGTCGTGTGCCGGCGGCGCATGCGCGGCGTGCGCTCGCTCGCGCGGGTACTCCCCGCCGTAGTCGTGGTACTCGCGCGGGTACCCTCGCTCGTACCGCTCGCCGCCGCGCGGGTAGTACTCCTCCTCCAGACGCTCCGGCCGCGCCGCGCGGGACCTGCCGCCTGTAACACAAACGACGCACTTGTAAAAAATATTTTGCGATAATCATTTAGATAATTAAGTAAACCCTTAAAAATCAAAACGCACTCGAACACAACAAACTCAAAAAGTACTAGGACGATCTCGGCCCTGGAAATCCTTCCAGCCTTTGCAACGGCCAGGGTTTTGAGGATCAAAGAGCACACACATCACACAGGGCAAGGACTTAATAGGACCTTGTTGCGGGGCGGGGGAAGGAGCACCCACACTTACGGCTACGACACAAGGCCGAGGGACATCTGCATGATGACCCCGTCGGCATTGCGCACTTTACCCGGGACCGGGATGACCACCTGTGCCGCGGCGGAGGGCAGGGGGGACCGCGACGCTGCGGAACACTGCACTTGAGACGCTGCACAGTATTAGCCTATTGAATACCTTCTTTGTGCAGGCAATCTGATCGCTAGAAGAGGTCCTTATTTGTGCTTGACTGGGCGATTGAAACGAAGTGTGACGACGAACAGGACGGGTTGTTATGACAGAGCAGGTGGTGGATATGAGATGGTCATGCACCAAAGACACACGAAACGGATATTGCTATTTACTCATCAAATCCTGCAGTTGAGTTGACTTAATGCCCAATTACGCAGGTAAATATTTTTTTTGGATATAACTTTTTCTAATATTGATTTGGTATTATCTGCAGCAAGATAGATTTTAACTACACCCTTGGGACCCAACATCGTCAAGATTTATCAAAGTTAGCGTCATTCGAACCGCTGTTATAATTGTTAGCTGGAATCCAACAGCTCTATCCAGCTGTATGCTGGATATTGAACGGTTAGTGAAGCGTCACCCTCAAGCGATCAAGCGGTTAGAGGGGTGGGGCCCGCTAGAAATAGTATGCAACCTGGACGGGGCCGGTGCGTCCGACAATAAACACCTGGAATTTAGTCTTCGGCTCGGATGTTAGTGGGCCTGCCCCGACGCTTGTACTGAAATGAACAGAAGCTCAGTCGCAATGTAACCGTGGCAGTCCACTTGGGAGATGGGATGACATTTTCGACAACATCTAACTCTTTAATAGTACGAGGTACAGTCACGAACATAAGCTAATCATAATTTTAAAAGCTGATAAAAATGTGCATGTGATTTGGTTCGTAAGCTCATGTTAAGTATTAGATATAGGTACGTATAAGCAGCTGATAATGATTTGCGGCGAACCAATGATCTTAGATAGTAGGATACGTTATATCCATAGAAGATTGCGCTGTCATTGGGTTGCACTGCATAAATAAGACTCGCGAGATAAAAAGAGATAGCGACATTTGACCGCCATTTAATAACTCATTTTTAATGTATTACATACTTATATTATCATCATTGACCAATCCTAATAAAAAACGTTTAGGTAAACTTAACATAATCATAAATACCTATATTAAGAATGTTTTATAAATATATTTAATGGACATTTATGATGAGAGTGATGAGGATGTAATTAATGAGCATGGAAGCAAAATACACTATGTACTAAAATCTACATTTAAAATATAATACCTATTAAAAACGGCATAATTTAAATAAATAATGATGATTACTCTATCGTATATGGACTGCCTTTTTTACATAACAGAATAAATACACCATACACAAAAATACCTTGTATACTAGCAATTAATACTCATTAGTTATTATTAGTTACCTCTCTCCCTCTCGTAGCCATACGAGTCGGATCTCTCGCGGTGTCCTCCAGAAATAGCGGCGGGATCAAAATATTGCAGTACAAAGTTACAAACAGTGAACAATAGCTCTAGACACAGTTTAAATAAAAGTTATAAATAATTAAAAAAAATGTGAAGGAGACGGAAATGATTACACACAATCTTGGGCCTGAATATAACGAGATAAAAATGGTGTGAATTAATAGATTCAGACTTATCAGTTCCTCGCTGAAAATTCGGTAAATTTTGACAAACTGGGACTAGAGTTATTAAAGGATTAATAAAAGTCGGTTGTGTTAGAATCTTAATTGCTGAATCCTGAAGTATCTAGGTCTGTATGTGTGTGTGTTTGTTATAGAGATTTATGTGTTATGTGTGATATCTGTTCTTACCGGGCTGCGCAAGCGCATTGTGTGCGCGCGGCAGGGGTCGCGCCGGCGCTGTGTCCTCGGGCGCCGGTGGGTGAGTCGCGCGCCAGTACGCCTGAAACACACGTACACTTGGTCACTTTATACCATCACGCCTGTATCCCCGAAGGATTAGGCAGACGTGTACTAATGTACACCCAGGTCCCATGTAATAGGGCAATATTACATGGGACCTGGACCCATGTAATAGGACTTGAGCCCGGTTAATGGCAATGCGAGCCCATTGCCATTAACCGGGCTCAAGTCCAGACTCCGAGCTACTACTGAGATTTTCGTAGCACCGCTCGACCTGGGGATCGAACCCAGAACCTCAAGCGTAGCAGTCACGCTTAGGACCACTAGACTAATGAGGCATTTTTATTAAACTTAAAGGCAATAAATCATTTAGATTTTTTGGAAAAAAATATATTTTAATTCACTGACAATACAATGGTCACTTAGGCACAGAAACAATAGATTTTTCTTTCTTGATTTGTTCAAATGAATAAAGGAAATAATAGCAAAGGTTACTTATCATATCCATCTCTTATCATTATTATTATTACAAGCCTATAGTGTCCCATTACAGGCCAAAGACCTCCCTACTCTTCTTCCACCTAACTCTATCTGTTGCTGTGTTTTTGGAAAGATACATACCATCACGCCTGTATTCCCCGAAGGGTTAGGCAGAGGACGTACACCCACATTTCGCCGGTATGTTTAGGTCCCAAAGGTTAGGTTAGGGGCAAACCTATTGCCATTAACCGGGCACAAATCCAGACTCCGAGCCGGTACCGAAAATTTCATAGATTCGAATTTTTGAAAAGAGTCCACATATATCCATATCCCTCTCTTACCTCTAAGTATTCAGCAATGTGTTCACAAGCGTCTTCCAGCTGGTTCTCGTCGAGGATGACGTCGAACATGTCCGGAGGGCACTGCGCCAGTTTCTCCGCAGCCACTAACTGCACCGACAGGTTCTTAGTTTGACCCTTGCCCCGCGACTTTATCAGCCGCTGCAACACCTGCAAAGTTGAAACCGAATCGGTATTGTAGTCACTTGTCAATACGCAAGTGGAAACGATCAATGCGAGGCGGAAGAAGTGGAAAGATGATATGACAGGATGCAAAATTATACGAAACAGTTTACACATATACTACTTTATTACAACATTTTACTGCTTTCCATTTAGCAAATATTTCCTCTACAACAGCAATTATTAACGAAAATTCTGACTTACGAGATGACATGAAAGTTTTCATTGTTGTACAGTATTCAAATATTTACTCTGCTCCTAATGGCCGGTACAAATGATGGACTTAGACGGCAACTAAAGAAAATGGCAAAGGCGCCAGTAGCGACCTCTTCTCAACAATTCTGGTGACTCTGACTAACTCCTCTACGACAGTTCATTGTACCGACCAAAGTGAGCGATTCCTCAGTTTATCAAAAAGCCTGAACCATATGTGATGGATGGTCGGATGATGGATGATAACGGGCCTAAGTAATACCACCTTGGGACTGGAGATCTTCAGGTATACGATGGTAGGTGCCAGAGAGGTCTTGGCCAGCTGCGAGGGGTGGTTGATGGTGTCACAGTCTAGCACCACCAGTTGAAGGGTTCGAGCCAACTCGAATATCCTTTCGATTTCCGTCTATATTTAGGAGAAAATATTTTATTTAGTCAAGTTTAAGGGCAGACAAAGCAATGAAAGCGCACGTATTTTTCCAAGAGACCGCTTGGTAAATAAGTCTTTGTCCTAGAAGTGTCCGTGATGAACCGATTGAAAAACGGATCTTCTTTAAAAATACGTGCTTGTTAAAGCGTATTCAATGTATAAGATCGCTTGGCGAACGATTCTACATAAAAAATTAGAATGATTTCAAAGCAGTTTATGCTAATATTTTACAATTAGTATTTGTTAAAAAGCAATATTATGGTTTCAAATACAATATTCTCATTAGGAAACCGTTACACATGTGACTTTTTTACTGTGATAAACGTAATAATTTTGGCTGATCAAACTTAAAAATGTATAATTACTAACCTAAAGTAACATTTATTCTAAGTATTAAAACTTTTCAACCCACATAAACTAATAGGTGGATGTAGGTATTGCACTTGCGAATACATATTGGTATAAATAAATAAGTATTTTAGCTTAAGTATCGTATAATACGTGAATGTCATAATTATCGAATTGCTAATGAAAAAAAAAGTTCTATAAGATTAAAGACTTGTCGACTACGACGTGTGACCTCAGCTTTCATGTTCAATCCTAACCTAATAACAATTACTAATATATTGATCAAACAACAGAGACCCGTTAAAATAAATATCAAGCACTAAAATTGGTTCTAACTAAAAAAAAAATACATTATTTAAACTGAGACATGCCTTCTCAGGTCTACCTACATCAATAACAACATTTTAATTATTGTAAAGTTATTTGTATTTGTTTCTAACAATCCAACTTGCAACAAACCTACTCAAGTCATAAATATTTTTCATATTATGATGATAAATATCAGCTAAATAATCGACATCGACACTTACTGCCCTTAGTCACGAGCCATATTTAACTATCGAATATCGATAGAAAACCAATGTTTTATTGTTTTTCTTTAGTATTTTGTAATTGTATCTTTACAGGTTAAAATACGATTAGGCAAACAACGTTAACTTGTACCCTCAAATAAAATTATAATTATTGTGTCTAGACATCCTAAAAAATGCTCGTGACTTAGGCCAAATATGACTCAAACTTAATCGAACTCAGATGTAATCAATCACTGCTTTATCGATAGTCGATAGTTGACTAAAGCGTGCACTTTTGTTCGTGACTGTACTTAAAATTTTTATCAATATCATCTACGTTTTCTTTTATGTGTAGATGGGGATATGAATATGCCAATTTTGGAAAGAACGGGCCTAAATAAAGCTACTAGCTTCAGATAGTCAAATAATAAGTATAGGTAAGGAAATGCAAATCAATATTTTTAGAAGCCACTGAGTGATTACTGAATGATGGCATGCAGATTAACTCCTTTATATATCAGGAGGGGATAGGGTAGTAGAATTTACTAAATTTTTACCTTTTATTGATCAGTATAGTGGACTGAGAAATAAGATGTGCCAATGTTATATCTATATTACTATGACACATTAAATACTGGTATTAAATTCTATTCATTTTGCCGTCTAATTTCTGGAACTGGGTTTTTTCTTAGAATGAGTTTTAAGAGCCTCAGGCCTTGGCTTACCACTCTGGCCTATTGAAGTTGGGAACCTGCACCTTTGAGCAGTTCTGATAAGCTCTTATTTGTTTCTGCACATACATTAAAAAAGTCAGAAGCGCTCAGGTTTTGATCTCGGCCCAAGCAAGCTTTTTTAAGCACACAGCTGAAATATATACTCATTTTTATATTAATTGCCCTTGTATCTTGTACAATAATAAATAAATGAGGACACTTTTTGACCGTGGATTTGACCCATGTATTGAAAAGGAGGTATTGGAAATGATGTTATGTCGTAATGGGTTAGTACTAATCAACCAATATGTTATAATATATACCATATGAGCATGTTTGGATCGAGTGAGTGTAAAAAATTCTATGTATGACTAAACTAGAAATGGAAGGATATTTGAAGCTTAATTTTTAGCGTGAAGAAAGCAGATTTTAAGGCACTATGCTAAATTCGTGGAAAAATATTAAACACTATTTTTTACAGGTGTCAGATTAGAAGTTAAAGTTGCAGTATCTTTCATCAAATGCAAATTGTTGGCGTGGACTCCACGCCTAACTTTCGAAGACCGACACAGGACTCAAACTGTGTAAGTATGTTCAAGATTTATTGTTTTACCTATTTAACTTTTCTGTCTATAAGACTGCCGACTTCTCCAGTTTTATAAATTATCACGAGTCAAAGTTCTATGTGATAAAATAACTGGTGATAACCCTAAGTCTTGTGAGCCCTATACGGTACACTGATTCCAAACACGCCCACGTGATGTCACGTGCCTCAAACAACAACACCACAGCTACCTATGAATGAAATCGCACCTGGACCTCGGCTATACAGTTGGTCCTGTTGCCGGTCCTCTCTACGAACGGTTTCTTAGGCGCGTTTTGCGTTCGTTTGGCCAACGATATATCGCTGGAGATCCTCGTGATGATGATCCTGCAACACGTCATACCTGTACTTCAGCGAGGCAAGTGGACCGCGAGTTTGAACGCTCCATGATGGCACGTTTCGATGGGTTGTTGAGGAGGGAGCGCTTCGCGAGGGATATGTCCGCCACCACGTGGGTTATTATTATCCTGCAATGTTAGTCCGGTTTCATATACTGTTAGTTGTTAGTTCAGTTAGCTTTTTGGATCGGTTGCCGGTCTCTGAAATAAAGGGTTAGTTGGCAACTTCTACGAAGTTTTGTACGAAGTCTTTATAGACTTAATAATAATTTTGATAATAGTTATGGTTAATTTTGAGACTGTCCTGCCCTAAAGATTGTCATTGGTAGTAAGAAAGAGGGTCAGTCTTGTAAATTAGTTAAATCATGCCAATTAATTTCACGTCGAATATTTATAAGGGTTTTCAATCAAAATGCAATTAATAGATCATCCGGCCAACTGTCATTCCACTGAAAAAAATCTTTCAAACGAAATTCAATTCTTTTTAAATAATAAATATTGGATTTCAATTCATAAAAATATCACAATAAAATTAAAAATTAATTAAAAGATGATACCATCCTCACCTGCCTTCAAAGCGTCTTTTAAGAAAATCAAATAAAGCCTTCTGCATCATGTCGGTGACCTCGTACCCCTTGAGGCTGGGCCCCACCAGCACCACGGGCCTCATGGACGGCACCACGTCGTAGGGCGTGCTGGCCTCCACCTTCTTGAAGAACGGCTTGCGCTTTTCCTTACCGCCCGCTGCACCCGCGCCACGACCGCGACCGGCGCCGTCAGACTCTTCACCTGGGGAATAGATAATACTACAAAGTTGGTGACATGTTTTATAAAGTTTGAGAATCCTAGATTTTTAGTTAACCTGTATAATATTTTGTTTTACTTTTTTTTGCTGATTTTTTTTTCTTCTTTCTTTACGACATAATTATTTCAATAGCTGCAGGATAGAAGAACTCATTGTAATTTGAACGTAGCCGTTAAAGCTAACATGCTTTCTTTTTTTTTAAATAAAATACTTCATAGGAACATGAAGTACATTTGTTTGGGGATTTAGCAACCAGTAGCAAATTAAATATTGCATTCCAAGGTACACATAACAAACTTTGATAAATATCTGCTATGACACACAAAGACAACATCGAGATTTTTGGCGGCATCTCAGTTTACAAAGTAGAGGAAAAGGAAAAGTATTAGGTACATTTTCATAAAAAAAAATGTATTATAGTTTCCATCAAATCTAATAAAGGATGGAGTTTTTTGCCTAATTAAATATTTGTTTTCACTTTGATATAGGTATAAGTTTGTTGTGTCAGGTAATTACTCATTTGTATTCATTTTGTTATCTGAATATTCACCAATTGCATTGAACAAACCCCAACGTCCCAACATATCGCTAACTTTATTTTGAATGTTTTTGTTGAAGATATTCATATATATCGATGTCTCCTACGTATATAATCGTATAGTGTTTATGCAAACTTTTCAGGACAGAGCTTTAAAGATGTTTTCTTGCATTGTATCGTTGAATTTAAACCTTTCGTTTTAAAATTAACACTATGCATAGATAATAAAGGAATCTTCAATATGAAGTAGGAATAAAATACGAATTATTTTTAGTTTTTTATAGCATAGCATTATTGTTGCATACGATTATTTACGTAGCAGCCATCGATATATAAAATTGACGCAAATATTTTCCTCTACTGAGTATGTTACATCAACAATTAATTTATACTTTTACACAAAAACCAAGAGATCCTTGGGCAACATTCAATTCCAAGCATTATCTGGAATAAGAAATTCTGGCCAAAACTAACCATACCAGAAAATATAATATAATATTTATGTTAATAAATAAAATATAAAATATCTAAAACGTTCCTGTAAAACACCAAGATTATTTAAAAATAAAATAGTACGTGATTAAAATAGATATAAATTAATAATAGAGGATTCATGCAGTAATGGAATATGGGATGACAACGATGTACAATCTCGAGCAAAAGTGCTAATCCTTTTTTAATTAAAACTATAAGTATGTACAGTATTTATACCAAACTCTAGAAGGAAATAAGCATTTCAAAGACTACACGAAAATGTAAGTTTTTATTTTACAGATACAGTTGTCAGTTTGTCATAAAAAGTAGGTAAAGTAAAGTCATTCAGGCATAAAAAACCAAAAACAAACTTTACGGAGTAATCATTTTTCGAATAGGAATAAATAAATACATTTACGCATACACCGCGGGTAACATCCGTAACAATAAATACTAATAAAGGTGAGAATTTACGACATTTCCTGGTGTTGAGCGATGAGTGCGTGAGCTTACCTCGATCGAACGATGGCACATCTGAAAATGTGGCAAACGTGAGTGCTAAATATACATTATTCGATGTATCGACTATTGTGCTGGCCGACTATTCGATTAATTCATTTCATAGTCGATTACAGAGCTTTCAAATGTCAACAAATTAGTCGATTCAATATTTCTAAATATAACACGGTCACATATCTTTTTTAAATAAAAATTATAACGTCGAGTCAATTATATTAAAACTGGTTATATACTTGCTTTGTTTATTTTTTTTAAGAAATAATTAACTAACTACTAATCACAGTAAATAGTCGACTTAATCGACTATTAGTCAATAATCGGTACATCTATAATAAAACCAGGAAACTCCAGCAAATTTCACCGAATTGATGAGTGATTGTAAGAAAGCTAGTACAAAGCAGTTATACATACCATATACATTATAAAGTAGGTAGTAATAGAAAATGGTTTAATTTTAAGAAAAAGAAGTTCATTGATAAGTATGATAACGAATTTGTGCAGGTTTTTTTTAAATGTTAGTCTATAACATCATAAATGAATGTTACTGGAATAGAATAAATACTTAATAAAACTTGAATAATAAAATAAGTATATCCGCGGCAGAATGCAAAAAGATGTAGGTATTTTTAATAATAATAGTTCAATGTTTAGTGCAAAATGGAATAATTATTGTAAAATGCCAATTGGAACATCGAATCACGAATAGCAACAGGATCACCTTGCTTTTAATTTTTTGAGTTGAAATTTTGTTAAAAAGGCCATCACTTTTGTACCAGCGAGTCCAGAGTGTTAGAAAGAGCAAAACGAAGAAGAAGAGACAAACAACTGCGTTGTACGTTACAGACACTAGATAAAATGACTTACATAATAGCAAAAACATGTATAACATGTATTGTTTTAGATATGAATTAATTTATATTGGTTCCAAAATTCGATCGTAAAATAGGCACCAATTAAAGTATATCTTCCATCACAGAAATACTTATTGTTAAAAATGTCTGCAACATCTTGTATGTCAAGATCTTGCAGAAATAAGTTAAAAGAAAAACTAGTGTGGGAGGTTGCATCTAGAAGCCTTCTTCTTTTCTTTTTTAGAACTTTTTCCTTTGCGGAGAAAGTTTAAATTAACATCATTTGAAGTGTTTTTGCGGTTTTGTATGTCCTTTTATCTAGTGTATGAAAAAGCTTTAGGCATGTGGCCACTCTTGCTTTTAAAAGGTACCCCAATTCATTGATTCTTACGATTGGAATACTTTATTAACAACAAAAACCTAGATGATATTTAATTTCAGCATTGTCTTTGATCAGTATGTATATTCATATCAAGGCTCACAGCTTAAGGTGAGTAGAAGAATTTCAGCATCCTAATTTATAAATATATATAGGTATTTGTTTTAAATTGAAGTTGCTAAAATGAAGTATCATTTCAGTTTTTATTGTTTCACTGAGCATCTCATATTAGCGACTATCGATGAATCGACTGTAAAATCGAGTAGTTCAAAGATTTTGTGTCAATAATCAGACGGCTCTTTGATACTTCGGATTTAGCACACGAAAATAGGTACATCAACCATAAGATAGTGAAAAAAGGGTTGATTGTTTATTGTTGTTAGGCGTAAATATCGATTTATCATCAAAAATCTTAGAATAAATCGATAGCCGTTAATCGAGTAGGCGACCACTTGTTGCGTGCACTGCGGTATGAGATATGCATGACGTACCGGGCGTGGGGGGAGTGCTACCTCTGGAGAGGGGCGGCGCGTGCGGGGCGTGCGGGGCGTGCGGCGCCGCCGAGCCCGGCCGCGGGTACCGGCGCGCGCCCAGCCCCGTGCGCACCGCCTCCAGCTTCACCGGCGACGGGATGAACCCGACGTCGCTGCCCTCCTTCACGAGGCGCCCAATCCACCAGTTGTTGTCGTACTTCTCCTGGAACATGAAATAGTATCAAGAAGACAAAAGAAAGCAAAGGATTAAGACCAATGGCTGGTTCTCTCAAAATGCGTTTTGTTTTTTGGAATAACTCGGCAAACGAGCAGGCGAGCTATCTGATGGTAAGTATTCATCGCCGCACATGCGTAGACGAGCCTATGAAAAGGGAGGGGAAGGAGAAAAGAAGTAGGAAGAAGGCTACGGGAGGAATTGGGCCTCCAGCGCTCCACATTGACCGTACGAAACGCAACAGTACTGCTACTTGACGTCGATATTCTGTGCGAGGGTAGTACTTCCCTAGTAGACCTAGCCGACCCATTCATGCCAGCAAGATACTACTACACTACAATTAAAGAAGATGATACATAAATCACAACTTTACCTTGATGTGGAGAAAATCGCGAACCTCGAAGGAAATAGCGCTGCCGTGCACCGGCGAGTCGTCGTCCAGGGTGCCATCGTACGACACATTGGTTCGCACTGCGAACGCAACTGGCTTCTCCTGGAAATCAAGCCAGTTTATTTCAGTATCGTCTTATTTTATAAAGGAGACTGTCATTAATCCTGGAATTTTCTTTTTGGGAGATCAGGCTTAGTTGATGAGTGATTTGTTTATCCACGGGGCGAGCTAAACACCACAGCGAACCTATCTCGCCCCACGTCTGGATATTAGATCCAGGTGTGCCTGCTTTATCCATTTAGTATTAACTAAGCGATCGTTTCTTCCACTAGAATGACTCGGTTTGATTGAGCAATAGGATACGGTCAATGGTTCCGGATTCGATCCCTGCACGGAACTTATCTGTTTCTTTGCTTCAATAACATCACAAGTCCGAATACTCACTTTGTTAAGATTTAATTTTAATTTAATTATTATAAAAACTTTCTCATAACTTCAAAAAGCTGAGTTAGTTAAATATTTTTACACACTTATTAAGATAAAAAAAAACAATTTATTTTGGTAACTTAATCGTTTTTGAAAGTAAAAAATAGGCTTATGTCAAATTGTGTTTTTCAAGATAATGTGTCATTGAAGCAAACAAGCGAATATTTATAATTTGTCTTGTTCTCGTATTTTTGTTTGTGATACTGGAGGAAATCACAGTATGGAACAATGCTTTTCTTTTTAAAAAAAGGAAAGTAATCTGAAGGGTATCTCACCCGTGCCTTGTCCAGCTGTTTGATAGCCTGCGCTTCCTTCTCGCGGCGCAGCGCCTCCTTGTCTTCGTCAAGCGACAGTTCCGACGACGGTTGGGAATAGTTTGAATCTGCTGAGCCCTGGAAAAATGATTTTGTTGGTTAGGCTAAAATGGTAAATTTTATGAAGTTCTTGAAGACACTTCTTCAGAAAGGAAGACAAAGAAATATTTTTGTAGGTTAGGAACCTGGATGAAATTAGAAATTTGATGGAGTAGGTAGTGTCTTCAAAAAAGAAAAGTGGGTACAAGCGACGGCGTGATTTGTCAATCAACAAAGTTAATTTTTTTGGTCCCATCTAAATATTGTATGTAAATAGAGCCGAACAATAGAAACATAATTAAAATCGGTTAAGAAATAAGACAGATTTTTTAATTAATGATACGCTTACGCTCGACCGCTAGTTCTGCGATCAACGATGGAACGCGCTTGCCTAGAAGAAACCGATTCACTCGTGATTTAAAGACGTCCTTATTAGATAGATCCATCAGGAAAGCTCTACTTCATTCCACATTTCAGCGGTAAGTAAGCATGATCAAAGTGGACTGAAAGGGTTTCGTTCGGGATTTTGAGATATGCATTTTAATTAGATGCTAGACAGAGAGCAAATTTCAGCACGTTGTGGCGTCACACCGAACATTCACCATATAAATTCTATACTTTACAATCGTTTTGTGGTAAAGGGACAAAGCGTCCCCTCTCAATCTCCCCTAAAATCTTTAAGAGCTTATATTTTGGAACTTCGTAAGTCTACTTCAGTTTTTTTTCAGTATAGGTACGACTGTTTTTTTGTTAATAAATCTAACACGGCCATAGCCTATTGTATAGGATTAGTACTGTAGCGATAGGTACTCATCCACATCGTTCCGTGTCATGGAAAACACGTGAGGACAATTAAAGGCTTTTGTTATTAGTTCCTCATACGAAATCTATAAGAAAAACTTAAAACCTCTTTTCATGCATGTTATGTGCAAGGAGGAGGTCGAAATTCAGTATAAACTGCCTCATTAGTCTTGTGCTCCTAAGCGCGACTACTACGTTAGATGTCTTGGGTTCGATTCCATGGACGAGCAGTATTATTGGGATTTTCTATAAAATTCTCAGTAGCAGTTCGGAGTCTGATTTATGCCCGTTTAATGGCAGTAGCCTCGCCATAAAACATACCGACGACGGTGGAAATAAGTACGCCTCTGTCTAAACCCTCGGCAAAATAGGCGTAATGGTATGTATGTTAACACAATAACATTTTGATGTCGGCAAGTCGAAAGTCTATCTGATCAAAAGAGTTTTACGAGCCGAAATCTTCAATATTTTTTTATAAAATATTATGTGTAGTGAGTCACTGTATGGAATGATGCGAAACGCAGACGTAATAAAAACGATTCCTGCTACAGACGAAAACTAAGTCAGCGGAAGAAATAGTAGTCAGTTATAAATTGCAGTGTGTTTAATACTTCATTCGGGCATAACTATGTAAAACTTACATGTTATCTAATCATAAACAAACCCTAAATCAAACAACGGGACAAAGGGAGGTCAGTCTAAACTGGATTTGTATAGCTTGATGTTTAGCCGTGTGTACTGTACATGCTTATAGACAGGTAAAAATATGTACGATATTTTAAGCAATTCACCAGTGCCTCAATTTTAGGAAGGGAATTTTGTGGGACTGTTGCTGACAATAATTTACTCAGCATTCCTGTCTGGTTATGTGGTAAAATCTAATAGACAGATAGTCCCACGTGCTTACAGATCAATGTGTCAATAGGAAAAACTACCTATTTGCAAAGTCCACTGCAATGTCTTGAAATCCTCCTAAAATCATTACTATAGACCATACCAATAGTGGCTACGTGGAGGGATCAATCCAATCATTCCCTTAATCTCAGACACCACAAGATATAGGTAGAATGTATGCATATTTTAGTCATTTCAGAAAACACTTTGATTCTTTCTATTCCTAGCAGGTTTACAAACAATCTAACAGCATGCAAGAACCGTTAGTTATACGAGAACCTAGTGTATATTGCAAATATTTTTGGCACTAGACTGGGGCGGCGCGCGCATGTCCGCAACGTTTTGCACCATTATAGTTTTTATTTCAGCAGTTACTTTTTATAACAATTTGAATGCATTAAAAATGTGCATATATCAATTTAACAACGATTTCCAAAAGCTGATTCCAATATTCGATTGGTTGGCACTTAAATCTGTCTTCAGTTCCGTTGACCTAGATTTTTGAAAAATGATTAAAAGTTCAACAAATTCACGACGATCGTTTTCAGAAAAAGAAACTCATCAGATTTAACATAGATAACGTATATTTTCAGTATTTTTTTAATGTCGCGACTTTTTTTCAATCCGTACTTTCTTTAAAAGTAGTACAGACGCGAACGCAAGGCCTTTGTTATTTTAATCAGAGTTTTGATAAAGTATATTAAATACTGGTTTCTAACACTTACGCGAATATCAGACATTGAAATAAAACTACTTTTTACGGATTTTTTCGCGTTATATTAGGACGACCAACACCTCAGTCCACCCGTGACCATGGATGCTGTAAAGGATCCGAAACGTCGGGAATTTAAAATAATCAATATAACGCGAAAAAATCCGTAAAAAGTAGTTTTATTTCAAGTATATTAAATGTTAAGGACAACACAAGTGAAAAGCACACAAATAACATAAATAAAAAGAAATACAGGTGTCTTACCAAGGGCTTGTAGTTTGTCATTGGTCGGTGGTGAGTGGTGCCGACTGCATGCAATGCGACACACAGACAGACGGAAATCAGACACACATGCTGGGAGCGGCGTACAGACCGCCACAATTCATTAAATAATAACTCTATAATGAAGAAACAATATTTTTACACTAACATCTACGAATCAAGATCATAAAATATTGTCTTTTTGTTATGGGTATCTAAAACAGTCGCCATCTTTTTACATAAGGATAGGCACAGGCGTAGCCTTTAGTAGATAGGCAAGTATAGTATAGTTTTCATTCATCAAGATATTTAAATTTCGTTGTAGAAAATAAGTGTAAGTAATAGAGTTATTATTTAAATCAGTCACTGTATTATTTCGACTTGTGGCGCCGACTGTACACAAAGTAATTTCGGCACATAATCTAAAAAATAAAACAATTAGTTCATGCGTTAATTAATTATTAACGGGGATGTGTAGTATGTTAGTGTCACCTCAAGTTTGTGAAACAATTTTGAATTTGGAAGATTTATCATTAGTTTTTCAGTTAACATTATCATTAATTCGATTTCAGCCAATTTAATGGTATCAAAAAGAAAAATGATAAAATAAATAAATTGGATAAAACACAAATTATGAGTAGGTAATTTATAATAAATAAAATAAAATAAATGATCATAATATACACCTAATAAAACATTAATAAATTTTAATAAGGATAATCTAATTACAAATGAGATGAAACTACCATCTAGCATTATAATGACAGCTAAAAGCATCTGAATGAAATTAAATAAACTAAAAACTACAGACGACGCTCACCTTAGCCAAAGCTTCCAAAAATATTTAAATAAAACAAAAAAATCGTCTTCACACTTACAAACATTTTACATACAAACTACAAGACGAACCGAGCGGTACTTATTTTAGAGAAAAATAATAATTTTATTGTTTCTGGAATTAATTTCAAATTTAGATCTGTCAAAAATAGAATCGAACTTTCATTCACAAGCTAAGGTATTAAACCCATTCAGCCGTGGAAGTAGTCTGTATCTGGCCGCGATTGATCAAGGCTTGAACAACACTGGCACGACGGTTTCGGCGGCAGTCTGGCGGGTCGAAGTCGTGACGTCATTGCTACCCCCTGCCACCCAGCACTGGCTCGATAACCCCCACCGTGCATACTTTACGCCCTTGTTTTTGGGGCAGTGCCAGTAGATGGGATTTTTTATTTATCAACCGCTGTTTTGGCTAACCTTAATATGTTTTTACATAGGTAAGGTATTTTTTTATTATGCGGGTTTTTCGTATCGGCTCACAAAATTTTCGTTATATTCAATAGTGGATGGGGTAGAACTCAAGGATTGTCAGGTAATTTTTTAAAACCTTTTTGTATGACGTGTATTACCAATACCTCGGTAGGTTCTCGGTAGGTATCGATATTACCATCGATTCAGTTCGCGACAACTAGTTTGAAATTATAATAAGTTTAAAGTCAACCTCATTTCGTAATTAAACTCACTTCTATCATGCGCATAGAGTTCAGACCAATAAAACTGGGATATGAATAATTCATCAAGTCGGGCTACGATACATTCATTTTACAACTAATAATTAACATCGCCTGACAAAGACAATTTATTCGATTTTATGTAGAGCAAGTGCAGCTCTAAACAGTGAAATTTAAAATTTCGAATTAAGAATATGTCACACCTATTATAAAGATATTGAACAGCCATCTTTATTTAATATCGAGTTGCTAAAAATATATCCTAACGTAGATGTAAGCACAGTTTTTAAGTAAACAAACCCCAGCACCTATCGTAAATGTGATAATGTCGATGGATGTTTGTTGTTTCAGGTCAAAATGCTGAACTATTTAGGAATTTACCCAATCAATGGCTTACCATGGTTAGGTAAAACTGAGGGAAAGGAGAAGGAGGGAGTTATTGGGCTCCCGGCGCTACCGCCCCCGGACTAGGGCGGCTAGGGCATCGGACTTGCGACCATATGGTTGCCGGTTCGAACCCACCCATTGCACTACCGACGTGACCCCCACTCGTAACACAAGCTCTTAGCTTATCACAAGAATACTTGTAATGTGCGACCTAAACCATACGGATATTACATTTAAAGTTGAAGATATCGATCAATATTTAGGCGTTTAAAAATATTATTTCCTTTCGTTCATTGATTCAAACGCTAGATTATAAACGTTGTTACTAAGGAGGCTCCTAAAATCTATGCAGACAAGGTCGCCTGTAAAAGCTAGATTGATGGAATGCCCACTGTATACAAGATACCTAGACAGATCCGTCGATTAAATAGACAGATATTCTCAGTAGAACCACTGACGTACACGCGATAATAGTAAACTGTTTTTATTAGTCTATTTCTGTTTGAATTGGACTGATTCGTGCCCAAGTGGACGCATAGGACGGCTAAACAAACGCACTTAAATAGATATCTATCGAGTATCAGGGAAATATGCTTGAAGATATGACTGTCGTATCGTCTCTCTTCTCTGTCACGGAATAAATTCTCACCGATACCTAAGTAGGTACTACCTAGACACCATTTTAGATACTACCTACAGTATAAGTTACAGATGGTGCAGTGATAGCCTAGTGATATGACCATTGGACTGCCAAGTCAAAGGTCTCGAGTTCGAATCTAAGGCACGCACCTCTAACTTTTCGAAGTTATGTGTATTAATAATTAATTATCACGCGCTTAAACGGTGAAGGAAAACATCGTGAGGAAACCTGCATGCCTGAGAGATTTTCTTGACGGCATGTGAAGTCTGCCAACCCGCAGTAGGCCATGGTGGCGGACTATACCCTAATCCCTCTCGTATTGAGAGGAGACCCGTGCCCAGCAGTGGGACAATGTAATGGGTTGATGATGATGATAAGTTACAGCAAATGTTCAAAATCTTTTACTGGGCTTTAGATATAACAGCGTCCATTAAGTGCCTATAAGAAGCGGCAAATATGAAGCGGCGGTAGCCTAATGGCTAGGGCGTCGGACTTGCGATCATGTGGTTGTCGGTTCGGAACTCACCTATTGCACTACCGACGTGAACCCACTCGTAACACAAGCATTTAGCTTAGCACGAGGGGTTAACAAGAATACTAGTAATGTGAGAACCACATTGCTAGTACCTAAGCTTTTTTTTTTAAAGTGCTGTGTTTTCAGCATACAACGATATATCTCCCCTAAGCCCAATTTCATTAATTTTATTAATGTATATTAGGAAAAGAGGAGGCCCCAAAATTTAATTCTGTTTGCCCTGATATAATACTGACTGGTCATTATATATATCGTCGGTATACTTCATCATGGTTGTGGTGAACGTCACCAATCCCAAGGCGTGACTATAGGGTGGGTTAGGACAAGTGCAGTTTTAAGTTGGTACGAGTCCAACATACCCTGCCGCTTCCCCGGGTACCTCGGGGCTATCCGTGAGGATTTACCGTAATATAAACTACTAAATTAAAAATTAAAAACACCTCCGGCAACTGCATTATATCTCGACCGATTTTCAACAAACCTAGCTAAGAACACTCACGACTAATTCACCTTTCAAACAAAAAAGCTAAATCAAAATCGGTTCATCCGTTCGGAAGCTACGATGCCACAGACAGACACACACACAGACACGTAAATCTTATACCACCCCGTCGTTTTTGCGTCGGAAGTTAAAAAAGGTGTGTCTCAGAACTGCCCCAGAGTTGCTAGTGTTAGAGATCCTAAGTTCTGTTCCCAAGTCCAGCATTGCTATTGGGTCTTGGACTTCATACATACATACATACATATTGTCACGCCTGTCTCCCATGGGGGTAGGCAGAGACTATAGATTTCCACTTGCTACGATCCTGGCACACTACTTTCGCTTCATCTACATTCATTAATCTCTTCATGCATGACCGTCGGTTTAGGGTGCTCGGAACCTGGCCTTTTTTAAGAACATCCGCAATTTGGTTGCGGTACGTTCGCCGAGGTCTTCCCCTTCCAACTCGTCCATCCATACTAACCATATATACTTGTTTCGTCAATCTCCGTTCATCCATTCTCTCTACATGACCAAACCATCTTAACATACCTTTCTCAATCCTTGTTACTACATCTTCTTTCACTCCACAACGCTCCCTTATCACACTGTTTCTCACTCTATCTTTTAGCGTAACACCACACTTGGACTTCGGTTGAATAAATTGTTTTTAAAAGTTGGTGAAGTCTATTGGTCTATTGGTCCTAAGCGCGGCTACGAAGCTGGACGTTCTGATTTGGTCAGTTGTTTTTAATTCTCAGTAGCAACTCGGTGTCTGGATTTGGGCCCGGTTAATTGTTATAGGCTCAAGCCTAAGCGACCTAAAAGTACTGGCGAACTGTGACATTAGTACACTTCTACCTTACCCTTCGGGGAATACAGGCGTGATAGCCTGTATATAAGGAAGTTGTCAATAACAATAGGGTCACTTTGACTCACGCTCAATTACATGATACCTCTACCATATCTATCTGTGGGTATACCTAAGTATATCGATACACTTTGGGAATGACAAATGAAATGAAAAACGAAATACGTAGAACAAAAATAAAGAATATAACCAACAAAGACTGCCTGATTAGTCTATTAATCCCAATCGCGGCTGCTACGCTAGAGGTCTTGGGTTCGATCCCCAGGTCGAGAAAAGTGTTATTGGGTTTTCTATGAAAATGCTCAGTAGCAGCTCGGAGTCTGGATTTTTGTCCGGTGAATGGCAATAGGCTCGCCCCCTATTACATGGGACCTAAACATACCGGCAAAACGTGGGTGTACATTAGTACACCTCTGCCTAACTCTTCAGGGAATACAGACGTGATGGTATGTATGAACGTATAACCAACATTACGTGAAAATTTTAGTGAAAATAAAATCGCATTTTGATTTTAAATGTTTCCTATAAATACTCGTACAATAACCAAATCACCTGTTTTATTTCGGAGATTATTATTGGCGAAACCTCAAAGGAATCACGGAGATGACTAGTTTGCCTAATTGTAAACAAGTATCATGCAGGCGTAAACAAAAGAGCTTCATGAACAATTGTATTATAAACGTTTACAGTAAATCTTGCCAGCTTCAATGTTTAATTTCATTTTTTATTGCTGACGATGGTACATCTTGGACATTGAAAATGATTGACAAATATTGTTTTTCTTACATAACATAATATCACGCCTGCGTTCCCAGGAGGGTTAGGTAGAGCTGTTGTTATATACAGCCATACAATAGGGAGCGGTTGCCATTAACCAGGTACGAGTACAAATCCAAACTCCGAGCTGCTACTAAGAATTTCGTAGAAAATCGCTAGGTGCCCTTGAATTCTCCTGCTTCCTGGATTCTTGGACAATAAATACCACAATGAATTGCTGTATTAGTCTTGTGGTCCTTAGTGCGACTGCTACGCTAGAGGTCTTGGGTTCGATTCCCAGGTCGAGCAAAACCCGGATTAACAGCTCGAATTTTGGATATGTGGTCGGTGAATGGCAATAGCTTCGCCCCCTATCACATGGGACCTAAACATACCGGCGAACTGTGGGTGTAAGTACGTTACCTACACCTCTGCCTAACCCCCGAAGGGTTCCAAGCGGAATCCAAGCGTGATAGTATGGTACGAAGTGCGGGGTGTGGTGTGCTGCCAATTAGAAAGTTATGGTATTTTTTTTTATACCTACAGCTTCCTAAAAATATTTTTTCAACATTGTGAGATTTTATGTTCTTTTACTACAGAACGCCCACACAGCGATAGTTCGTGACAATGTCACACAACACACATTAAAATAAAGTTACAACATTAAAAATCACTGCAAAATTGAAATTCAAGATACTGTAGAAAGAGAAGAAATCAGCAATAATCAAGATGCTTGAGATAATATATTAAGATGGATTATAATGACACAAGATAACGTTATAAATACTCTAGTTATATATTTCAGGTTGGTAATACGTCGAGATTTAGCGCGAAGATCGATGATTTTTCATATTTTACGAACATGGATTATTTTAAGAATTTTATTGTAATACTTGAATCCTGAACGAGACGGTAACGAATAGGATTTAATATTTTTAATAATTATAGGACAAGAGTACAATTAAGTTATCGTATATATCAGTTGATGGAAGTATGGATGTTAACAGTATGCGTTGCTGAGGTCAGTTGTGGTAGGGCCACGCTGTTCGCAGCATGAATGGGCCGGCTTGACCGAGGAAGTACAACACTCTCGCAGAAAGACCGACGTCCGAGTGGTAGCGTTTCGCTACTGCGCTTCTTTCGGTGAGCAAGAGGGCCGGTGGCCCAATTCCTCCCTCAATCCCCTTCCCTCTCCTTTTTACCTTCCCCTCCCCTCACTAAGCTCGGCAACGCAACTGCAACTACTTTGGCGATGACTAATTACCATCAGGTAGCTCGCCTGCTCGTTTGCTGAGTTACCCCATAAAATAAAATCACTCCGAATAAAACAGAAGATCTTTTTATAGCCTACTGCGCCAGATCCACAGTATAGTAGGTACCTGCATTTCAGAGATGTGATCTTAAACATAACTATGTATTTACAGGAAGGCCAAGTGAGTAATACGATTTTAAATAGCAGTCTGGAAATTTTGGATGTGTTTTTGATGAATACTATACCTACGCCAGTCATTTTAGTAAACATTACGTGCCGAATACTTTTAAGCGCCTATAGGTTTTGTTATTTATTAATATATATTTTGAATAATTCTCAGTAATTATGGAGTGCACAATAGAAAAAGATGTTAGTTACACCATTATTTGTATGCACATAAAGTTAGATATCCAAGTTATAAACAATTAGATGACGTTACTGGATTAAGCTACAAGAAAATATCCACATTATTCTAAAATGCACCTTATTGATCGTTGAAATAATGACCGTTTATATAAATTTTCTTGTCAGAACTATAAAATCGAAAACGTTTTGCATAGCCATAGCCTACAATGTATCGATTGGTTTGTTCAAGTTTACACAAATAGTGGAAGCGTAATTTGTATTTAATTGTTTCCTTGAAATAACGATGCACGTGCTATCGTTGATACATTGTTGATTATTCGTAATGACAGACAAACAGACCTGCAATGTTATTTACAGGTGAAAATGGACGTCATTCTTGGAACCACAAAGTTATAAATTTCCAATACAACCTGACCTCTCGTTATATGTAAAGTCTATACAACGCGAGTTCCAGAGTATTCAGGATTTGTATAGCTTGACGTGCAGCTGGGTATGCAACACATTAAAATGGGTCTGTTTAAGAAACATGGAGGTATTTACAAATTCCGAGGCTATTTGAGAATGTAGAGGCTATTCAAAAACCACGTAGCAAATTTATTTAAGGAACAAGACTTCTAACTTTACAGGATCATTGAAATAAAAATACTTTTTATGGATTTTATCGCGTTATATATTCCTTTTTTTTAATTCCCGACGTTTCGGATCCTTTACAGGATCATTTAAAGAACGAACGCAGTGTTGATCTTGATGCCTTTTATGATAGTGGCGGATTTCATGAATCCCATAGCCGTGATGATAGGGCTAGGGAAGGCAAGAGCAGTTTTTAGTCAGCCTGCCATACCCTCAGGTGGCAGAACATCCATAAGGATTTTCCGCACCACAAAAAAGGATGGATGTTAATATGGTCATTTTTTTTATGGTATAACTCGGCAAACCGGCAGGCGAGCTACCTGGTGGTAAGTAGTCATCGCCGCCCATGGACATCTGCAAAACCAAAGGAGTTGAGCCTATTTAAGGAAACGGGAGGGGAAGGAAAAAGGGAACGCAACAGCAAGCATACTGCTACTTGACGTTGATAAAATAGAACGAATTTTAGGGCTATGCACTCCAATCTGACCTTACGAATTGATAATACGAATCATAATTTTACTAGGTAGGTATGTTGTCGCCGTTGAAGCTTTATTCCCGAAGGCAAAACACAAGAGCAGTGCTGAATCCTGCATACCAAAGAGGACTCCAGAATAATGTTATACCTTTTATTTTAAAAGAGTGTCCATGGAGTTTCTTGCCGGATTCTTCTCCATAGGATCAACTTTTTGGAACCGTGCAACTAGAGTCATAACGTTTCATAAATGCTTGTAAAAGCTTATTTGAAATAAAAACATTTGAACTTTGAACTTTTTAAACAAACCATGATGCCTGTATTTAGATCCTATGTTATAGGGGGTGAGCCTATTGCTATTAACCGGGTACAAATCCAAACTCCGAGCTGCTACTGAGAATTTCATAGATACCTGGGGTATCAAAGCCAGGACCTGTAGCGTAGCAGTCGCGCTTAAGACCATTATATTAATGAGGCAACAATGAGGTCCAATTGTAAATAGCTGCATACAGATTCCCCATCTTTGCAATATGGAGAATATTGCAAAGATGGGGAATCTGTACCAATAGATATAAATATATTCGATAAATCGATTCAGCCTATCATAGTACCCAAAGTAACGCACTATAAATGTAGTAATGTACTTTTACCGTAAAAATATAGGGGTGTCCAGGTGGAATAATATTTGGGAGATGAAAGATGAAATATAAACAACTTTCAGTAAAATAAATAAAGATTAACGTTCAATTCCTAGAACAAAATGTTACTCTAAAGGTTGAAATGTATCGACATTTAAGAGCAGCTGACTTTCTTCCACGAATTTTGAGTGTATCCAATACGAAGAAATTCATTGGTAAAAGAAAATGTTGCTTTCATTTCACAACATTTTAGGTATTTCACCTTTCTGTTTACGATTTTATATTTATTTATCATTGTTCTTGTTTGTGAGTAGATGCTAGCAAGTATTTGAGGTTTATAATTTCCGATAGTTTTTACAGTAACTTCTACGAAGTGGAATCGCTTAATTTTTAGGTTAGATATTTTATTAATTCTCATTCAGCTTACATGAGCTTACTTGATACTTAATTTTCCTATGTCTACTAGGCATGGTATCACAGAACTATTATGAAACCAAACTGCAGTACCCATTGAAGAGAGTGCATGACCCAAAAAGCACTGAAGCGTGCATCGGTCCTGCCTTTAAAGCTGTACTTAGGGAAGAGGACGATTGATACCAGTCACCACAGAATTAATGGCGTATGTAAACAAACAAACACAATGATCAGCATTACGTAAACATTACGACATGGCGACCCTTATCATCAACAAGCCACAAATCAACACTTTGTAAGCAACAACACAACACTTGCGCGCGCACCTGTGTAAACAACTTGTTGTATCCGTGCCCTTGGTTGTTGTACCCCATCATGTTACGACATGGCGGGAGGTGGTGGCCACTGCGGACCACCAGTGGGATCGCGTCGTGGTCGGCCGTGGTGGTGGCACATCGAGGCTGCCGGCCTGCCGCACTACCGTCCGACGCGACGGTCGCGAGCGAATGAGCCCGAGTATCTCCGAAGTTTGGATCTCGAACCCCCCTCGGGCTCGTCGCCTCCTCCCCCGGTGTTAGGTGAATGAGTGCGCGCGCACGGTTCTACTCCGGTTGACGAACCGTGTTGGGAGCAAGATTAGGGATTACGGCAAGTGGGTCACCTCAGATAATGGAGGGCCAATTGTTTCCAGCGTTGACAGCTGAAGCGCGAGCTTGAATGGAGTTCATAAAGTCAGGTCGCAGTAAAAGGGTTGGATAAACTGTAATTATCACCGAAATTTGACGGTTGCTATTCATGTCCCCCAAAAAATTAAAAACCCCAAAATTTGACTTTGATATTTACTTGCTGATGCCGCGGAAATAAAATTGATGTACACACGGCTACAGGTCAACCTATACAAATCCATTATAAGCTGATCTCGCATTGTATGGGCTTCCCTTACAATAAGAGGCCAGCGTAAACTGGTTTTGTATAGCTTGATGTGTAGCCGTGCGTACTAAAATCAATCATTGCAATATTCACAATTTGGCACCTTCTTGCCAATTAAAAACAGATATTTATAAATATCTGTCAGTAGGTATAAGTTGGGAAATTATCACAAATTATGGAAAATCTTGGAATAACATTGTAGCACATGCAACGTTCAAAAATATTAATTAAGGCCGATTATTGAACTCTTCAGTGGTGTGGAAAAAATCCTGCAAAGTAACTAAGTTATGCATTGATGGATCATCACGACATACTTTTAAATGGAATAAAAATTAAAATGAACTAGTTAGTCCATGACGAAGGTAGATTAATCGGTTAGAAGGAAAAGTTATTATCCACTATGAAGTGCTATTAATTACATTGAGTACCACATAATATCATAAACTGTGTATTAACGATACCTTTCAGTAAGTGCTCGTTGCGACTAGCCCATAACTCATATTTCAGGATAATCAATAAGCTTTCAATTTTAAGGTGGATTCAGACGACGCCACATGAAGTTTGATCGATATCTAACATTTGTGTATAACGTACATATATCTCAATAATAAAATAAAAGACCGGAAATGCCTGTTTCACTCAAAATATGCCAAAAACTAGATATTTTATTCTGTAAAGAATATAAGTTTAGTATAAAACTCATTAGTCACTGCAAAGCACGACTACTGAACCAGAGGCCCTGGGATTCCGAATTCCAAGTCGGATTGGATATAGCCTTCCCATTATTACATGGGGGTGTACACCAGTACACCATTGCCTAACCCTTCGAGAAATATAGACGTGATGTTATGTTATATTTATAAGCGAAACATGAAAACCTGATCTAATTAAATCATGCGAATATTTAGTTTATATGTCTAAGTATATGCTGAACCTCTGATATGATCATATATGACTATCAATATCTAATACCCCATAAAACTAAAATTTCCTTAAAAGTTAATTCATTTAACTTGTGGAAATATGTCTGTGTACTTTATGCCCACGGAAAGCGAAGAATTTAATATCATTCCACGCCTGTATTCCCCAAAGGTTAAAGTAGAAATGTGTTGTTGCACGCCCACAGTCTGAAGTATATTAATATAACAATGAATAAAAGGAAACTTCATTTCTATTTACAAACCTAAACTCTGGGCTTTAGCTTCGAATTCATACCACTAGACAAGACAAAGGGTATTGAACTCATACCAACGAAAATGACATAATATGGACGAAACTTTAGTGTTTCCTTGGGTAAAAATGGTAAAAAGTCAATAAGAACTTTAGACTTTTAGAACACCAAATTTTATTTAAGTAAGTTTAATTGAGTGGCTGTACTTCTTTGTAAGCAGTATTAGTGCCTGTTGGCATATCTACATGACAGCATGAATGGATTCGCACGACCGGAGAAGTACTACCCTCCCACAGAATATCGACGTCATGTAGCAGTATGCATACTTTGCATTTCGTACTGTGCATGTGGAGCGCCGGAGGACCAATTTCTCCCTCAGTCCATTTCCTTCTCCTTTTCTTTTTTCCCTCCCATTTCCTTACATAGGCTCGGCAACGCATCTGCATCTTCTTTGGTTTTGCAGATGACTATGGGCGGCGATAACTACTTACCATCAAATAGCTCGCCTGCTCGTTTGCCGAGTTATCCCATAAAAAAAAAACTTATTATATTTTGGTCCCATATAATACGAGGCAAGCCTATTGCCATTAACCGATTAGCACAAATCACAACTCCGAGCTACTGTTAAGACGTTCGTAGAAAAAGTTAAGATCACTTTGCTCAACTTGAGAATTGAACCCAAGATTACTCAGGATACACTAGCGTTGACGAGCGGCGAACTGTAACATCGATATTGAAGACTAGTTAATATGGGCTTCGACAAGAATGTTGGAAACTGTGTTGGAATTTTGGAGTCATTGCCCCGAAATTCCAACATAGTCGGCCTACAATCGCTCATCTGAGCACGCCATTAGGACCAAACGACGGGAATATTCTGGCCTACTAATGAGGAGCGCAAGGCCGCTTTTTACGAGTTCCGCATACACACAGTGAGTCATACTCGCGTACTTAATAGCGATATGTCTGAAAGCTATACGATTTATGACTGCAACGGTTTTTTAATTGAAATTGTTATGAATTTGATTGATGGATTGATGGACGATATATTTTTGGGAATTTTTGCAAAATTTTCTACAAGTGATTAATTATAAAACTGCAGAGCATTTCTCTACTAAAAACAAATCTTGGGCTTTGGGAATGTAAGTAAACATGAGTTAAAGCTTTCAATCTGAATCTGCACATCAAAAACAATATTGAAAAACTTTTCTGCACGTAGGTTTTACAAGAAAATCAAATCCATTGCGTAGTTTACACCGTTTATTAATAATGCATTTTCTTCCTTTTAGGTTATTTTTTAGATTTTCAGACTGACCTTTGCGTAAGTTAGGCATTTCAAAATCCAACAAATTAAACAACAACAAATTTAATTAAGAAATCCGTTCTTCTGCTTGGCTAAATGTCTTAAAAAATAAAGTATAAAAATCCTACGCTAAAACTTATACGCCTACGAAATATAGTCTACGGATCTGCTACGCGCTCGTAGCACTCGCGTAGAGGTTGTAGCACGGGCGCAGAGCCATAGACCCGCGTTTACGTAGGCATTGCCTGAAGAGAAAATTTGTCCACGGAAAATGCAAACTTGTCAAATAATTCCGGGCTATTTAATTACCCTTTTAATTATTTATGTTTCAGATAAAAAAATATTACAATTTATCTCGCAATATGTTTACATTAAATACTTAATACTTAATGTAAACATATTGCCAGATAATTTATAAAAATTACCCAATAGTCACAAAGCTTTCTTTTTTAACATACATCACGCCTGTATTCCTCGAAAGGTGTAACAATTAAATGTTGTTTAAACCCACCAATAACAAGCAAAGATATCAAAGAAGATCAAAGAAGTCGCCGTAAAAAAGGTTTGAGGTATTATTTAATTTAAATTCCGTATATATTTTTAAGATCACTCGAACCAGACTGCACAGATTCATCAGTTATGGTGGTAGTGGTATAACGGTTAAAAAATGGTCACGCATCAATATACTAACCGCTATAAACTTAACTTTGCAGGTAGATTGGTCAGCGCCCCAAAAAAGAAGAGCTTCCTATAAGCTCTATAAACGAAACTTAATCATCAACGTCGACAAAATAGGTTTGCACAACATCGGGTCCTGTACCTTTACACAATTATCTACCCCAAACTACATCGGCCGGTCATTTAATAATTCCATAACAGAATCTCCACCAAAACCACAAATTCTCAACCTTATTCTCTTGTAATAGGGTGTAAAACCACTGCATCAGAGCTTCCATGACCACGTTTAGCCTCGAAACCGTTAAAGGAAAATGAACTCTAAATCCTTAAACGTAAGAAGGGGTTATGATAATTTTGCGGTTTAAGTTCGGAGTTGGCATGCGGTAAAACATTTTACACGTGTGGCAGGGTAAAATAAGCCTTGTTCAGAAGTTGACAAGGTTGATGTTTGGTTAAGGCATTTGACGCATGCGCGGCACGCGGATCGATGCTCTCCGCCGCGCCGGCGACGTCGCTGACCTACTTGCGGCAGACGATCGTACTCGATAGCTCGCGCGCTAAACTATAGTGCAACTTTAGAAGTCTGAACAAACACTTAAGTGATATGCGTAATGGATAAATAAGTACTCTACATAATATGTATAAACATAAATTACAATAAAACAGTATTGGCGAGGCAGTGAGAGGTCAACAATATTTTTCTAGCTTTGAGCGAGACTAGACAGTTTAAGGAGAAAAATAAATTCAGTGCGAAAACCAGCAGCAAGATATTCTTTCGAACCGTTACGCACTTTCCTGTTTATAGAACTCACACTCACAATGACACAAGTCTTGAAAGAATATTATGCAAATACAGTTGTTATAGTTTAAGCTAGTCTCATGGATAATAGTCGACAAGATTCTTTGTGGATAGATAGTCTTTAGCAATAGCCATAAACTCAACTCTATTCGAATGACAAAATGTATTTGCTTTTTTTAAATGGCATCTCTTTTGCAGCGCGCAACTCAACCATATAGGAAGAAAACTAACAAACGGATACATTGTACAAACAACAGGACATATTAACGAGCATCGGGGACCCGATACAATACAACAGGATATTTTAATGAGCATAATACAACATCCAAGTCCGACAGATCAAAGCGCGCACTCTAACCGCGCGCTCGTGTAACTTCCGCAATAATACAAACTCGCGCGCGATCCATTACGCGGCGACTAGAGGTCGACAACCGCTACATTCACGTTCAACCAGCTATGTAACTGCTGTAGATGTACATTGTTGTTCGATGAGTGTAGTGGTCGCGTTTATTCATGCCATTTCTTTTAGCTGGCGTGTTCTTGCGACACCCACGATTTAAAGGCGATATCTATTTTTGGGTGAGATTATACGGTGTATACTTTATAGTTATGGGAAGTTGTTTTTCTATGGTCACTACTACTTATAGTAGTTTCGAACACGTATTTATGATCCTACGTAGGAAACTCACAAATTACTTACAATGCGAGATTCACTAAAGGTATAGTTTGTTCGAAATAACTGTGCACGTCTGAAGTTGTCCGCAAGTGGTAACATTTAATTGAAAGAGTCTAAAAAGACTATTGAGATCGTATGTCTTCACTTACTTCAATTCTTATGTATAAAAACACTTAGTTAAGCGATTTTACTTGTGCGGCAGTTTGGAACGACTACCTTCAGACCAGCGCAGTTATTTCGACCAAACTGTAAAGTTCGTTAAGGTTCGGTAAAGAAATTCATCGAGATAAGAAGAATGCTCTTAAAGTCAAAATTTCACAGAAGCTTCAATTAAGGCCAATTTTTTTTCTATGAAATAAGAACCCTAAGTTCAGGAATATAAAGATCACCTACAACAAAAATGTAATGTTACATCAGAAATTTTAAAAACGTACTCTGATGATGATGATGACTTTTTCAGTCGAGGAAAAAACACCAAATTTTTTTTTCTTTTATTGTTATAAGATGACAAATAATCATATGGGCTGCCTGGTGCTAAGTGTTAAACCCAGCCTAGAGACGCCAGCAACACCAATAGTATGACTAACGCGTTATCATCTTGAAGCATGAGTTGTATTCCCAGTTATTGCACAGAATGTATTGCCCTTGAAACCAGAACACATGGACACAAGGATCTCTCAGAGTGCTAGCTAGCCTACTGCGGGTTGGCAGACTTCATACGCCGTTGAAAAATCTGGTCCTCATTTCCTCACGAAGTTTAATACGCACATGAGTCAAAAATCTGTCAGGCACGATTTCCCCACGAAGTTTAATACGCAAATGATTGACAAAGTCAGATGTGTGTCTTGTCTTAGATTCGAAGTCGAGACTTACGACTTGGCAGTCCCGTGGTCATATCACTAAGCTATCTGGGGGCCAAGTCACTGTATTTATTAAACAAATAAAAATGTAATATTGATATGCTTACTATAAAATGTTGTTAGCTAACTAAAAAGGTGTCAATTTATGACAAAGAGGTTGGATAGCTGCTCCTAAGATAGATAGATAGGTAGGTACGGAATTATCCAACTTTTTTTTTTGGCATAACTCGGCAAACGAGCAGGCGAGCTACCTGATGGTAAGTAGTCATCGCCGCCCATGGACATTTGCAAAACCAAAGGATGCGTTACCGAGCCTATTTCAGGAAAAGGGAGGGGAAGGAGAAAAGGAGAAGGAAGGGGACTAAGGGAGAAATTGGTTTACATTCGATTTCACGTTTTACGGCAAAGGAACTGTGTTGCGGGACTTGTTAATTTTTGTACATGTTATGTTTTTGATTGGATCTACTTAAGGCTAAAGCGTCCGGGTTTGGCGCGAAATTCAATCGAAATTTTCGGCTATAATACATTCTAGGTACATGGCAGTCGAAATACCGATATCAACAATAACTTATTCACATTGAGTACTAAAACTTTTGCTTAAAAATCGTTGTCGTAGAAGATTTTGGTGTAACATTTGACAAAAACCAAGAAAAAAGTGAATTTCGCGCCCAACCCTGACGCTTTAGCCTTAAAACAATAATGTTAGCACATAATTACATAACATAACATAACATACCGTCACGCCTGTATTCCCCGAAGGGTTAGGCAGAGGTGTACTTAATGTACACCCACAGTTCGCCGGTATGTTTGGGTCCCATGTAATAGGGGGCGAGCCTATTGCCATTCACCGGGCACAAATCCAGACTTCGAGCTGCTACTGAGAATTTCATAGAAAAACTCAATAACACTTTGCTCGACTTGGGGATCGAACCCAAGACCTCTAGCGTAGCAGTCGCGATTAGGACCACTAGACCAACGAGGCAGTCACATAATTACGAAGCGGGAGAATATTTTGCAAAGCTGAGATGTAACCTTACTAAAAAACGGAAGTTATCATTAAAATATTCATGTCACGGCTTGCTATTATCTCTGTGTATGGCATGTCAATGTATTGGATGACTCTCATACATTCCTCTTACATAGAACAGGAGGCAATTATTGTCTTGAGTTTGACGTTGTATGTCGGAATTTGAACTTTATTTTAATAGCCCCGTGGACTATTTCTTATTGGTACTAGGAAGATGGGAACAATAAAATTGGTTATGCTTCTGATGAGCGATATGGCATGCAAATATGACTTGTTTTTGGAACCAAAGATTGTACAACTGAGTGTCTAACTCTACTGAATATCTAATTCATAATATTTACTTCAATTTTATTGATTTACATAAGCAAATAGTTGCGAATAGCTTGACCTGACAGCTGTGAGTTGGCATAATTTGGTGGTGTAACCATTGCATGATAATTTATGACGTGGGAAATTACCAACGGACATAGGGAAGGCTAGTGCTTGGTGTATTAGCGAGCCAGTGAAATAATTCTAATACGTACACAAATAAGGACTCTACAATACATATATATAATATACAGTTGTAAATTACACATATAAGTTATCGGTAAAATACGCAGTAAAACATAGCAAGCATATAGATAACATTCGAAGAATAGTATGTATTAAAAGCTCTTCTGTCATAGAGGTATGTTATGACAAAATCCCTTGGATTGGATCCTTTGTAACCTGGCAAATTGTAGGCTAGGTCTGACTCGTACCGACTAAAAAGCGCATATGCCTTTCCTTGCCCTAAAGTCCAAGTACCCTCTTGTTGTATTAGGACTACAAAATCGGTAAAAACCCCTTTTATATACAGACGCACAAACAGTATACACAACTTTTATATAGCTGAACCTTTACATTTATTATCGTCCAATCGTCAACAAACAAACACACCCTCTTTCCCATAAAAATACTTCTGTGTAAATATGACCAAAAAGGAAATAAACAAGATCATTAAAAATATAGGGCGCCGAAGAAAATGGCGTTGTAGCATAGCACGATCAAGTGGGTATAGTTACTTGAGGGGACTGTGCATTTGTGGGTCTCCACTAGTAGCGGGTTGTTGCGCATAAGCGGAGCGGGTATATGCCTTTATGCGATCTGCAATGCGGACGCATCCGGTAACATCAGATTTTTATTTGTGTTTTAAGGAATGCTGCCTATCTAAAGCGAGCTCACAGTAAGAGCTTTCTTGGGGTAAAAGCGCAATAGATTTTGCATTCTGCTAATAATAATAATCAATTAGGGGGTTAGAAAGTGAATAAATCTCAGTCCTCAAATATAAATAAATAGATTTGTTAATTAACAGTGTGTAAATGCAAATAAATATTGTGTTATTGGAAGTTAAAGAAATGACATTACAAACTTTTAATAACTGTGAGTCACAGTTTTTAGGAAACGAGGACTTGCAAGCATTTGACAAATACAATGGAAGCGTGAGTGTTTATCTGAATATATTTTTAACAGGGTTACACATACATACTTCTTTCTAATTACATTATTTAACTGTATGGTAAGAATGTGAACACTGCTGATATTTTGAGAAAATTAATTAGATTTAAATTTCACACCAATTTGACCCTTGTTACTCCACCAGAAATGCTAAACAACTATTTCTACTTTTTCTTTCAGATCTGTAATTATTTTAAACTAAATTTGTTACTGATCAGAGCTCGACAAATGGTGAAATCTTAGCTATGAATTTGAATTTAACCGGAGACAATCACTTACCGAAAGACGCTTTGGCTAGTGTTAGATGACAACTTCACTCTATCACTGGAACCATACCCAACAAGAAGCAAGACTCACAGAGTTGGCAGTGGGACCCCACAAGCGACAAAGAGTGATCACTGGGACCTTACAAGCACAAAATCGCTGACTCCAAGGTTTTACAGAGAGGCTCATCATGTTTGAGGGCCTGATTCGGCCATGGCGCACGATATGGAACATCTAAGGGTTCTTAAAGATTTAAGTACAAGTTTTACTACAAGTTATTACCTGCTGAAGAAATGTTGAGAGAGATTTTGTTGAAAAAAATATATGGCAGCAGAGAAAAGTTTACCCCGACTTCACAGGCGGGGTAAACTTTTTATTCGTGTTTTGAAAACTTATGCTATTTGAATGCATTATTCGTCGTATGTCGTTGTGTCGTATGTCGAAACAAAAAACAGATGATTAAATTACCTACCTGTGTCAAAATTTTTGAAGTCGATCAGTTTATAAAAGTAAAAATTATGTTGTAGTCGACGTCACACTTTAAATTGTGCCTCTTAAATACTATAATTTTCGAATTCATCGAATTCATCGGGTAATACAGGGTGGTATCTGATAGTTGAAAAATCACTTAAGAATTGCCCCTGGTACTGGTACTGATATACAGCCAGTCGTATCAGCAGACTGGAAACCAACTAAAAAAGGGAAGACACAAATTTCAATATACCATTGATGTATAAAGCAATTGCTACAATATCCATAACATTAGAAAACCTTCAATCGGATCTGATTCACAACAAATCTCTCATTGAATGCTACGTTTATATCCTACACGATACGTGCATGACGCACGCGCCATTCATGAAATACGGAATTTTCCCCGTCCTCCACGACACGCAATGGTCAGTGTTAATAACTATAAAATAATGAGTAAGTAAACACCTCCAAATATATTTCTAGCTATTAAACTGTTTACGTTAAAAAATGACTGCATGTGATGTGTGTAAGCCCACATTAGGCTATCCAGCTAGCCTATATCGTATTCGGCACCGAGTATGGAACTCCTCTCCAACTAAGAGAAAATGTGTGCCCAGCAATGGGACATGATGACACAAATAAGTAAATAAATATACTTAATATGTCATACCATTAAGCCTTTGCCTGTTCTCGCCCCCTATTGCCGGCGAAATGAAGACGTAGCATTAGTATACATCTGCCCTAATCTTCGGGTAATACAGGCGTGACAGTATGTTGTTACGCGTATAAGTATTTCCCAAAGGGCTGGTAGGCAAAAGTGTAAAAACTGTTCCACACACCCACAATTTACTGGTATGTTTTCCAGTTATTCCCATGTAATAAGGCTTATTTCCTGGGCCTTTAAAAGTTACCTATTAGCCGGGCACAAACTTCGAGTATCTTTTGTAAATTACGAAGAAAAAACCCAACAGCAGTTTAAAATTGCTCGACTTACCTAAGGCTAGTTAAGCATTCTAAATTAGAAATAGTACTATTTAATACGCAGACCTTGAAGGCGACCTCAACCTTCGATGCATCGAATGCAAAGTCAAGGTTATCATCGAATGAACTAACATCAATTTATTGTAGGGTAAATTACAGTCTTAGATTATTTTTGATGAGCGATAAGGTTAGGCCAAAGCTTATCTCGTTAAATACCCAGTACCGTCATCTAGTGTAAAGCGAGGTTATTGCCTGTCGGTCAGTAAAAGCTTATTTAACAAAACATCAAAAGTAATATATTTGTAAAAAGAAGGTCCTGAGCTACCCTTTCCCATTATGTATGAAAAAATATCATCGCGATGTATAGCTCTCGTAATTACTACACACAACAATGATCGTTTACGAAATTGGCAACACTATAAATGACTGGCAACACTCTGTGTACGTATAACAGACTATTTATGACAAAAACTCTTTTATTAGACACTTGAATACGATCAAAATTCATATTTTATTTAGTAGTTAACACTGTATTACGAAAGGGAACTGACAAGGGGATGAAAACGTAACATAACCTCAAAATTTTGGCGAATTTTTTGACATTTCTTACCCTTCGCAGTTTATATCTGGGTCGCCGCCTGAAGTGATCCATGGTGTTGAAGCCTTCGTCATAAAACGCACATTTCACTGTTATACACTTATCACTATCACTAAACTAAGCGTGCATAATATTGTGATGGTCGTAGGCGCAGGACTGCGCGGCGGCTGCGCGCTAAAAATAAAGGCGCGATTGAGACGCGGGATGCGCGCGAACATTTGACGTGGGAGGTATACATTGATTGTTTTTCTACCGTTAAATATGTATCAATTAAACATTCGCTGACTCAGCCACCTAAAGATTAACAGTAACTGAACCTAGCACTTAAATGTCACTTATTGCTTTGGCAAAACTTACATTATTATAAATGTACCCACATTTACATATAATTATTGGGACAGTTGAGAGAAACGTCAAATTTAACAGATTTCAAAAAAGGAAAAGGTTTTAATTCGACAACGCGAACTCATTATTATTCATTAAGAGTGTTGAATAACAAATAATACAGACAGCTGTACGTGCACAAATTTTGCGTATTTTTTTGTTTATGAAAAAAGCTTCGTTATTTAACTGCTAAGGTTACAATAAGATATTTTGATTCAATAAATAAGCTAAAAATCCTAGCTGCCGCCTAATAATAACAGATTTTCTATAAAAGTATAAGTTTCGGTGAAAGAAAAATACGATAGGTATTAGCAAAATTCCAACATGCATCCCTCGGTCCCTCCGGTTTAGTATGCCGGAAGCTCTAGCCACTAAGCTACCGAGATCATACACACTAGTTTCTGCTTACCCCTGTTACGAAACACACTCTTGTAGGTACCTAATGTAAACACAATCTTGCCCCAAAAACTTTTGTTGCATATTATCGAACCCAGTACCGCTACACCGCTTTTATTTCTCTAATTATTCTGACAACTATTGCAAATACAACCCACGATGGAAGCAAAACATTACAATATCTTCATAGATCCCAAACTATTTGCATATTACTAGAATCCGTCATAGCAACTTTAATCTTGCGCTCTTTGACAACCTTAACTACAGGGAATAAAGTTTTAATTCCTTTAAAAGTGTTGTAATAAATTGAAGTATAGGTTTCAGAAGCCAGTGGTTCCGCTTCATTCGGCATTGATCTGTCAAGAACAGCTGGCAACAGATGCTATTGTATTGTTATTTAATTAAAGGTAATTTTAATACATTTGTCACCGAATATCAAATACAATGAAGTTGACTAATTTTAGATCTTCTGCTTTTAATAATAAGGATAATAAATGGGCAACGGTCTTTGTAGTAAATTCAGACAATCAACTAAGACCTGGGAAATTAAAAGCTTACTGTGAAGATATCTAATTAAAAATTTAAAGCGATTAATACGAATTTTAGGTCCATTTTACCTGTATCGTTGCAATTAACAATAGAACAAACCAATATAATCAATTAAAACAATAATATTATTAATATTTTTTGCATATTATTTAAATTTAGATCAACATAAAAGAAACCTTTTTGAAACCCACAATATATAAAAGATATCTTCAACATAAACAAAACCAACTCTAGCAACCATTTTAAAAATACAGAAAAGCACCATCTATAGAAGTATTTGGGAACTATTGGCAAGTGGAAAATAAGTTTTCTCTTTGAAGAAGGTTCGCGCCAAAGAAAACTGTGTTAGCTTTGTGATTCTCACACAAGATGGCGCTGTTTTCAATCATGGAGTTTCTGATTCCGTGAAAAACTTGTAGATGGCGCTAGTGGTAGCAAAACAAATAATAGTGCAAATAAACAATTCGAAAATAATATTTTGATTTACAACAAATTAATCGTTGCCGTTACATAATCTAACATTATTCACCCGAATAATAAATATCCCGCTTAATTAGCAGGGAATACAGACATAAAAAGAAATTAAATCGTGGATATGTTTACAGATATATTATTTTAGTACCCATCAATAAAATTCAGTCGTTAATGATTATACTGAAAATATTAAGTAGTTGCTTTTACTGGAGGTGGGCCAAAATATTATAAAGTGTTCACTCAGAATGTAGTAGGCGAAATGGTAGTAACATTTGCGCAATAGCAACATGAAATTAGATAATACTCGCTTGTCATGAAGAAAACAAAATAGTTTTTTTACATAATTCTAGTAATTGGCATTTCGCCCAAACCTCGGATGATGGCGTTTGAATTGCAACGTTGATTGAATTCCGGAACATTATTTCAATGACCCATTTTTATGAATATTTTTTATATTATTTTCCTGTAATATTTTAAGTTGTTTACTGTTTACGCGATGGCTGTTCATTTTAATTTTTATGGATTGTTTTTTCGTTTATTGTCCGATTTCTGTAACAATCGTATTTTGGCGCCGCTGTCGGTGGAAACGTGTTACCTACGACTGGATGATTGATGTTTGTTAACGTTCTAAATAACAGGAAAAAAAAAGAGAATAAATGAAATATATAGGTTCTAACATTTCTTTGTTTTACAATAAAAAAATACAGCAAGAAAAATCTCAGTTATCGTCGGGGAGAGATAATGTTATAAGTATATTAACATTGGATAATTTCGCGTATCTGTCAAAATGTAGCCAATTTAAAATTTCGCGGGCAATGCAGTAAAAATAATAAAAATATTAACTTATACCTAACCTTCCCCTGTAAAACTTAAAAAAAAAGGTTTCTAGCAATTTGGGTCGCACAACACTAGTATTCTTGTTAACTTCTCGTGCTAAGCTAAATGCTTGTGCTACGAGTGGGTTCACGTCGGTAGTGCAATGGGTGGGTTCCACGGAAGAGATAAATAAGATTGGAATGGCCATGTGGGCGGGGCAGGCGCGCCACAGTCTTGATTAGAAAATCATAACTCGCCCGAATCATACATTCGCCGCGTTTAGTGTGCTTATGACTACTTCAGAGAACAGAGCTCCGCTTTAAACTGCCGTGTTGTGTTATTCTTACGTGACAGACAAAATGTCAGACCTCTAGTATATAGCGAGGAGGTATATATTTCCATCTGTAAGTCACAAATAGCATTTATTTGCAAAATAATTGGTAAAAACATAAAAATATACTGATCACTATGAAATTCCAAACATCAATCATATTATTGCAACAAGTTACAAATAAAATACATTGCCCGATGTGTTCTCGCTTAATCAACACGATGTCGTAGTCCGCTTGCAATGTACTGCATGCATTGCGTTCTCTACTCTTCAACCATGGCCGTTGTTCGTCGTTTACCGGGGTTGGCCGTGAGTGATGCACGGCGTACATCTATCGATATCGAGGTGACCGTGTAGTTAAATAAAAGCATCGATAGAATTCTCAACTATATTTACGTTTGACAAAGATTATTTTTGAAATAATAAATATTTAATTGATGAGAGTATATTTTTAGTTAGATGTATTTTATATTATATGAATCATTGAATGAATGAAGATGAAGCGGCATGTAGACCATTTTATTTTAAAACTACTTTTTTCGGATTTTATCGCGTTATATTGATATTTTTAAATTCCCGACGTTTCGCGATAAAAAGTTTTTATAACGCGATAAAATCCGTAAAAAGTAGTTTTATTTCAATGTCTTATATACGCGTAAGTGTTAGAAACCAGTACATTTTATTTTACTTAGATTTTAATACTGAATAGATACAATATAGTCTAGTCAAATCTAAGTCAAATACTATGCCTACAATTTTATTTAAGTTTTACTATTTGATTCTAATCGAAATATTATTTATGCAATTAATTATAATAATGTTATGTTATAACACTATTATGTTATGTTACATTTCCCCCAATTGCTTAATGGTTACGTTTTGTTCCAAGGACATAGTTTCTTTTAAATTAATTAATATTAAATAAAAATAGTTCTTGATTTTTATGTTCCCCTTTTACTCATTCAATATACAAAAAAATAACGGACAGAATTTATCGATAAAAAATATTAGCTTTTCAAGCACTAGCGTATGCTTGTTGCGAGTGTGCGTCTTATGCCTACGGGAGCTTGGTGCTAGTGTGTGAACAAATTGCTGCCCACCGCTTTATGTGTGTGTGATTTGATTGTGTGCGAAAAACTTGTAAGGATAATGTTGCGTATGTTTGAGAATTGAAGTAGTGGGAGTAAAGCGGCGACACTGGTCCTAGAAGAAAATAGCAGCTAGGGCCTTTCCAACCTTATTTATCTCTTCCGTGGTGGGTTCGAACAGGCAACCACATGATCGCAAGTCCGCCGCCCTAGCCATTAGGCTACCACTTTTTTTTTTTTTTTTTTTTTTAATTTATAGGTACACAAAACAGAGTTACAGCATTATACAATTTTGTTATAAATAATATCTATGGAACATTTTAGACTGTGACTCCACAGGTATGTGCACACAGCATGACTTGCTAGTGACAAACAATTATATAATAATAGTGAAATGTGTATGTAGACATCACAATAAAGTCAATGATTACGTTATTAAAATAAGCTTATGATTATGATTATTATAACAATAACAATTTCAATTACAATTGCATTGGAAAAGTAACTTAGCAATGACACTTTTGAATTTAGTAAGTGAGTTATTATAGATGTCAGGGGCATCGCTGTTCTCAGTGACTATTTTATTATATTTTCGGCACATTCTTAAGATAGGGTTATGAAAGGAAACATTGTTACCGCAGCTAGGCAGGGAGAAAGGAATTTCACGACGAACTGACCTAGTAGGAATTTTTAAAGAGATTTGTGAGAGCAAGCTAGTGGTTAAGAGTCCAGTAATGATTTTAAATAGGTAGATAATATCCTGTAAATGACGTCTAGTTTCTAAGTTTTGAAGTTTGAAGTAGTTTAATCGTTGTTCATAAGTCGTTAGTTCTCTTTTTAAGCCACACCTGTAGGTCATGATACGGAGAAAGCGACGCTGATTTGATTCGATGAGGTCAGTGTGAGTTTTGTACTGAGGACTCCATACAATAGATGCATATTCAAGTCTACTGAGAATGAGTGACCTATAAAGGAAGAGGGCACTTTTGGGAGACTTAAATTCCCTAGACATCCGGCAGATAAAACCCAGCAGTTGTCTGCATTTGCTCGAAATTGCGGCGTAATGAAAGGTAAAAGATAGCTTAGTATCAAACATGACACCCAGATCCCTCACGACCGCTTGACGCTGGACCACTGCTTCTAAAACCTATTTAAGTAGTGCAGATACTCGGACTTTACGTATGGTAATGTATATTCGCAAATTTGCATCCTCTACGTTAGGTAGGTACTTTCTTTAATCACCATCATCATCATCATATCAAACTATCGCCGTCCACTGCTTTCAACCGAAAAACGTAGGCCTCTTCATGCCTTCCCTTAATAAATTGCACACATTTTCGAAAATCAGTTTTTAACTGACTTCACACGCCGTCAGGAAAATCTCTCAAGCATGTATTTTCCTCACAATGTTTTCTTTCACCTTTCAACCGCGTGATAATTAATTTATTAATACGCACATGACTTTGAAAAGTTTGAGAATGTTTAATGTCTTTAATTAGTTGAAAAGAGAAAACCATGGACCTAGCACACATTAGTTTGAAAGCCATATCTTCATTCTCTGCGTTACCATAAAAAAACAGCGACCACTAGGTACTTATATCAAAATAGGTTATATATAAACTGCGGGTTAACCGAATATGTCGGCGGGTGAACGACTCCCTTCTATTTCAGACTTAATAATTATATACGGCAAAAGGAATGAGTTGTCTTTGCACCGCCGCACTCGTGAATGGGTTCAATATTGTCTTTGAGTATTTTCATATGGGACGAGGAGTTTAGGCAAAGGCATTCGGTTTTACTGCCATAAAGGCATTATTAGATAAAAATAAATTGAATATTATTAATTTACTAAAATGCAATTTTTGTTACCTATGTAACGTTGTATAGGTAAGTACATTATTTATTTATTGTAATACGTACCTAAAAAACATCATGTAATGTTAAATATTGATTAAGGCTTTTTAATAATTCCCAGGCAAAATGTTATTAGGGTTTTTTAGAGTTTAGATTTGTACCCGGTTAATGGAAATAGGCTTGCCCCCTATTACACGGGACCTAAACACACCCGGCGAACTGTGGGTGCACATTCTAACTCCGAGCTGCTACTGAGAATATTATAGAAAAACCCAATAATACTTTGCTCGACCTGGGGATCGAACCCAGGACAGCGTAGCAGTCTCGCTTAAGACCGCTAGACTAATGAGGCAGTCATTGTTATTGTATTTAAATTATTCAAAATATAACGGACTATCATCTTCCATTACCGATGTTAAATTTTTAAACTCTATGAAAAATAAACTCCGTAACATCGGTAATGATGCTGATAGGCTCAGGAGTTGTCCTGAGCTTGTCACTGTCATTACCGATATTTTAGGCCCTAAGTAATTAGTCGTAACCATAACTGTAGTTTACTGTAGTGCAGTGATAGCCTAGTGATATGACCATTGGACTGCCAAGTCAAAGGTCTCGAGTTCGAATCCAAGGCACGCACCTCTGACTTTTCGAAGTCATGTGCGTATTAATAATTAATTATCACGCGCTTAAACGGTGAAGGAAAACATCGTGAGGAAACCTGCATGCCTGCCTGAGAGATTTTCTTGACGGCGTGTGAAGTCTGCCAACCCGCAGTAGGCTAGCGTGGCGGACTATAGCCTAATCCCTCTCGTACTGAGAGGAGACCCGTGCCCAACAGTGGGACAATGTAATGGGTTGATGATGATGATGATAACTGTAAAACTTATGTTTTTTTAAGTTCATATTTCTGGCGAAAACTTATAATTACCAACCGAGTTCCAAGTAGGACCATACAAAAAGATAACTGTTAAAAATTATAGAAAAGACAACTATATCCTTCTTAAATGTATCTTCAAAGCCAATAAACATGATCATGAATTCCTTCTCGCGATAAGTGTGAGTTAAAATGGACCTCTAGCGTAGCAGTCTCGCTTAGGACCACTAGACTAATGAGGCAGTCAACAATCTTCATAAAAAAACACAAACCTTCTATTCCTAAAATAATTAAAATGTTTCATCTCTTAGAAAGCGCTGAAACATCTTTTATCCGTGCCCTAAAAAACGTAAGTACACGGAATCTAAACGCGGCACTGAAAAACAAAACGAGAAAGTGTTCTTATCCGCTAGTAACATCCTATCTATTAACATTTCCTCACGACAAGTGGCTGGCAAGGGGACGCCATGACACCTCTATTTCGAGATCGCTGCAATAACAGTACCGATGGTATTTTTATTACTCACTCCAGTTTATTTCAGTTACAATTTGACAAAATAAAAATAAGAAGGGCCGGCGTTGGCGGCGTAATGCGACACTCTGTTTTGTTTCCATCGACGGCTGACTTAGCTGTGAATATAAGGGTTCGCAACAAACGTGTCAATGGATGTTGTTTTGGGTTTTAAACTAGTGGCCCTTTAATGAGAGTGCGTTCACCTCAAGTGGAGTAAATGCATGCGTTTTTGGAAACAGGAACGACGCGTTTCCGTGTTTCAGATTTTCTTTCATACGAATGGGAGATTTCAATTTTATTTTTGTTTACTTTAAAGTGTATATGTTTATGTTGTTTTTGTTTTAGAACTGTCCCCGACTGGAAAATGGATTATAGATCGTGCGTGTGAGTCTTATGCTCTATTTATTTGTTTGTGTCCACCTATTCTAGGATTATCATAAAAGGGGTTACACAGCTCAGCAAATAAGTGAAGGTGGATAAGCAACTATATAGGAGTATGGCGATACCACGTTTTCATTGCGAATATGGCGGCAAAAACAAAAGCATAAATCTACATGCTTCCATAAGATCCGTAAAGCAACGTAAAAAATTAAGTGTCAATATAAGTACCCGATAAAACAGATACAAATGCCGTTTAAACAGATATCGTGCTCGACAATCGCACCCCAAGCCTACACTAAACAAAAAGTGAAGAGAATCCAAAGAATTTTACATAAAATTAACATTTATGAACGCAATAAAATGCTGAACCACCACTAAACAGCCGACGGAGGCGCTTCCACGATACTTAGAGCGATACAATCGTCAAGATATAAACACGCCGACTTATAAATTTAACACCTGTCTGCCTGTCAAAACTATTCTTTATTGCCCGTACGTATTGCTGCAGCAACATACATTACCACTTCGGTTAATGGCGCGATGGTACGCCGTAAAAGGAACGGAGCAATGTTGTGGTTTACAGTAGCTGTCGTTTGGATCGCGTGGAAGGAAGCGTGCACGCAAATGGCGGGGCGCGACCGCACCTTGGCGCTGAACTTATTTCCGCTAAATAATTGCCAGTCATCAGGAGTTTTCCAACTGTTTTCGTTACGTGGTGCGTAATGTTTCTATTTCTGTTTGGTTCTTAGGGGTCCTTATGGACTTGAAAGGGTTCGCCGTTGAGTTGAAGTTCGAAATCTGTAGGGATCACAAGTAAATGTCTTCGCATGCCAAAAGTACAGAAAAGAGTAAGGAACGCTTCTCTGTACTTGAGCCAAGTGCGTATCACTGTTTTACTCGGAAAAGTCAAGGCAATCCGTCGTATTGTCGTCAACCAACGTGGTGTCGTTGTCGAATTTGCAGGTTCCACCCTTATGCCGTCAACTTTAGTATTTTCTCCACCGGCTCAAGTCAATTCCTTATTTATACGTGTTGGGAGACCCTAATACTCCTCCTTCTCCCATGGGCATTTTCTCAACTGTTTTCGAGCCACCGTGGTGTATATTAACAAAATTACTGCTAACTACAGTATTTTATACAGATCGTGTGCCATATTGCAAACAAAAAAGGAGCAATACTGAAATCATCGAAATACGGTCTATACCTAATTACCAAAAGGGAAAGCAGAGGTGCACTTTTATACACCCACAGTTTACTGCTGCGTATCAATAGTAAGGTCCCTTATAAAAATTGCATAGAAAAACACAAAACGCCAAACGTTGCTTGACCTGTAAATCGAATTCAAGATCTCACGCCACACCGCATTGGACATAGAGGCAATTCATTGTTATTACAAACTCTTTTTCATAATAAAATTATTTTATTGTGCACCCTTAACAAGCCTGATGTCAGCCTACCAAATAGTGCCTATTTGACATTATAACTGAACAGTAATGACACCCATTATTTCTAGAACCTTTAGTTAAAGCAGGTGATAGTTGTGTATATTTCACACAATCCGCAGTTTGTTTCAAATAATTCATATAAGTTTTGGGCGCACGCACTTGCAGTAGGCCTGTTTGATATGCGCTAGTTACTGGAATGAGAAGTGTTGCTAGATTATTAAATATAAAATTTTGCATTTTTTGATTGCAAATATATACTTTTCGTATGGCCTGCTTTTTTTTCAGTGGAAAATCCGTCGCGTTTAGAGATATAATGAGGTTATTAGTATTATTTTTAAATAAGTTATTATTTTAGGTTATAATTATGTATTTCATGTTATTTCTATGGTATAGGTGCGCAATGTCACACAATGTCTGAAAAACCAGTAACAGATAGGTGTCTTAGTTTTTGTAATGAAAAAGATTCCACCTGAAAAGGTTGCGTTGAAACTCTGTTTCATTTAATATAAAATAAACCAGTAGGTAATAAAAATGGCCTAATGAATACCTTGCGCATTAAGAATGTAATGCGTTCACAGTGAAAGCCCTATCCATTTGGTGTTGCAAACTTATGAAAGAATTTTCCTTCGGTCTACATATTTTAAACACTTGGAATCGTTCATTTGTTTACTAAAGAAACGGGTGGAGTTGCCAACAGCCCAAGTGGGATGATCAACAGTAATATTAGAGCTACTTAATAATTGTATGGAAAAACAAGCGACGTATTATTAGAACAGGGTATGGGCGGATTTAATCTATTTGTTTGTCTGTTCCTTCGAATCATGTAGTCTTTATTTTTTTTTACTCGAGCAATGCTTGTTTAACCTTTTGAACGCCATTGTCACATATATGTGACAAACGAAACCTTACCCTGAACGCCAACGTCACAAATATATGACAAAATATACGTCGCCCATTTTATGAAATAAACAATTTAATCATTACTTTAGTGTGTTTTCACTACTTTGTGTAATTTGACAGAAAAAGTGGGGGAGTCAGGGGTACGGCGATACGTTTATACTCTGGCGAGCAAAAGGTTAAAATTGTAGTGACGACAACCTTACTCTTTGGTAGTTTCTACGCGATTAATCTTCATCTATTGCCTCTCTGGTCTAGTGGCTACAAATTTTCCATGTCGGACAAAAAGTTATTAGGTTCTTCCGTAGGAAATATTCATTTGAACTTTCCGTAATTTTTAAACTCAAGTGATAAGTTTTGGCGAAATAGGTATTTCATGAAAAAGTCATATTTTACTGCCCCATGTATCATAAGTGCGAATGCTGCGCCAGAGGTCCTCGGTTATTCCTCAGGTGAAACAAAGTGCTGTTGGGTTTTTTCTATGAAATTCTAAATAGCAGCTCGGTGTTCGGATTTGTGCCAATTTAATGGCAATAGGCTGGCCTCCTATTACATGGGATAAACATACTAGCGAAGTGTGTGTAGTTATACATTAGTACCTACACTTACACTTACCCTTCGGGGAATAAAGGCGTGATGGTTTGTAAAAGTTATTCAATTATTCAACTATTTTCTTACCGCCTTGTAAACAGTTTATGAATAAATGAATTATATTTCTTAACCTCGTTAATTTTAACGACGTTTTTGTCAACATTATGAATTGTCTCAGACAGGTTTATTTGTGATCCACATACATTTTATACAGTAAAAAATGTGTAATCGTGTATTTAAAACATTTCGCGGTAAGAGTGTAAGTATTACACTAAAATAATGTTTGTACGTAGGTATTCGTATTGTCATTATGTTATTTCGTTGGTTTCAATTCGTCATTTATATATAAAAAAGCTTACTAGCAGTGTGGATCGTGTTACTAGTATTCTTGTTACCCTTCGTAGGTACTAAGCTAAATGCTTGTGTTACGAGTGGGTTCATGTCGGTAGTGCAATGGGTACGTTTCGAACCGGCAACCACATGATCGCAAGTCCGACACCCTAAACTTAGGCTACCACCGCTTCAAAGATCATCCTGATCAGTTTTTTACAGATATCTATCGGGATGTAGGTAAACTCATCACTGAGTGGAGCCCACACAACGTCAGACGACGTCGCGGCAGGCCCAAAACGAAATGGCAGGACGAGCTAGAAGTTTATTGGAGGCTGGAGTGGAGTGATTGGTCTCAGAAAGAGCTGAACTCATAAGAGTGGGTCTTTATCTTTCCGTAGTGGCTGGAACAAATGGGAATTTTCACGCCATAGGAACAAAACAGATTACTTTCTTCTGAGACCTGCAGGAGCTTCTTCTTTGTATCGTATCAAAGAAAATGAATAGGGAAGAGTAGAGGAATTGGCACAGTATACCGCTACGTGTATGCGTGGCCATTAGGTATTATATGCTTAAGATAATAGTCAACATTATGTGTTAGGGACCATATCTAAACGCTACGAAATTGATGAAATACTTTTTTTTCTATTATTTAAAAAAAATCTTATTAGCAATGTGAGTCGCACATTACTAGTATCCTTTTTAACTTCTCGTGTTAAACTAAATTCTTGTGTTATGAGTGGGTTCACGTCAGTAGTGCAATGGGTGGGTTTCGAACCGGGAACCAACCGACGGCGACGCCCTAGATGGCTACCGCCGCTTAACCTTATTTTTATTATGTAAGTAATTAATAGTTTTGTAATTTCTCTTATCAAACATCTTTCCAGTCGCTCCAGCTACTTGACCAAAATGTATTGGTAAACGCAGCACGGTGCGTAGGCAAGTCATGTACAAAGTTTGGCAATTAGATGCGCACGCGAGGCAGCGATGTCGCCGCCACACGCGTCAAGTACACGTTCAAGGGAATTTTCATTAATGTTTATGGCAACTTCGGCACTATTCTATTGCAGTTACAATAATTGATTCTTATAATGTTGGCTATAGAAATCTTGAAAGAGAATTCAAAATAGCTTATATTAAATATTATCTTACGCGATCATCAGCAACTGATGTAAAGAAGGAAAGGATTTAATAACTCATCAAGTCACATTCGAGACATTAATAACTATTATAAAGTTATTTTAGTGAGGGAAATATTCGACTGCGGGTAGGATTCGAACCTGCGTCTTCTGGTTAAAAGGTCACAAAAATACAAAAAGATAATGAATGACCATTGTCTTTTAACGCTAGGACCTTCATTGTGATTTACTATAATAAAATTTTTCAAATTAATTTACTAAATTAAAAGTAGGTACCTATTTTTTTTCAATCAATGCATTATCGGTACTGTCTTATTTATAGCTTTTTTTAACCTACTTATAAAAAAACAACTTAATGTCTATAATTAGGATGGAGGACATTCGATTCATCACCCAGCACAAAACCAAGAGAAAATAAAAAGTAGATGAAATAGACAGAAAACATAACGGCTTTAAATAAAGCAGTTAGCAATTAACGATACATTGATACGAAATAAACCAATAAATAAGTTTTTTTGTACAAAAACTATTAAATTCAACGTACAAAACTATAACTGACAATATCAAGTGAAAAAAATATCTGTTTTTCTAACGGACTTTATAGCCAACGTATTTTTATGAACATTTTTTGAGCGGGTCGTAACTACAATGCTGATTGATATCATTACTTCGTGATTGTGAGCACTTCGCGAAAATACCGAGTCAAATCGTATAAATTTCGCTAAATACGACTCTTGTATTAATGTGGTTGAATGGTTTTATTGTATGTTTGTTTATTTAAGTAATGAGAGTTATGTACTTAGTTATGACTTGTACACGTATGTTATGAATTCATGACATACTGGTCCTTCGTGACGGAGCTGTCTCTAAACCAACCAAAAGCTAATATTTTTCAACCAATTTAAAAATGACAACTGCAGCAGTACTAAGCACTATGTAACTATACTACGCTCCTAACATACTTTTTTACTCTACATTTTACAATACTTACGTTATGTAAACAAAAGCGATTGGTTGAAAAAACATTGATTTTTGTTTGGTATAGAAACAGCTCCGGCCTGAAGGACCACTAATGGTTTTAGTGTCATTGGAAGTGCTAACCACTGAAGCAACTCTACATATAGTATTAGAAATTTTGATTGTGTAAAATAGAGCAGGACTTTTCTAGTATCCGCTTAAATAGTTTTTTCTTCATTTTTGTAAGTTCACCATCTCATATAAAGCAAGCAAAGCAAGTTGCAAAAACTATCTTTCGTAAAACACAACAACATTGTACATTTGACGTAAGTTTTAGTACGAGTACCGTTAGCATTTTAATTGATACCATAAAACAAAAAATGTTGATTGATAGAACATTGCGATTTTAATAGGTTGTTGATGACTGTACCTACCTCGCAGATTTTCGCCGCATATGTTGTTTGCCAATTTATGTAGGTACTATAATATATAATAGTTATTGAAAATATTTAATGGACAGTCTAAAAGACTACGATCCTAGGAACAATTATTTTTATTTCAAATTACAAATACTTTCTTAATACTATATATTTACCTCTTCTGAGTATTGTTGAAATTAATAAAGTAAGAAATAAGAAACGTGGAAATGAAAATATCAAAGAGAATATAAGACGCAGTTGCTAAAAATTCATGAATACTTGTCGAAAATTTGATCGTAAGCTACATCACAGTCTAAGCGTACAGTCATGTCTAGAAGTGCTTAAAGAAGTACTACAAAAACTTTGATACTTATGTTGAAAGTTGAACTAATATTGCCCTTGCAAAGTGTTTTATCTAATATACGATTTGGTAGAACTATAAGTTTTAAGTATTTTTTACCGTGAAATAAAGTTTATTTTCAGTACGAAATAAAGCTGTTCTCGGTAACGAGACACTCAAGACACTTCATATAATTTACAGTAATTTTTACAGCAAGAGTTATAAAAAACGTGTGTACCAATCTATAAATACGGCGTTTGCGCACATTTCTTGTAATTCAAAGATTTGTCACATTTTTTATTAACTTACGCAGTCTGTTACAATACGAAGATCGGGTGCAGAAGGTTCGAATTTTTATCGACGTAGTAATATGGCAGACTGCCCACATTTGGTTAGCGTGGTGGATCCAACCTTCTGAATGGCGACACGTGCCTAGCAGTTAGAAGATAAATAGTTTGACAGCCTTTTCACCTATGACTTTCTTGTAAAAATGCAGTGTTCTCAATACATTTGTCATATAAGATTTAGTATACATGTGAATACACACGGCAGCAAATCATTCAATACAATTTAAGCTGATCTCGTATTACATAATCTTTTCATGCAATAAGAGGCCAGCATAAACTGGATTTGTATAGCTTGACATGTAGCTATGCGTTCGTAGAGTAGATAGGTGCCCCGCAGTTTCTGTTTTTTTGTTTATCCTATAACTTCCAAACTTCACAGGATAACTCGCTGGGCTAATCTGAAGCTCTAATTGATCTATCAATCTAATTAGTTTTAAAAACATTAGGTATTCCAATAACTTTCGTACATAGTTCAAATACTCATAAGATTTATATTAGATTCGAGAAGAGAAGTGGGACTTCTGATAATATACAATATTAAAGTTTGAAAGAACAGAGTGCGCACACGTGGCTTCCGCCATATTAACTCTGTTATGATTAAGCGCGAAAACGAATATTATTGCGTTCGCAAGTGTTATTGGTATTATTTGAGTATAATTCCATGGAGATTTGAGATAACTTTACAGGATGGCGAATAAAGATAACGTATAGCGTTACTGATTGAAAAATGTGATTTCATGTAAATTAGGAACATTAAATAAATATTCATGTGTGTAAGTCTTAATATTTTAATAAAAATACAGTTTTGTATATTACGTTAGGTAGATATTAGATATATTTTCAAACCTTTCTCACGCTTGACAATACCAGTTAAAAGACCAAACAGCTTTGGTCCTTTGGGAATTCCTCTACACATGGAATCACCATAAGAAAGCTCTCACGTCAAACATATATTTTTACAATTACAGACGTAGGTACCTACGTCTTGGGCGGGCTATTTTTATATTTACTTCGTAATCTGCCTGCTCTTGCACCGATCACGAAGCGCGGTACCTAATCGTTATTTCAGGTATTTATAATAATTTCCAACTTAACTACTGATATTAAAAAACCACTTCAAAAAAAATCATATCATCAGCACACCCCTATTATTTACATAACACCCATTAATAATTCTCTATAAAATTCATTTTTATTTACAAAAAGAGGCGCCACGTCTAAATCAAAGGCGCGTAGTGTTGTCCCATCGCAGGTCGAGTGTATATCGCTCAGCGACCGGTGAATAATGCTAGCGACCAGATTAAACTTACAGAGACATTATAAAAATACTTTGATGCTGGTCGCCGTAGGGTTTAGGTGGATGCGGCATTTTTATACTATGACGCCTGTATTCCCTGATGGTTCAGGCCTTTTTCTGAACACCCATAGTTCGCCGGTATGGTTTTAGGTCCTATGTAACAGGGGGCGACATAATTGTTATTAACCGATTCTACTGAGAATTTTATAGAGAATTTCAATAAAACTTTGCTCGAGCTTTTTTTATAGTACGGAAAATCCTCATGGAATGTCTGCCACCTGTGGAAGTGGCATAGAGATTTGGCTTGAATAACTGTCGATCTTAGAGTACCCTATTAAGACGAGATCAACACGCAGCGACCCCTTACAGGACACCATGACTCCTAACGAGAAAGAAAGGAAACAAAGGTGGTTATTTGTCGCTCATGTCACATAAGCTTATTTATATGTAAGATTAGCTTATCTTCCGCGTGGTTCTTCGGTTTGTATTATACATATAAACCTTCCTCGGAAACTACGCTATCCATGGGTGGAAACAGCATGAAAATCGGTGCAGTGGTTTTTAAGTTTATCGCGAGCAGACAGACAATAAAAATACAGTTTTGTATATTACGTTAGGTAGATATTAGATATATTTTCAAACCTTTCTCACGCTAGACAATACCAGTCAAAAGACCAAACAGCTTTGGTCCTTTGGGAATTCCTCAACACATGGAATCACCATAAGAAAGCTGTCACGGTAGCGAAGCCATCACTTCGAGTGAAACATATATTTTTACAATTACAGACGTAGGTACCTACGTCTTGGGCGGGCTATTTTTGTATTTACTTCGTAATCTGCCTGCTCTTGCGCCGATCACGAAGCGCGGTACCTAATCGTTATTTCAGGTATTTATAATAATTTCCAACTTAACTACTGATATTAAAAAACCACTTCAAAAAAAATCAGTGGTTTTTAAGTTTATCGCGAGCAGACAGACAGACGCGGCGGATGACTTTGTTTATAATATGTAGTGATAGTGATAAATAAATGAAATCTCAATTTAAGCCTCAGTCTCCTTCCTTGTTCTACCATTATCTTCTTCTTCGTTGGATTGTGTCTAGCGGCTTAGCATTTTCTTAACCATGCTAAGAAATCACAACTATTCTGCCAAAGTTAACTGTTAAAAAAACTACCCAAAAATGTAATTGAAAGTTTTTTTTTGGTCTTTTGGTAAACTTTCCACTCATAGAACTATTCTCACATCTATGTGCGCGCGAGTGCATCCCACCCACACATTTCTGTATTATTTTCGTTGGCGACGCTGCGTTGCCACACAGCAGTGAAATATGTAGGTACGCGTGGTCTACTTGTTGGGCAGTTCCGATATGTTTGTCCCATGAGCATAGAAAAATGTTTGTATCAAGAGAATACGGTAGTTGAGGCATGTGTAGAGGAACTTGTCGTAGTGTTCTGTGGTTTCGTGGACATTATATTATATATATTCTTAAAGTACCGCATTTTTAAATTCTCTATTCCGAATATTCTAGACATAAACTCGGGCAGGGAAAATTCTATCAACATTTACTAAGAAAATCACCAAGGACCAATTTTTTGGAGCTTAGGACCAATATTCAGAATTCTAGTAGGACCATTATTTCTAAGCCAAAGGTTGCTTTTTCAAAAATAATATATGCCCCGGTATATAGTAGTTACGCTACAGTCAACAGAATGCAATCAGAGTAATAACTGATAACATATCTCCCTCGTTTCTAACGTCCGAGTTTGTTACTGTACTTGCCGGACGGTTAGAATTTATAAAGATTACGTTATTGTCGTATGTGCCTATTGGATTTACTGGTATCTGTTACTTTCGTAATGCTGATCATAAATCGAAGGGATTTCTTATGCAAAGTACCAGTACAAGTATTTAGGAATATGTATAGAGTAGATGTAAGTATTTCTGTTTGTATTTATCTTGGAGATTATATATTATCTCTGAGGTATGAAGATAGCCATGTGTGAATGTTGGTGGAGTGTAAGTACACAGTCTTTAAACGTCTTGAATGCTCTTAAATTCTAAGGTAGAGCAGCAATACAAGTAAATACTCTTTCGGGCTCCTTCAATCAAATACGCAAGACGGTTATAGTACCTAAGGACCAAAGGTAACTAGCGAAGTATGTAGTAGTGTCAGTTATTGTTTGAGCAAACATTGCAAGAGAATTTCGTATGAACTATGAGATGTCAAAAATGTGGCCTCGTTTTGGTCTTGTGATCGTAACCGCGACTGCAACACTAGATGTCTCGAGTTTGACTCCCATGTCGAGCAGTATCATTGATTTTTTCTAATAAATTCTAATGACAATAGGCTCGCCTTATATTGCATGGGGCCTAAACATACTTTTGTGGATGTACATTAGTGAAGTGATGGTCTGCTATGCAAGTTTTTTTTTTAAATCATTATCAGTTCAACAAAGATCAACACAGACCCTATTCTTAAAGAAGGACATATTACGTATCAATACAATACATAACAAAACCTACTCATATCAACCATGATCAGTTTAAATAAAAAAAAGAAAGAAGTCCCGCGAACGCCACGTGCTTCGAGCGACGGAAATGTATATATCCCCCCCTCCTCCCTTGCCCCGTAAGTACATCGCCCTCCCCCCTCCGTAGTAGCAGCTATTTCTAGTAGCAGAGACACTTCACTTGTACTTTACTGAATATCTGGATGTGACTTCTCGTGGACATAGAGTTATGAAAGTTTTAGAGCAGGTAATTTTTTTTCAGCTCGATTTCTTGGCGTACGTGGTGTATTAAGTATGTACAATTGTACAGTACAGTTAAATTATGTAAGTGTAGTTTTAAGATTTTATAGCTCAAACATACGTACTGTAAAATAATACAATGCAGTAAGATAATCACAAAACATTAGAGAAAAGACCTATTACAGAAAATATAAAATTTTAAACTGAATATCAAGGCTCAGACTCACATCAAATAAAAAGTAAAGATGGAACTTTGCGAACAAAGAAGTGACGCCGGCTAAAACTACGCCATGCCGTCTACAACACACAATTACACGCACACACGTACATCCATCCGTACGTCCATCTTTACTTTTTATTTGATCTGAGGGCTGAGAAAGAACTAGTTTTATCAGATTTAAGAATCCTTAGATGTCGCTCAGAGTTTTCATTTGAACCTGTTTGAAGCGAACTGTGGTTGTAAATACTTACATACAGCTTATAGGAATATCGGAATAGTAGTGGTATATAATAATATGTTTATTATATGTCTTAGAAGAATCCTCCGAAAACTGGGGACGTAAGCGCTTCATGCGGAGTTTTGAAGGAAAAATGTCCTTAATATATTTATTAAAAAAAAAATTTTTGCCTACTCTAAAGCTTTAAAAGCAATGTCGGCTTGCTCGCATCCGGAGCGGCGCGCGTCGTAAGAAAACAACGTCGCGTGCGCACCTAACTGAACTGACTCATGTTCTCGATCACTTTTAGCTTCATGTTGATACAAATTGTTAGTTTGATTCAGCCTGTTTAATCACATCTGTTGAGATTTTATTAGCTATGTTTTTTGAAGTTCAGTACCTACTAACGAATAGTTTAAAATTTTCTTTTTGTTAATATTTCCTTATGCTATTATTTTCTTCAATCATGGGTGCGTTTACAAAAAAAAATCACATACTCAAACTTGAGTATGTGACTTTCAGAAATATTGAATTGAACCCATTAACATCGCGACCCGAAGCGCAGGTCCTTCAATCATTCGGTCGTCTAATATTTCATATTTATTAATTGCAACACATACATATAAGGTAATATGGCTAAGATTAATCTAGATGAAACAAATGAGTAGATGAACCTGCTAGGGTACCAGACAAAGAATAAGGTAACATTTTATTTTTTAAATTTAATAACCATGATTATTTCACCAACCCCGAAGAAGTTCTAGTTAATTTATTAAGCAGTATAATTATTATTCCATACAAATGTTCCATTTTTGAATTTATTCAGAGAGTAGCGGGTATTCTCACATGGTGAAATGCAGCCTCTATATAGGTTGTATTTCCTACACAACCTATATTAAGCTAATCTTTCTTATTGCTAGCTTATGGCTGCAGTTAATCTATCTAAATGTTACTTATATTGGGAATAAGCTCCATTTTCAGAGACCAGACCCACTTCTATCACTATCCTGCTGGTCCGATGCAGACCAGCAGATAGATCAAGACTTACTCTTATCTCAAGCTAACTAAGCATAGACCTAGTGAGATTGACTAAGTAATATGACTCCACACTGAGAAAACATCTCGAAGTAAATATTGCCACAAAGTAATTTCACCTTCGCGCCTATATTGACGATCACAATGAGATAGAACAATGACGCACCAAGTGAGATTTTCAAGTGAGTATTGTAAAAATGGAGTGCTAATGTACACTCAGTAAACGCTAACAGCCGATGTCGGTATAAGACGCCTAAAGCGACAGTGAGAATAATTCAAGTAAAATTCATGAAAGATTAAATGTTATCCATGGAGTTTCTTACAAGCTATGTGGTAAGGGTTTCCTTGTCTTACTGCAATAATGAAATGTTCCACAATTTACTTACTCGGCTTCCAAGCGGCGGGCGTACCAATATGAAACCAGATTTTAAATTAAACAGTGTTCAAACATAGAGACAAAAAAATGTTTTGGCTTAAGTTGCTCAAATAGAGACCCCCATATTAGTTTTCGTTCAATATTTATAACGTAAAGACAGCGCTTTGTTACAATTTTACTATAGATAGATTCTCAATTTATCTCTGGAACGCCACAAACAAATGTACATGTTAGCACTCCATTTTTACTATTTCGAATGTATTACTCACATCTCAAACACGCCAATTGCGATGAGTAATATCATCCGGATGCAATGAAACATTGCGCAAGAGAAACCTAGCAAGATGACTAATTGTTCAAGATATAATTGCGATTACAACAAAGGTCAATGTTTGGGAACTTTATGACATTACGACTTGTTGCTTACGTAAATATTTTAACTATAAGTTTAGATGTGATCTTTATCTATTTCCTCGATACAATCTTAGTGGAATTCGTTTTGAATATCGTGATAATGGGTTGTAAAGGCCTTTGTAACCTGAGCGGTGACCTTGTTTGATTTTCAACATAGTATATCATCTGCTTCAGTTTCGATTAATTAAATATACTTGCGATTTAGGGTAAAGGGAAGGGTATATAAGTGCTGTTTTTAAGTGTGGTTTGGGATTCCGACATACCCTGCTTCTCAGGTGGCCGATTATCCACAACGATTTTCCACACTACAAAAAAAGGCCTGTATAAGTTTTTTTTCTACTTACATTTTATTTATTTATTTATTCACATACAACTATTATCACAGGTCTTAACCTAATAGAATAGCGTAGTTACAGTACTTATAATCTATCTAATATCTAACAGCATGCATAATTTACTTTTATCATAATACCTATCATACAGACAGTGCTATCATTTATTATTAACTAAGAGATATAGTACTGTAAGCGGTTCGTGTAAATTCACTCAGTGTGCAGCTAAATAAGTCAACCTGTTGTGATATCGCGTTGAGGGCCCGCAAAGCGCGCGTGAGGGGCGCCTGCTGCAGCAAGTTAACATCATGCATACGTAATCAGCCTATAATGTTCCCTCTTATGGAAATAGGCCTCCTCTCGGTGAGAGGGATAGGGCCGTAGTCCACCATGCGGGCCCACTAGGTTGGTTTTTCTATTTAAACACGTTTTTATTAGTTTCACTTGTAACTGCCTCCTTAGTCTAGTGGTACCAAGCGAGACTGCTACACTAGAGGTACTGGGTTCGATTCCCAGGTCGAGCAGTGTCACTGGGTTTTTCTATGGAATTTCAGTATCAGCTCGGTGTTTGGGTTTATGCCCGGTTCATGGAAATAGGCTAGCCCCCTATTATGAGGGACTAAACATACCGGTGAACACTGCCTACCCTTCGGGGGCAACAGGCGTGGTGATAAGTAACTAAGTAAGAATGTAACATAACATACCATCACGCCTGTATTCCCCGAAGGGTTAGGCAGAGGTGTACTTAATGTACACCCACAGTTCGCCGGTATGTTTGGGTCCCATGTAATAGGGGGGCGAGCCTATTGCCATTCACCGGGCACAAATCCAGACTCCGAGCTGCTACTGAGAATTTCATAGAAAAACTCAATAACACTTTGCTCGACCTAGGGATCGAACCCAAGACCTCTAGCGTAGCAGTCGCGATTGGGACCACTAGAACAACGAGGCAGTTAACAATGTAATTAGTAGTCATTAGTAACCTAGGTACTTCTAATTTTTGGTCAAGTTAGAAAACACACCTCGAGACATTGCCTACGTCACGGTGTCAAATATCAACTGTATTTATAATTAAGTTGCTCACGCCAGTTATTCAAATGTTATAATAATTTCACACGTACCTAAGCCCGAGATGACTGTACATAAGTCTTAGTAACCGAATTATTCACAGTTACTTTTAAATACAGGAAATTACTTCACAATGAGTATTAGACAAACTTTTAAGTTTTATATTTGGGTTTGAGCAGAGTTGGGTTTTGGTATTCTTGGAGAATAAAGAATAATTTTGATAGAACTTATTTTATAGTATTTTCTTTAAAAAAAAACGAAATTAGGTATTCTTTTATCCCTCACAAAAGAGGTTTACTAGACTGCCATATCAGAATGAATGGGTGAATTATATTTGTGAAGAAAATATTAAAAAAAAAATACATTTTAATCCATTTATATTTAAAAAAATTCAAAAAGTAAATGATCCCATACACTAGCAAAAAAAAAACACTAGCTATTTAAGTCATTAATAAGTCACAGAGTAACAGTTTAATATATTTCCAAATTTGAATATTGAATATAATTTACAAACATTTAAAAATGAGAATCAGTTTACACGGTTAGTAGTTTTATTATTATTACATTAAGTTAAATTTATGTTTATAGCATTAAATGTTCAGGAATAAGAAAACATGAAGGTTACGAGCTGTTTATGTATTTTCTTACGTAAGAAAGTTGTAAAAATTTCCGAACAGAAAAAACCGCCCAAGTGCGAGTCGGACTCGCGCACGGAGGGTTCCGTACCATTACGATTTATGACGTATTAAAAAAACTACTTACTAGATCTCTTTCAAACTAATTTCGTTGAAAGTTTACATGGTAATGTACATCATATATATTTTTTAGTTTTATCAATCTCTTATTTTAGAAGTTACAGGTTACACTTCCAAAGTGGTAAAATGTGTGTCCCCCACACACGTTTTACCACTTTGGAAGTGTCCCTCGCGAAAACTATTCAGTTTAGAAAAAAAAATATTAGAAACCTCAATATCATTTTTGACCTATCCATAGATAACTCACACGTATGGGTTTGATGAAAAAAAAAATTGTTGTGTTTCAGTTGGGGAACCCCCATTTTTTTTTGCTTTTTTCTATTTTTGTGTTAAAATCTTAATGCGGTTCACAGAATACATATACTTACCAAGTTTCAACAGCATAGCTCTTATAATTTCAGAGAAAATATTCTGTGACATACGGACGGACAGACAGACAGACAGACAGACAGACATGACGAATCTATAAGGGTTCCGTTTTTTGCCATTTGGCTACGGAACCCTAAAAAACGGGTCGTTAATTTACAGGGTAGCCACTAATAGGTACCGAAGGGGAATAATAAGCTTGCTGTACTATAATAGTTACCTATTCAGCTACCCATGCTTTGCAAAATATCAAAAGACCCCTTTTTTCTTCGGGGGTACCTACTAGTTTTTCTGCGAAAAATGACTGACAAACGACTAAAATGTCATTTTTCGCAGTCGCCCGATGCAACGACGCTTGGATTACAATAATATTCTACTCATGTTAGGGGACAATATTTAGTTATATCTATAATCTTGCTTTTTAGAGGTTTTTTGTGTCGGTTTTATTTAATGTATTTAATGCAGCTGTATAGCCTGAAATGTGCCAAATATGGCCCAACTCCTCCCTTAGTCCCCTTCTTTTTCCTTTCTCCATCACCTCTAATCTCATTAAATAGGCTCGGCAACGCATCTGCAATCCTTTGGTATTGCAGATGTCCATGGGCGGCGATGACTACTTACCATCAGGCAGCTCGCCTGCACGTTAGCCGAGTAATCCCAAAAAAAAAAAATGTTACAAAACAGTAGTGTGCCAATTATGGTACAACATGATGTACTGTATCTTTTGTAGGGATCTATTCCGTAAGAGGAAGTATCGTAGTTGCGCAACAAAAATATTGCTTGGATACATACGTTAATTAAAATAATACTCACAAAAGTAATTGGCTATATTTTTTTAATTACTAAAAACTTCCATACATTTTATCGTCCCAATAATTTACGAAGAAAAAAACTAATTAATGTAATATTTTAATACAGGTTTGATACTTGATTATTGAAAATAATTTAAACACGACATGTTTATGGTCAGCATACAGAATAACTACGGTAGTTAAAAATGTGAACATTATTAACATCGTTAAGCAATGAACCTGGTTTATCAGATGTCTAAGATCGGTATTTGATGTTACCGTTCTTTTTATCTTAGAATTTGATAGTTGAGTACTTTCAAAGACAACAGATCAACCATCATGGCATACTTTAATTAATAATATTATTTTATCTAGATAATTGTCTCGAATTTTGTGAGATTACGGAAACGATAACTAAGTACATTGCATTTTAAATAAGTTTTAATTAAGTAAATAATAAGCTATTAAGTTTTTAATTTAAATTTAATTCCATGGAATTTTAATGTTTAAATAAAATGATTACTATTTTAGCCAGTTTCATCCCATTTTTATGCACAGACCTCTCTTCCTCCTTCTTCTCTTTTTAACGACCACGACGTTTCATACCTTGGATCTATCAACAAAAAGTTTGAATACACAGGTAAGTCTGCAGTTGATACTTCAGCGGGCTTAATGGTAGGGAGACCGTATGGGGGAGTGGCCATTCTCTGGAGGAAGGGCTTTTTCGAATCAGTTTCTGTTATCAATTGTGAGAGTAGTCGCTTATGTGCTATAAGAGCCAGTACAGCAAGTCGATCTATTATTATTTTCTCTGTTTATATGCCTACCAATACAATAGAAAACTTACCCATTTTTGCAGAGATATTAGGAGAAATTAGTGCCATTGTGGCGAGCATGGATGTAGAAAGTATTTTTATCTTGGGTGATTTTAATGCACATCCACACGAACTATTTTATTATGAATTAATGAATTTTTGCAATGATCATGATTGGATCTGTGCGGATATAGTAAAAATAGGATTAAATTGTAATTGTCATACTTTTGTTAGTGATGCTCATGGGTGTAAGAGGTGGTTGGACCACTGTGTGGTCTCTCTGTCTGCTTGGCAAACGGTTGTCAATGTAGGTGTATGTGAAGATGTATTTGTCTCGGACCATTTACCACTTTATATGACTTGTGACTTGGGTGCGGTTAAGCCGAAGCTGCAGTTGGAAAGCAAAACGCGAAGTCATGTTATCTGGGGTGTGAGAAGCGAAAAGCAAATAAACAATTATCATAGAATTTGTAACGACAAGTTACGTGAAATCGATTTTCCAACAGAGTTTTCGAATTGCAGCCTTGGCTCCTGTAGCCTTGTTGAACACAGACAGGTCTTGGACAGGTTATACTGTAAAATTATTGATAGTTTGACTGACGCCGCTATGCAGTCATGTGAGTCAGTGAGCAATAGCGTTAAAAAACATAAAATATTGTGCGGATGGAACAGGCACGTCAAAGACGCTCACAGTGAGGCAAGGCTTCAGTTTCTAAATTGGATATTCCACAATAAACCGAGTTCTGGAAACGTTTATGAAAGAATGCAAGAATCACGTAAGATTTTTAAAAGTCGTCTAAAATGGTGCCAGGATAATCAAACGCAGATAAAAATGGACAAAATAACTCAACAAAGAGCTTCAAATAAATTTGCTCAATTCTGGAAGTCCACTGGGAATTTGGAAGCGAAGCCCAGGCTTCCTGTGAGTGTGGATGGAAAGAGCAACCCAGGGGACATCGCGAATATGTTCATGGAACATTTTAGAGTAACGTCGCCACTTGGCGTTTCTGTGTCCGGGATAGAGCCGTCGTGTCGGGGAGAGGAGACACAAATATACATATCAGCCAAAAAAGTAAACGAGACTATCGTACACATGAGCAGAGGCAAATCTCCCGGACACGACGGTCTCAGTATAGAACATTTTAAGTTTGCGGGGTTTCACCTGCCGAGGGTACTGGCCATGTTCTATACACTGTGTATTAGACATTCATATTTACCACCTGATATGATGAAAACAATTGTAGTACCTATTCTTAAGAACAGGACTGGAGACATCTCGGACAGGGGAAATTATCGACCTATATCTCTGGCGACCACCGCTGCGAAGGTTTTGGACAGTGTACTTGATACTTATCTAGAGAGTTGTATTACCCTGCACGATTCACAATTCGGTTTCCAACGCGGATTGTCAACTGAAAGTGCCATCCTCAGCCTTAAGTACACTGTTCAATACTACACAGATAGGAAAACGCCAGTTTACGCCTGTTTCCTTGACCTATCCAAAGCATTTGACCTTGTGTCATATGATATGCTTTGGAGAAAGCTGAGGGACAGGAAAGTACCGTTGGAAGTGGTTGACATCTTGAAGTACTGGTATGCTAACCAGACAAACCATGTCAGGTGGTCCAATGTACTCTCGGACTCATACGGGTTGGAGTGCGGTGTGAGACAGGGGGGGTTGACGTCCCCACGGCTTTTCAACCTGTATGTAAATGACTTATTGGTGGAGCTTAGCAGCATGCCTGTCGGATGCAGTGTAGGGGGTGTTTGTGTAAATAACATAAGTTACGCAGACGATATGGTGCTACTGGGCCCTACTGCACGGTCTATAGGTGAGCTACTGAAATGTTGTGAGGTTTATGCGGCTAGACATGGATTGATGTATAATGTTACGAAATGTAAATACATGGTCTTTAAGGCTGGTAGTAAATGCCCTGAAAATATACCTGCCATCATACTAAATGGCTCAAATCTAAATAAGGTAGATTCTTTCAAGTACCTCGGGCACTTCATCACCGCCGACCTTAAGGACAATGTTGACATTGAGAGGGAGCGCAGGGCGCTGTCGGTCCGAGGTAATATGCTGGCACGCAGATTTTCCCGATGTAGTGTAGATGTCAAAATCACCCTCTTTAAGGCATATTGTCAAAGCTTCTACACGGGAAATCTGTGGGTCGCGTATGCCAAAAGATCGATGGACGCTCTGCGAATCCAGTATAATAATATTTTTAGGATGCTGTTGCGAAGGCCTCGTTTTTGTAGCGCTTCAGAGATGTTTGTGGGTAATCGAACCGATGGTTTTCATGCGGTGATTCGCAAAAAAACTGCATCTCTACTAAGCAGAGTACGGAGGACTAACAACAGCATCCTTAAAATAATAGGGGAGGATGTTACCTCTCCAATGTTTAAAATAATGATTAGGAAGGTGATTAATTAATTAAATATATGTCGTGTCACTATACTAACATAGGTGTAAGTCTTGTAATTTACTAACAAATTGGATCTTAGTTATCTGAATAAAGAATTTATTTATTTATTTATTTATTTTCAAGCCACCCTCTGAAGTTTCAGCGACCTAATCTCTCTCGAAAGAGTCGAGTTTATCGCGCCACCTCCATCTGGGCCGACCACGCTCTCGCTTTTCTCCGTGTGGAATCTAATTTGTGGTAGATTTTGTCAAAGAATTACTCAATAATATTATCTATCTTTGTTTAATTAAATCAGGCCAGTGTGCAAAATATAGTACTTCCTTTTTCAATCGCATCCGTGTTTTTTTATTGTTTTATTTACGCACGGTTTTAATAATACTGACAATAAATTAGCTTACCAGAAATTTGATAGACTAGACTAAACAAAGAAGTTATGTCTAATAAGCCTAATAAATCCTAACTCTAGTAAGTAGGTAAGTAGATCTACTGACAGATTGCTAGTAAGAAACATATTTTTTTTTTAATAGAAGCTTTTTTTTATTAATATTCATTTATTTTGCACTCATGTTATATACATAATGGTGGTATGAAACATTAACCCTGTTTGGACACTTATAAGAAGAGAACAGATCAAAATATGACTCATATAAATTTTTATTACTAAATAACTCCTTGTCTATAAGATATAAAACTACAATATTCCAATATTTAATCATAATTATTCGTAGAAAAAGACTTTCTAAGATACCATAACGGCCTAGTGGGTCATAATGATGTTGTTTACAAAATGATCGGCAAATCAAATAGTTCTAGTGACATATCGTTTTATTACCTTGTTTGACTATCCATATATGAGGCTATGGCCGGTTCTAACAATTTCTCTAATTATTATTAAAACTATATTAGCAGAATCAACGAATAATCTGGTAATATGTAGACTATTGGACTGCCATTACAAGGATTAGCAAGCTGAAGTGGCAATGGGCCGGGCACATCTGTCGAAGAACTGACAAACGCTGGAGCAAGCGAGTTCTCGAGTGGAGACCGCGGCTAGGCAAATTTAGTGTAGGGCGCCCGCCGGCTAGATGGAGTTACGATGGTGCAGCTGGGAGTGACTGGATGAGGAGAGCCGAATATTGGGCTCTGTGGCGTTTACAAGAAGAGGCCTACCTCCAGCAGTGGACGAGTATGGGCTGGTGATGATGATGCTTGGACTGTCAAGTCATGGCATCCTCTGATGGTACAAACGCTTAAATGGTGAAAAAAACATCATGAGGTAACCCTGTGAGGTTTTCCCGACGGTGTGCGGAATCTGGCAACACGCAATAAGCCGTCTAGTGGACTATAACATAACCTGTCTCATTTTATTCATGATGATGAGCAGTATAATGACCTATTAGTTTGGTTACTAGTGGTTGATTAGTGCCCGCCGTAGTTGAGGCTATACTCGAGTGTTAATTAAAATATATTAACGCGCCGTCAGATTGATTCTGCGTGCCGGGGCCCGGCGCACTGGGAAGACGAATCAGTAGACCAATTTTCTTACAGCGTTTTGATAGTCAAGTAATATATGAGACTTTGGATTCGATACTTATTATTATTATTAGTCTTTATTGTACAAAAAAATATTTACATAGTATAAAACAAAGTCGTACCCATTGTTTGTAAGCGCTGATCTTTTAATCTATCCAACTGATTTTAATTCTAATAAATAGTTTTCAGCAAAAGATATAGTGATTCAAGAGGAAGGTTTATATGCAGTATACAGGCATATTAGAGTAGAGAAAGACCGAGAAAAACAGAAAAAAATGTACCTGTACGAAGGCAACCTTAACTAGTTTTCTTCCTGCAAACCTTAGAGTGATCGTACTGAACTGTATTTGATACCTACTTCCTACTAAAGACAGTTTCTCTTTGTTTTCGTAAGACTTGGTAGAAGTTTATTTGTATTTGATTCAGACCAATAATATTTTAAGACTTTTTGGGAGAATTTAAGAGGCACCTGTATCACTTTGTGTATATACCAGTGGTTTATTGAGTTAAAGTAAAGTTAGACGTAAAGCTTACTAAAAGAGAATTGATTCAATACTTCCTGAAAGTCACAACCACTTTTTTAGTTTAATTACTCATCTATACATTTTTACTTTGTCTGTATGTTTCTACACGCATCACGCAAAAACTACTGCACGAAATTGGATGCGGTTCGCAGTAGTATTACTGGAGGTCTAATTTAAAATCTGGTGCATGATTCGTTGACATGCTGCCTAGAAGTCGAGTTATATTAAGTAACTTATAGTAATTTGGGACATGAGTGATATTGCAGATATCGGCTAGTGTTAAACAATATTAAAAATAATTATGTGGCTACAATAATAAAACCGGCTAAGTGAGAGTCGGACTCGTGCAATATATAAAAACGGCAAAAAAATCACGTTTGTTGTATGGGAGCACACTTAAATATTTACATATTTCATTCTAATTTTTGTATTTGTTGTTATAGCGGCAACAGAAATACATCATCTGTGAAAATTTCAACTGTATAGCTATCAATGTTCATGCGATACCTACAGCCTGGTGACGGACGGAAGGATAGACAGACGGACGGATAGCGGAGTCTTAGTAATACGGTTCCATTTTTACCCTTTGGGTACGGAATTCAAAAAAATTAAGAGTATTAAAAATTAAAATCTCGTGAGTAAATAAAAATAAATTAATAACGTGGCGCCAAAGTCACTTAATTTATTCATAGATTTTATATGCATGCAATTTTACTGTAATTTTGTTTTTTAAGAAATATTTCGAGAATAGCACGGACTTGTCTTACCGGTTCTCCGCTGTGTTTCTGGTAAACAAACTAGCCAAACATAACAGTAATGCACACTCGAATCTGGTTAAAAAATTAACTCAAATTCTACTGCTAATAGTAGTACATTTACCAATATTACCAAGATCTTAATTGAGTATTATTTTAAGAAGAATAATTTACTTAACTATTTTAATGCAGTATATACCGAATGAATATTATTAACTCTAGATATCGAGACTGCCTCATTAGTCCAGTGGTCGTAAACGCGACTGCTACGCTAGAGGTCCTGGGTTCGATCCCCAGATCGAGCAAACTGTTATTGAGATTTCCTATTAAATTCTCATAAGCAGCTCTTAGTCTGGATTTGTGCCCTGTTAATGGCAATAGGCTCGCCCCTATTACATGGAACCTAAACATACCGGCGAAGTGTGGGTGTACACAAGTACACCTCTGCCTAACCCTTCAGGGAATACAGGCGTGATGGTATGTATGTAAATAACAGAGACAAACCCATCTCATGGCGAAGGATTGAACTCTCTTATAATAATGTAAGCGACATACTATCTAACATATAATGACCCATAAATTTCATGTTTATTTCATTTTTACTGATCTAAAACTGCGTGCAAACGGTACACAAACTCCTTAATTAATTTATGACACAAATAAAATATGTGATTTACGCGATTGTGTTAAAAGCAGTTATTTTTAGATCTGAGAGTAAGAATTCAAAGATTTTTTTTATCTATGGAGCACATATTTTCGTTAATAAGATATTTGACTCAAGACTTATAACCAAGACGAAATTTGGAGGTTTTTTAAGTTTTTTAAACAAGGTTATGAGCAATAGGATCACACATTAGTAGTAATCTTGCTAACCCTACGTGCTAAGCTTAATCACGAGTATTTTTTTTTTTTAAAAAAAAGCTTACTAGCAATGTGGGTCATACATTTACTAGTATTCTTGTTAACCCCTCGTGCTAAGCTAAATGCTTGTGTTACGAGTGGGTTGACGTCGGTAGTGCAATGGGTCGATGTCGAACCGGTAACCGCATGATCGCAAGTCCGACGCCCTAGCCATTGGACTACCACTGCTTCAGTTGTTTTTGTAATAGTTTTTATATTTTTTTACAAATAATCTATTAATATTTTAAAAAAGTCTATAAAATGAAACAATGCTACCACAAGATGCCACTCTTTCTGTCTTGTTAACCGTTATTCTACCTTTTTTACACATACACAAGAACATAAACTTACTAAAACCAACCATGTAAATTTACGTTTCTAAAATAAATATTATAAATCCAATTACATCTAACAATCATACATTTAAATACACCAAATTAGCATACACAGCGATGATGATTATGAATCGCATCTACGACCATGCAACGCAACCCACCCCAATATATAAAACACAAACAAAAAAAATACACAGAAAATACGTAAAATAAAACACAACAAAAAAGAAAAAAACGCAGGATATTATTTGTTTCTGGTCAAGCAATGACAATGGATGAATGCCAATGTTCGATTTTTGAAATACTTACCTTTGACGAAAAAAGCGTCAATGTTGGCGATGATTCCTGTGAAAGAAACAATAAATATCCTGCTTTAATTGCCCAATTTTTATAGAAAAAATAAAAACGTAAATAATTTCAAATAAAACAATTTCCACAAAGTCACAAGTTATAATAATTTAAAGTAATGACAATATTAATACTTTATTTCACCAAATACTCAATTTAACATCAGATCCACCTGTCTCTTTCAACCAGACACATTTAATAAATATAGATGTACAGCACGTCAGGTTATACAAAAATTTCAAATTTCTTCAAATTATTTTAAACCTTAAAACGTTCATAATTGAGTTAAAACTCGACTAAGAAAATTTGACATTTTGTGGTAACTTGATGTGCTGACCGTACACTTCGTTCGAAATAACTATGTGAATTAGAAGTTAGCCGTGTTTTTATACATCAACATTGAAATAGGCATGAAAAATAATTGCGAAACATTTAAGACCCCGATTGTCGTTAAGTACCTACAGCGAGTTTATAATATTTACATTTAGGTACCATGGCAAAACTCCCTTCTAGATAATTTCAGACGTGCTCAGTTATTTCGAATGAACTGTACAATTATCTTTAAATCTAGATTCTATATATTTTTTTATGAATATTATTTTAGCGCTTATTATATTGAGTACCTAGGTACTTCTTTGTACAAACAAGTCTTATTGGTAATTCGAAGTCTAATTAAAAAAATCTGACAGTTCTTATGGCTATTCTAATGCTTAACATGTGTCCTGTTAGAATAGATACGAAGAAAATCTAACGAGATTATGAATTTCCCAATGTGGGAAATACCTAGACAGATCACTTACGTCAATGCCTTTTCTATTCGTAAAGTGATGACGTCATACTTAAAGCAAAGTTAGAAGAATATCGATAACTTAATTGCATTATAAAATAAGGACATGTACTTTGCGTATGACTCATATCGTTGCTCGTATTATTTCTAAGAAGAAAGGTAGGTACATAAGTTACAGACAGGAGGAAAAATCCATGCGTACACGTCATCATTCGATTCCCAGTACTAAAAGCCTTTTTATTCCCCGATTTGCAATAAGTTTGACCAAATCGTGAGAACAATTCGGAGGAGAGATTTTATAAACGCATAGGCCGATATCAAACTTATTAGTCACGACAACTCAAGAATGCATTGTTCGAATTTCAAAAAAAAAAGAAAAATATATAAGCCTTTTTAAATCTGGAACAGAATGAGCCTAGTAAATTAAATGTCATGACTTTTAAATAAAAACAAAATTGATTGTTAAATCTAATTCGACTAATAAAATGTAATTGCAACGTTTATTATCGATCGTTGAATTTTTTACTTCACACACGTGTGCAAATTACAAGTATAACAAAATATGATTACAAGGTTAAGGATAAAACCTCCTTAGGTCAAAAAAAACACAGACTATAAACAAATCATTGCACGTCGATCTTCGAAACCTAGCTTTGATAAAAACTCGGCGTAATTATACCAGAAACGAATTTTAAACGTTAATATTTATTACACCAATGCCTATTAAACGTATCGTAGTACCTATACTAGTCGGCAAAAAAATCGCAACAACAAAGTCGGACACTTGGGAATCGCATGCGCAACGCAGCCGAGCAATGAACAAAAAAGCTAAACCCACTCTTTCCTAAATTATCCTGTCACGCTCGCCTATAAAATGCAATTGGCTTAAAAAACCGAAATCGAAACTCGTTAGAATAAGGCTCTTCACACCTGGCGGTTGGAATAATGTAGGGCACAATGTGATTTTTGAGGGTTGAGAATTTAGTGCCTGCTTTTTCTTGCAGTAATTTGAAATTAGAGATACCTTAACTGGGGCACGAAGAGATGAGTTCAACGACGGAATACAAAACAGCTATAAATACAAAAAAACTTGTAGTCTATATTGATTATTGAACAGAAATTGGGCGCTAATAAGCAATAACGAATTTCATCAAATTAACATTAATTTCTGAACTATATAATTATGACAACATAAAAAAATATGGTTAACATGTTATTTGCGCCCAATTACAAGTCATTGGGTTATTGTCTCAATTTAATTTCTTGTACTAATCCGTAATAAGTAAGTAAATATATTATGTTGTTCTGATACTAAGTATTATGGTACATTTTTCTTCCATGTACCTAATAAATTATTCTAAGTATTCTGCCTAGGCTTAAAAAATCGCTTTTAAACAGAATTAAATTTCAATCTATAAATCAATTCCAAATAGAAATCTGATACTTAGATTTTAATCTACGAAATCAATAACCACACAATACCGGAACTGTGCACGTAGCCTTAGCATACTTTAAAAATATTTGAAAACCAACTATAACTATTGACAGTAAGGTTGAAAATAGATTATCTTGTCAATAAGCAGATTATACCTCGATCAGGTTGCGCGCAATAGGCGCACGCGCGTACCTGCGCAAGGTGACCTGCGCAAGGGCACGGGTGTGCAAGGGCAGCCCTCGTCCCCCTCCTGGAGGTCCCGCGGGCTCCGGCCGACGCGCCATTACCGAAATGACCATTATGGGGGAATAGATATGGCAGGGATATCGAGATATCGAGATTTTATTATGTATTTTGATATTATTAGAAAAACTTTCTAAGACATTTGAAGCTTACTAACGCCGATTGATATAGTAAATGATATACCTACTATCACTACAAAGTATAAAACAAAGTCGCTTCTCTCTATCTGTCCCTATGTATGTTTAGATATTTAAAACTACGCAACGGATTTTGATGCGGTAATTTTTAATATATGGAGGAAGGTTTATATGTATAATACATACATATTGTAATAGGTACAGAAAAGTCGAGAAAACACGCGGGCGAAGCGGGGGGCGGAATGGTAGTATTTCTATAAATAAGTAGATCGTGCTTATTTTTTAGCATTAAATATTGCGAAATTTTCACAAAGAACTGAATTTTCTAATTAAAGAAAATTTCTAGTGAAAGAAAAATTCGATCTCAGGCAGGGTTTGAACCTGCGTCTCTCTGGTTAAGTACACCAGACGCTTTGCCAACTAAGCTACCGAGACCACTGCCTGTGATGTCGAATTTCTCTTCCACCTTCTACGTCTTGAGGCGACGTGGGCACCATCTATTGAAGACATTACTATGTCTTTCAACCAACACGACTGCCTTTACAGGTAGTTCAATGTCGAACGATGTTGCCTTACCGTATTATGCTTATTTTTTATTATTTTTTAGCATTAAATATTGCAAAATTTTCACAAAGAACTGAATTTTCTAATTAAAGAAAATTTCTAGTGAAAGAAAAATTCGATCTCAGGCAGGGTTTGAACCTGCGTCTCTCTGGTTAAGTACACCAGACGCTTTGCCAACTAAGCTACCGAGGTCTAGATCGAGAAGTAGATCTTTTAAAGACACTTTTACAAGTAAATTCTTAATTTTTTTTAACTTGATGGCACCGGCGTTTTAATTCTCAATCTCAGAGAATCATGGTTTCTTTTAGACACTAATACGAGTAGTATTTCGGATATGCGAATTGTACAGTGTAGGGTAATACCAGAACAGGGTTCTGATGAAAGAGACATAGCAGCTTTGAGTTTAACTTGTCCTAATTTACAGCATGCATACATCAGTCATCGGGAAGCTCAACGACTCGTCACACCACTTGATTATAAATCTCGTAAGAGTTTTCATTCAGAGCCTGAGCGATTGTTAGCAAAGATTTGAGTCCTGAACGGTATAAATAGATTATGGTCTGGTAATTATTGTCTTTCGACCTACACATAGATACTCGTAAAATTTCTAGCGCAGACAATATCTGTCTAGAAAAGAAAGTTTCAATATAGATTTTGCACTAATGAAGTAGAATATCTAGGCATTATATTAAAATTCTAAAATGTAGATTCATTAGGCATAATTTTGACACCAAACAGTAAAATTTAGAAAGTTTCATAGAAATGATACGCATTATAAAATCATTCGTCTTCACATCATCAACCATAAAGATCATAAAAGTCTCTAAAATGTAGCAACATTCATAATTTATGCAGCCGTCGTTAATCTATCGCACGGTATTAATTCAGATTACAACCAGAATGCTGTTTGTGCTTGCCTAGACAAAAAAACGGCTACAAATTAAAAAAGTACTACAAATTAAAACTCATTAGTCTATTCGGTCCTAAGCTTGACTGCTATGCTAGAAGTCGATTCACGGGTCGAGCATAGTGTTATTGAGTTTTTCTATGAAATTCTCAGTAGCAGCTCAGAGGTTGGTTATGTGCCCGCGGAATGGCGATGGCGCCCCCTATTACATGGGACCTGAAACGTACCGGTGATCTGTCGGTGTAGGCAGGGGTGTACATTAAGTACACCCCTGCCTACACCTTCGGGGAATACAGGCGTGATAATATGAAGTAATATTTACTACGGCAAACGGAGCTTAACCTTACGGATCATCGGCCGGTATATACTGAAATAATTAACGTCATTGAACTTTGAAATTGAACTAATATAGCGAGACGACAAATTTGACCACAGATTTATATTTCATCTATTTCAATTTGCTTTAATAAGCAGAGCACAGGCTTATGACAATTTGCACGCAAACAATGATTAGGTGTAAAGACTTCATGGATCTTTTTAATTGAGGTATCAAGTATTAATATTATAGGTAAAGGTTATTGCTATCTATCCACTATCGTTAAGTCTAGAAGTCGGAATCTAGAAGAGCTACAGAACCACTAGGATATCAAAGCTTTTCGTGAAAACAGTTAATTCACTGAAGCAAATTACCAAGCGGCCAACCTAACGTTAAGTGGCATTCGCCGCCTTATACTGGCTGTGTTATCTTAGCGTTGTCTAAGCAACGAAGATAACTCCGCTAAGCCGTTGACTACCATTCGGAAAAAGGGAGGAAAAGGAGACAGAAGGAAGAAGGGGGACTAAGGCAGGAATTGGGCCTCCGGCGCTCCACACTCACCAAAACGCAACACTATACACGCGGCTACTTAACGACGATATTCTGTTAGTGGGCTCCAATCATGCTGGCAATTAGGTATGCCTGGGAAGCTACTGAAAAATATTGTAAATGTGGACCTATCTTAAAATACAAAATCTAAGTCCTCTAATATCGATAACAAAACGAACTTAGTAGTTTGATTTTTTTATCGATATAAGTGGGTTCTAACGCCCCATCACTAAGTACTGCTAAAAGTCAAAGCCAGACAAACGCAGCTCGGAGCGACAGGTGTTGAAGTGGATGCGACGCCGAACGTACGCGAGTCTTGCCGAATTAATGTAGTTACCTCTAAAAACATAATGCCTGGAATTTCCAAAGGTATGGTTTCCAGGTAAACAGGGTGAGGAGGAAAGTATGATATACAAGATGGTAAATAAGATGAATTATATGGCGTCAAGAAAATGCTGGTGGAGAGACGTAGAGGATTTAGGAAGAGATTAATCCTAACCAACTGTGGATAGAGAAGAGGAAAGAGATTTGAATTTGAATTTGAGAAAGAGAGTGGCAGTTTTGCGTAGCAATAGAACAATGTTAGGAAAAGCTTTGATGCAAATGCGGGCTGATTACTATATGCTAGGAGTAATAACACGACGCTTATATCCCCCAAGAGATAAGCAGAAATGTACAAATGGTAGTGCTGTCACTAAGAATTTCATAGTTATAAAAGAATCGCTCGACATGGAGATCGAACGCAGGACATGTAGCTCAAGAGCCGCGCGTGCCTCCACAAGGAATATTCATTATATGTATCTTTTTTTATCTAATGAATGCTTTCTTTCTTTTTCTATTTACATATATATTTATTTATATTAAGTATATTATGATGATAGGCTAGCAAAATATTTCCCACGTTCCAGTTTGAATATTTTACTGTCTCCAAATCATTAATACATGCGTTCGATATCGTTTAGAAGAAACATGCGTGGGCGTCGCCACGATCTTAATGACACGAAACTATTTCACGCGAGTATATCGTAATGGCTGATAATGAGCCATGTATGCAAATCAATTGGAGTGTGGCTATCGATGATGACTCATGAACATTAAACGGCGATTACCTACATTGTGCAAGGAATTGCAGGGTTTTTTTGCGGTATTTAGTATACTAGGTACTATTTTATATATTATGCAGTTTTGGCATTCAAGTGACACATTGTACAAATATTTTTTGATGATAATTTTCCTCTATACTAGGAGTTAATTATTTATTGTTTAACCAACACAGACGAATTACATAATATGCACCTTTAACGTCAAGGGGACAACATAATTTCCATTATTATAAATAATAATAGAAACTCGTAACGGCCGTAAGTCTAGTGGTCCTAAGCGCGACTGCTACGCTAGAGTGGGTTCGATTCCCAGTTCGAGCAAAGTGTTATTGAGTTTTTCTATGAAACCCTTAGTAACAGCTCGGAGTCTGGATTTGCCCGATTAATGGCAATAGTTATAATATTTGTTATTAGTTTAAGATTTATCGTATTGTATTATAGTATTATTTTTGATATGGGCCTTGTTGCCTGAAATAAATAAATAAATAAAAAAATAAAATAGGCTCGCCCCCTATTACATGGGCCCTAAACATACTAGCGAAGTGTGGTTGTACATTATTAAACCTCTGCCTAACCCTTCGGGGAATACAGGCGCGATAGTATATTATGTTATTATAAAACAAAACACCTGAAATTTCAAAACAAATGAATTGATGATAGCGGAACTTTTAACCCCCCGGCGCTGCACTTAATTCTTCACTATTAACCCGTAAATGGGGTAGCTGGAGTGACAAGTGTGAGGGGATGGGGATGAGAACACCACTGACAGCTCTGCTGACCCAGTTTACGAAGCGCGCTTCCGCCCTTTCACTCAACGCTAAAACTAGTGAAACCCAACGACAGTGTAATTTAAATTCCCGTTTGTTGCAGTAATTAGTTTTAAAAAGATTTTGTTTTTGAGGGTAGTTACTTTTCAGGAATTGGTAAGTACATGGTATATCACTGAAAAGTCTGAAAATTATTGCAGGCATTTTTTACTCAGTGATCTATTATGTATAATAAAATAATATATGACTATGTCTGAAAAATAACAGAAGTATAACACTGTCTTATTTTCAGGGTAGATTGCTTTCAGCAAACTACATTGAAGTATAAAGTTAGTTAATTTTGGTTCTTTCCCGAATTACTAACTTATTTCTAATTAGTATATTTTGTTTGTCTTATATAAGAAACGCAATACGTACTAAATAGAAAAAAAAAACTAATAAGAAACAGTTGAGTGATCTAAATAAGATAATGAATTCATAATTCTAAACTTTCCGAGAGCTCAAGAAAAACTCCAACATACTCGTATACACTTATGATTGTGCAAGATTAAATAGTTCGTAGTTCATGCCTGCCATAACAGATGGCGCTACTTTCCCCTAACTAAACTGCTTACCGGTTTTTGTGCATTAACAATATAGCCAAAATACAGAGCATAACAAAATCAAAAATTATCATTCGAGCAGAGATATTATCACCTGGACTGTAATTACATACATGCCCTGATTCACGCAATTTATTGGTACTTAAAAAAGAACTTAATTGCCCAAATTAAGTTCGCACATGCCATAAGTACAGACAGCACGGCAGGTGTCGGCGCCTAATTGTATATAAATCATTTTTTGCAAACTGTACATTGTTTATAAATTGGAATTGAGAATGATTATTTTGACAGCTGCTTGTCTTAAATGATATCAAATAGAATGAGATAGATTGTGGTTCTTTTAAATTTAACGAATTATTTTATACAGAGTGATTATCTAGTCATGAACCCATTAAAGACTGATCGTTCCCCCGCCATTTTTTTTTACTTTCCCAAATTGTAAATCTATTCTAGGGCTATGGCAGTAGAAATTGCGATGTCAATTAATGAGTACGATCATATGATCACGCCTGTATTCCCCGAAGGGCTAGCCAAAGGTGAACTAATGTAATAAACTAAGTACTAAAACTTTGGCTTAAAAATATCAAGCAGATAGATAAGTAGTGTAAATTGATAATTTTGGAAGAATCCTTAAGGTGGTTATTTTAACCATCATGCTCCACAACTTTTCATACAAAATCCATAACATATTCGTGAAAAATAAAAATAAGATTCATATACCTACACAGTAGACAGATTTTTTTCCCATTCGCGTCGTTTAATAGGTTAGTATGACGGGTAGACATATTTCAGGGGTTCAGTTAACTAAATCAGTAAACTTTAGGTATAGTGTATCTATGTATATACAGTGTAGTGACAATGACTGTTATGGAGTGTCTTGGCCCCGAGGCAAAGAATATTAACTACATATACTGATATCTATTTACAAATCACTACATAGTATAAATCAAAGCTTCCCGCTGTCTGTCTGTTCTTATATATGCTTACATCTTTAAAACTACGCAACGGATTTTGATGCGGTTTTTTTTAATAGATAGAGTGATTCAAGAGGAAGGTTTATACATTAATATTATAGTACAGTAAAGCCGAGAAACCACGCGGGCAAAGCCGTGTGCTGAAAGCTAGTTTTCTATATAATTGGTCTACGTCACCAATAAATCTAACGTATTTCAAGCGATTATTTCAACTGTAACTATGTAGCTTTAGAGGTCGTTCATAATTGGCGGTTACTTGTCCATGCAGCGTTTTTATACCAAAAGTGTTATATTTATGTACGTATATATATATAATTAATACTTACAATGTTATACTCACGAATTACTACATTATCAATGGTTTTAAAATTGGTAAGCGTTTGTTTAACAATTAAGTAAATTATATGGATTTTGCTTGTTTGATCTTTGTAAACTATAATTATTGACATTCTTCAAAGGTTACACATGCATCATTTTTGTTAATTTGTTCTTATACCATCTTTGTAGTAGTTGGTCATGAATTTGTATAGAACTCTACTCATGAATCATCAAACTTTACGTATTATATTTATATACGAAAAATCATGAGCCTAAATCACAAGTCTCTCTATCTGCTAACAAATAGATATATAATAATATTTATTTATTATTATATATTTTTGTTTTGTCTGCCTGCCATTAATCTAGTGGTCCCAAGCGCGACTACTACATTAGAGGTCCTGGGTTTTCTATAAATTTCGCAGTTCTTGTTGTGGTAGGGCCACGCTGTTCGCAGCATGAATGGGCCGGCTTGACCGGGGAAGTACCACACTCTCGCAGAAGACCGACGTCCGAGTAGTAGCATTTCGTTACTGCGCTTCGTTTGGTGAGCGAGAGGGCCGGAGGCCCGATTCCTCCCCCAATCCCCTTCCTTCTCCTTTTCTCCTTCCTCTCCCTTTCCCTAAATAGGCTGGGCAACGCAAAATTTGCAGCATTAGTGTGGCGCCATTAGATTACCTTAACATTTATATATTATCTATACAGTATGCTTAATTGTAAACTTAGGTATAATTGTAAATAGCATGAGTAGGTACACTAAATTCATTAAATTGGGGACAAAGACGCAGCTTATTATATAAGTTACCGTTATCTACCAATCTTTTAAATAAGCTTCAAATTGTTACTTCAAAGTTAGTTTTCATTTAACCCAAAACCTAACACCAAATTAACTACGATAAAAAACGAAATCTTCAAAATCTTCACTACAAGGCCACAAACACAAAATAAATCGTTCGCCTAAAACAATTTGTGCCCCCCCCCCCCTTCGGCAGCGCCCCTCCCAAGCATCGTAAAGCAACCCTATTAAATGTTTACAGCCTTCTAAAAGAACCGAGGTGCAAGGGACGATAAAAGAACATAAAAACTGTTTTTATGCGTTTGATATTATAAAATATAGTATCTAAGGTATTGCTGCATAATACTGGTAGTTTTAGGGTTAAGGGGGTCTACTGTAGTATGTTCAGAAAGTAGGTATACGTGGTAACAAACGTATCCAAAGATATCAATAACAAACGATATCAACTTGTCAAAGAAACAAAAAAAAAACAACTGAAAAAACTACATCTGAAAAATATTTTATGACCTCACTATTTTACGTACCAAATATATGGAAAAAAAATTAAAATTGGTCGAGCCGTTTCGGAGGGGTGCGACACAAAACACCGTGACACGAGATATTTATATATTAAATAATTGTATTAGAGTATTTTCCACTATTAGTTAGGTAATTGTATATAACCTAGCAGCTACCTACAACTAAGTATTAGGGAAGGCACTGTTTCCTGAGATACAGGTTTTTTTTACCGCGTTCAGGAGACAGAGCTCCTTTTAATTGAAACTTTTGGTTGCTACTAAATATTAAGTACCTATATTGTTTTCATCCACTAACCTTTAACTGTATTTTAATGTGTTAGCTAACTGAAATCGTACTACGCTTAAATGAGTGCTGCGCACTTCTTTAAATGATAAACTCATCATACCCTGATTTACGTCTAGTTTTTGATAAGATATACTTAGGTATGTTTGTAATAGTAAGTAGTTATTCGCTGAAGTGCCATTAATAAATAAATCAAATAAATTTTCGATAATCAAGTTATAGTCATAGCTTTGAAATAAAGCTATTTTTTGTGGGTTTTATCAGGTTATATTGGTATTATAAAATCTCGACGTTTTGGATCCTTTACAGCATCCTTGGTCATGAGGTAATAACCGTAGAAGCGACTAAATCCTTAAAAAAATGTTTTATTTAAATGTCTAATATTCACCAACTGACACCAATTCACAATTATTTAACTGATTATTTGATTTTATTTAATATGCTATGCAAACTTAAAGGTAGGTACTAAGTTCAACATATTCCATTGCATTGACTTCACAAAAAAAAACAAAAGATCATATTTCTAATTTCGAATCCCGAAAAATTTGCAACAGTGGGTTAGCTTGGCGGCGGCATGCGGCATCGCAACATAAATAATACAGGTCGGGTGCCGCGAAGGACGCCCGGTACCCAATGTGACCCAATGTGCTATATCGAGTGCGCTGGCTTCATCGCACATTGGGTTAGTTGGCTTTTTGTGCCGCCCAGCGAAATTCGAATTTAGAGGTGTTTTGTTCGCAATATGGCCAGTATTTTCAAAGAACTAAATAATTATTATTTAGAAAATATAAAATATGATGTACTAGGATAATTAAATTAATGACAAAGCAACTTATGATACAAAACATTAAAAAACAAACAGTGAGAAGTTAATATTTAAACACTACCATTTAAATCCGTTACAATAGGAAACTCTCAACCAAACAAATGGCCACAAATTGACCTACAATCAAATCTAGTAATTTTTGCGAAATTGCGTCGTAAACATGATAGTTAACTTTCACACATTGTTCCACAATGCCTTAACTATTCCACAAGGTCCGTGATAAATATGGTCGAAAAAAAAAATAAAATGAAAGCGTCGGATCTAATGTAGCGTAAGGAATGACGTGATGGTGCAAGCAATCCCATATAATCCCCATTAGTGCACTTCGCAAAAGATTCTAAAATACATCCATCCCTTTCACACACCAACAAAAAATAAGTACCTAATGCCGAGCGCAATCCGTTGCATTCCATACCCTTCGCCATTACTGACCCATGCCCTTAGGAACAAAGAGAAATAACCTTTATTCTAGTTGCATTAAGTGTCAAAATAAGTGCATCTGATACTGTTATAATTTTTTCAAACAAGTGCGAAGGGCCCGGCAATTCTTAACTTAATATAAATAACAATAACAAGTCGGCTTGGGTCGATCTTTAAAACCTTTTAAAAACATTGAACGGATTTGACAGATGAGGCTGTATGCCTCATTGTCTTCGGTCGGAATTTTGAATAAAGAATAACACCTACGTTTATTTGAAGGCTTTTAGTGCGAATGGATTTATTTTTAAGTAGCAGATATCACTTTATTTAATTAAAAAAGAACAATTTAGGGATGCGCCTGTATACCTATCACTTGATTATTAATTATTTGTGGTAATTTATCCGGTATTGAAGTTGAATGTCAAAGGTGATAGTCTGTATAGAGATGCAACCATTAAACATAATTTATATACCGCCAGTTGGTACTAAATGCATAAAATCAGAATTATACTTCTATTAAAATATTTAAATTTGACCATGCAACAAAATATCAAATAGAGCACATTGAACATAAACCAAGATATATCGCGAGACCGTTAGAGATAAACATTTTTTGGAGAAATAATACTAAATATGCGCCCGCGCCGTACACGTATAATTTATAATGAACTCAACGTTTGAAATGTTGAAATTAGCATAAAATAAATATAATATTCTTACAATTGCTGTGACATCGCAATCAAAATGGCCGCGTATGGAAATTTGGCCAATACATGTTATTTGTTCAGAGAACTCAATACGGGTTTGAATATAAATAATTGTGTCACGGATATGAAGTCTGATGTCATCTTTTTATGATTGTCTTAATTACTTGTTTAAATTACTTGTGTTCTTTTTTTTAAATATGATTTAGTCACATAATAATTGTTGTGTAGGTTTTAAAAAGATTTGAAGATCAGAATTTCAGCCTCTGAAATATAGTTATACAGTACTTAGGTATATATTGTTTAAGTAAAATAGACATAAGCTAGCTCATGTCTTTGCTACCTTTTTAATATTCACGTAGGTATTAATTTATATGTTTGCAAACCTTTCTAAAAACGGAAATCTTCATTATAAATACCTACAAGGAAACTTATGTTTTATGTAAATTATTTAAACGATAGAATGAATAATATTTAACTTCCACATAACTGTTACGTAGGTAACGTCACGCGCGTCGATCTGTCTGTGATAGACGACATCAAAAACGAATGAACCGATTTTGATGACTACTATACTATTATAGTAGTTACACTTCTGAATTTTCAAGGAAAGATTTATTTATTTGGTAAATTTTCTCAACGGTGTGTGAGGTTTGCTAACGCGCCCTAGGCTGGCGTTGGGTTACATATATCCCTTTCATACTAAGGGGAGACCCTTCCCCTACATATATATCAATATTAAATATATACTATATAATAAGTTGATGATGAACATAAAACCCAATTTGCTAACAAGTCCAAAGTAATTTTTATGCCATAATAAACATTAAAATACCAGACTTTTTCAAATAATTTGACATTTATTCAAAAAAGTACCTATATAAAATTTGATTAGTTAAGAATACATAATTAGTAATTAATAACTTTTATTTACGTAGGTATATAAGTAGTATATTAGTGTTTAATAGATTTTGCAGTCGTATGCAAATTGTTAGACAAATTAAATTAACGATGCAGACAATATATACGGCAATTTATAATTATGAATAATACATCCATAATTTATTTACTATAAAACAAGAATAATATTTATTACTACTGGTAGACCGAATTATTTTTCTGCTCTCCTTTTCTATACGAACTTTAATAATGCCTTATCTCACACTTTTCCCTGCACGCAATGTGCTTAAATAAGAGTTTTTACGGTTTTTTTTTCTACGGGATCGCTCGGCAAACGAGCAGATGAGGCACCTGATGGTAAATAGTCATCGCCGCCTATGGACATCTGCAATACCAAGAGCCTATTTAACGAAAAGGGTGGAGATGGAAAAAAACAGGAGGAAGGGGACTGAAGGAGAAATTCGGCCTCCGGCACTCCACACTCACCGTACGAAACGCAACAGTACGCATACTGCTACTTGACGTCGATATTCTGTGGGAGGGTAGTACTTCTCTGGTTGTGCCGACCGGTTCATCAGCGAGACACGTCTACTACCAAGTACTACTAAAAATTAATTATTTAATAAATTTATGACATTCTCAGTAGCATCTTGGAGACTAGTTTTGTGCCGGGTTAATGGCAATAGGCTTTGCCCCTTACATTACATGGGACCTAAAACATATTGGTGAAGTGAGAGTACACATGAGTACACCACTGTCTAACTCTGGCGAATACAGGCGTGATGGTACGTATGTATTCTAATGATTTTGTTATAGATCCATGGGAATATCAGATTAAGGCTTCTGCAAAATCGAAAGAAATAAATAAAATTTGTCACGTTGCGTGCGCGTAAGCATTCGCAGCCCACGTCATGTCGTTATCATGGAACTTATCTACAATCATAACGTGAGTTTCACCACAAAGCGAGACATTTATGTCATTTCATAAATCTGTGGTGACTGCCACGCTCGTTTCCGGTGGAGCGTCTTTTTAATTAAATGTATCAGCTTCAACAGAAATCATTAGCATACCGGTCGGTACAATATTGAGTGCACTTTACGTAAGACCTGTTCTTGAAACTTGTTTTATAGCTTATAGTTATCCTAATTTCGTACGCCGAGCAATATTGGATTTTCTAATCAATGTTTTTGTAGATTACATGATTTCTGATTGCGGTTAATGGTCTTCGTTTGGCTAGTTTAAGACAAAGAAATTGATTAGCGGATGCGAGTTTGTCTTTTGATTAACGTTTTCTCTTTTGGTGTGAAGATTTCTAAGCCATAAAGTTAAGTACTTATAGAAGTGATTTGATAAGGTGAGAAATTGGGACAAAGCCGCTTATTTTTTGACTGTTTAAAATGTATCTCCGTCTTTGTCATTAAGATATCTATAAAGAGAGACGGCATTAGAGATAATACGAACTTTAGTAAAGGAACACCTAATTAACACTTTAAAATAAAGGGGTATGTTAATTAATTTATGAATCTTGGTACCTGACTGCCTCATTAGTCTAGTGGTCCTAAGCGCGACTGCTACGCTAGAGGTCCTGGATTCGTTCCCAAGGTCGAGCAAAGTGATATTCGATTTTTTTATAAAATTTTCAGCAGCAGCTCGGTGTCTTGTGCCCGGTTAATGGCAAAAGGCTGGCCTTCATAGAACCTAACATACCGGCGATGCGTGGGTGTACATTTGTACATCTCTGCCTAACCCTTCGGAGAATACAGACGTGATGTTATGTTATGGTATATCTTTGTCATTTAGATATCAATCAAGAGAGACAGCACTATTGATAATGTAGGTAATTTATTAAAGAAACACCTAATTACGACTAGAAAATAAAGAGGTAAGTCTAAGTGTAATTTGATTGAATAATGTTAATTAATTTACGAAATTTGTCTCCGATAAAATTCTGCTTATCATATAATTTTTATTTCTTCACATAATATAAATGAGACAAGTATCGTCTTTACGTATTTATTACAAATATCCACGGCCAAACTTGAATGTCAGCCATTCATCTCGTTCCTAAATGTTTATGATACGAGTGACTCAATTCTAGTTACAGATGATTCTTATTTTATGTTAATTATTTTGGAAATGTTATTAGATGATACGGTCATTAGCGTTTGGCCAATCGATTGATTATTTAATGAAGCATGATGAGCTAATCAGGAATTATATTTCGCTATATTCCAATATAAAAAAAAAGTCTTCAAGTTCTCCTGTGGCTTTAATGATTTAGGCATTCTTTAGAAACTAGTAGGTATATTATGTACACACCAAGCTATGAAAAACCAGTAAAGACTGGCCTTGAATTGTACGTAAAACCTTACAATGGGAGATCAGTCTAAGCTGGATTTGTATAGCTTGATGTGTAGCCGTGTGTAAAAAGTATTTATTGCAGAAAGAGTTTACCAAATGCGGTATCAAGTAGCTAATTATATGATGGAATTATTTTAAAATATCCTTATTATTGTTTAAAACAATATAGATACAAACACTATACGATAATATCTAAGTCAATTGTAACTCATAATATGCGTTCCTAGATTTGTTTTTTTTTTGTTTCCCACACTAGTCCACATTCACGTCGTAACTGACCCTGAAAAAACCTGGAACGCTTTCTGCCAGTGGCGCCAAATCGCAATTAAAAAAACAACCACTAGTGCACAGAGTAACAAAAAAAATGTAAGCCGTTTTTTTTTTCAGAAGCAAACGCGGGCCGCATAGACAATGGGAACCATTATTCGTGACAGTGCGCTCATTACCGTTTTTGCTGACGGTACCGCAGCGCATTGTTCGCGCGCGTCTACCTGTGCTATCGGTACATCGCTCGTAATGATTTTCGTATGCATTGTTTGGTATCGAGTTTGGCAGGAGAAATGCATTGGAGAATGATTTATATTCATCTTTTTTTTGTTCGATATCATTGTCGAAGATGTTTTGTTACTTCCGTACAATTAGGTACTGTTCATTTTCAAAACAATCCGACTGAGCTACCTATATTATTTTTATACACTGTGCGAAATTTTGTTATCTTTAAAAAACTGGATTTTGAGCGATGTAAAGGTCATACAAATAGTTTTAAGCTTTTGCCTGTGCAGAAATTACCGCCTAATTTGATTTCCCACCACCTCCACTCTTTAAACAATTCATTAACTCAGTCAGAAGATATATATATATGTTATTATCCTTAATTTATTGTCTCTTACGGCGAAACAAAGACTGGTAGCCAGATAGCTAGTCAGACCTCTGCAAAGGGATCTCCCATGTAAGAAAAAATAATTAGCTGCATTGGCGCAATGATCAGATTCGGTAACACGGAACAGGCACTTATTTATATGACCTACAAATAATTGTTCCGGTTCTTGCATACAATATTTGTGTTTCTAAATGCACCCACGATACAGGAAATATTGGGGTACGGATAATTAAAAAAAACAGGCAATAGAAACCGAAATTTAACCAAGCCATGAATCCTTATAAATATTCCAAGCAGCATCAATCGAGGAGCCGAGAACTATCCCCCTTGCCCTATTGGGCAAAAAAACCATTACAATTACCAACCCTTTTATTAGACGAATAGACACTCAAGTAGCCAAGAAATGTAACGTAAAGAATAATATTAGTAAGCCCACGCACACGTCCACAGGTGGGTAATAAAATAAATTCCCCATATATACGCGGTCGGGTCTGTTTTTTTGTCAATTAAAAATTACATTGGGGTCTCAAACGCAGGTACTTGTTGGTACCACGGAACTGGTATAGCACGATTTACATTTTACTGGCTCTATCTCGAGTTATATTGTCGTAAGATATCGGATGGGCTTTAATGAAAAATTTGTGGATAGTGGGTGGATATTACACTTAACAACAGAATAAGTGACTTTGTGAAGATAAGAGTAAGATAATAAGAATAAACTTAATCTTCTCGCCACAATATAACACAGAGTAGGTACATAAGGTAAGACAATACATTAGTATCAGTATCTATATTGTGGGAGACTGGTGCCTAAACTAGGCTTGAGGCCTGTATTTCAGGACACCAGGTCTCCACCAGTAAGGGAAATGATCTTTGAATTTTCGGACCAATGCAGCTTTTTTTCTTTTATCTTCATTTTAAATACCTAAGCGTAAGCGTGATAACTAATCAACCCAATGTCATGGCTAAAAAGTTCTAGAAATAGTTAATTAAATTATAAATAATACCTAAGAGAATAAAACTGTGACATTCGTTACTTGTAGTCAGAAGACCAAAAATCCTGACACAGTCATTCCTTCGAATATGGTGGTGCAAAGAAATGGGATTGCGGAAGTCTGATGGCATTCACTAACTTTAAAATACTGATATTCAGCTGCATCTTTTTAGACTGCAAGCCGAGTCTAACATAGTTGGGAAAAGGCTAGAAGGATGACCCTCTTAGGGCAAAAGAGATAGACGCGACAACAAATACCATCAGTACAAATAAGCAACCAAAAGTAACTTGCCTAAGATTTAATACTAATAACAAAGTTATTTAGAGCAGCCGACGAACAAAAACAAAAAGTAACGCAACAATGCAAACGCAAAGTATCAAAAAATATTTTTTGTAAGTAATCCCGAGACCGACCTAACTCTGAACTCAGATCAGGTAGAAAAATGAACATTGAACATACGAAGGCAATTAACTTTCGGTACCTGCGCGCACGCATACTAACTCGCGCGGTATTGTACCAAACAGATCCGTACCGAAGGACCACTTTATAAGGGGAGGCAGAGCCGTTTACATTCAAAGCCAGTTACATTTTTGCGAAATTTCCACCTTCACATAATCTTCTATAGCAAGCAAGTTCCACAAAGAACCAGTATCAGTTTCAAAAATATTTTAGAAAATGAGTCCATTCAAAAGAGCATTTATTAGGGCTAGTAAATAAGTGTAATTTCAAACATAAGAGAGCTAGCCTCTCTATCTCTCGCTGATTGTTGCAGTGGTGCTTCTATACATTTTTGTGATGTGGTGTCTGCACACGTGCGCACGCGTATTGCATTTGTGTGTGTATGCGCGCAACACTTGCGCAAACACGGGGGTGTAACGCCTTTACGGGGTTCTAAAGATAAATCGGCGTGGTTTAATGGCATTCGGAATTTATGTTCGGGTTGAATTTGTTTTTAAATTATATTAAGTGCGTACCAATTGTAGTTTTTGGGACGAAAGAAGGAAGGAATCTTGTACGGATTCAATAAACTTTAAGTGTTATCTTGACTTTTAAATTAATTAGCGTTCAATCCTGGGCCCTCCATTAATTTAGGTTATGGAAAATATAATTTTATAAGATAACATCCTTGTGCATTTTTATTCTATTTTCAGAGATGCTGAAGTACTTATACGTGACCAGAAGCAGATGCAGTCAGGAAACTTAAAATATAACGATGTCTTAAAATATTAATTTGGTCAGAATTTAAGTTAGATAGGTAATAAATATAATATCAAAGCCTTAAGGACCAAAGTTTCCTATTCTCCGATAACGTCATCATTTACGAATTTCCGCATAGTAGCTCGATTGTTGATGATGGTGTTAATGATCATGGTATTAGCACCATGAGTGAGCAAACAGGTGAACAAAGAAACTAAAGCTATCCCAAAATATGGATTTTAACAGTATGATCAAATTGACCGAACGAAAACCTCTCACTTCCAAACAATAGATGGTTGCAAAAAATGGTTCCTTGGTCAGAATCGCAAAAAAATTAAAGAGAAAGGAATCATGTGTCTGGTCAGATCGGTAGTTCATATATTAAAAGCGGCACGATAGGATGTTACAAAAACTTTTGACATAAGTTTTATAAGCATTAACAAAGATTAGATACTTTGAACCGCTAACTGCTTATTACAATTAATGAGAGCTTACAGAATTACCTATCGGTAAAACACTAACAACCTTTCAGAACTGTATTACTAATATGATAAGTAACTTTAGTTCTACGACATACCATCATGCCTGTACTCCCCGAAGGGTAGCCAAGGTGTACTTATGTACCTACACCCTCGCTTCTCCGGTATGTTTAGGTCCCTTGTAATAGGGGGCGAGCCTATTGCCATTAACTGGGCACAAATTCATACTCCGTGACTATGACTTTTATAAAACATAATTTTAATAACGAAATATATTTTTTAAATATTTCTTAGTTCTAGTTCTAACACATTTAAAATCAGCTCCGCCCAACCCCCATTCCCTGCTACTGCCTTTTGCACTACACAGCAGTTTGGTTTCATAACTAGTGCCTTCTATTTACAACGCGTAGAGTTTGAAATACTGAGCGTTGAATATAAACATTTTTTTGTTTGTGTGAAATTCTGATGAATTATTGAAAGTCATAGAACAAATATTCTGGTTTTTGAAGTTTTTTAGTGTTTGATCAATAACTCTGTAGTATACCTACTATCTCTAACTTCAACCCAGACCTAAATTTACCTACCCATCATTTTCTAATGTGGTAACAAGTGAATTTAGGTTAGCTTATAAGTAGGAATATTGCATAATGATTGGTTTCAAGAATACTAGAAAAGTCCGTCTACAAAAATAATTTAATTTTATAAAAAGCTTACTTAAAGTCATATGACGACTCAAAGCGAACTCACAGCACGCTACTAGCTCAACGAACAAAAAAATGGCGTCGCATTGTTTTGCGACATATGGCCGGCCCCAACATTTAAAGTGATCTATCTTCGGACGGTTATTACTCGCCGGAAGCCGCGTGTTATTGGAAATCGCCATTTTAGTTCGCCCACCAATAAAACTGGTCTTAACTAATGATTTACATGCAAACGTACATATCGAGATCAAGACAATATCATTACTAACGAGGCTTGTTATATAGGATATTTTTTGCAGCTTAATTGGTTTAACTGCAGTTTTACTAAAGCTAGGGAACTAATTATTGTTTAAGGTATCATGAAAAAAAGCCAAAAACACAAAAACTGTATGGTAGACAGAAAGCGCAACAATAATAAATACATGGGTTAATTTGACTATAGAGCATGTCCACAGAAAAAAAACATGCAAACATCTTAGAATTTGTTTCCGAAATGAGCTAAGCGAATGAAAAGAAAAAGATTCCTGACCTAAATAGCCTTGTTATTTCAAAATAGCCCGACTTTACGGTATTGATTTAAAATTGGATAATTAAACTCTCGTTAGACGAGAATCGATTAACTTTTAGTAATAAACAGTCTTAAGGTGTGCCCTACACCTCAAGGCGCATTCATTTCTTGAAGTGCAAATCTGATTCGCGTGTAACACAGTTAATGTGGGTAATTTTAACTGTTCAAAATAATTAAATTAAAAACATCAGTTGCATAACTTTATTAAAGTAATTGAAACGGTGAAATTCAACCACAGATTTATTTAAACTATTAAAAGTTAGGGATTATACACACTCGTCGGAAGACCTTATTAGGCTAAATGACAGTTTTCAGTTTAAATTACGAATTGATGCAAACGAGTGTGATTAGTCCGTAAAACCACCCGCGGCGCGAGCGCACCCGACGATACATCCAATTACCAATCCTCCGAATTTATGCGAACTACAAATAATAGGGCGCCATTACTGATTTATGAGCGAACGCATTCTAAGAACAACACAAAGGTTGCCGGTAAAAAAATCCTACTTGTTTTAATCGCGTGTGTTCATACATGAGTCATTTATAATGTAATCGACATGATTCAAGCGCTAGACGCGAAAAAAATTCAAAAACTTAAATTGTAGAAGGCCGTACGCGTCGTGTCAGTGCTTGCGGCAATTAAAAATAATTAGGGAACGAAGATGGCGTCTTCTCAGAAGGACTCGCCGGTACATTTACATATGGCGTTGGACGATCTAACAGGCGGGGTGCCGCTTACAGCGAAATTCAGGATCTGGTAAACTGGAGTCAGTTTTTCTACCTTTTGAATTTATGTCAGTATTGTACTTATTATTATTGTACGTATTTTTTTATTGCGAAATATTGCAACATTTCAAATGTGGTCCGATTAAAATGATAAAAGATTCTAGTGATTATTACTCATTGCTTGTCGTTGAGTAGTTGAAATTTTGAAAAAAATACCGATTTCTTATTATGGTTTTTAAAGGAAACATTGCATCAGAATATATAGTCTTAATTATTATAATACACAAAGTGTGTGAAGTATCACTTTTAGATTAGCTGTGAGGTACCTGTGTGTGTTCATTTTGTCGAAGATCACTATTCGTTGAAACTGCTGAATTTTTACAAAAAATGCTCATAATAATGAACCCCTTTTACGTGTAAGCCGACTAAAATGTCACGGTGTATATGCTTCAGCCTGATCATCACCTCATCAGTCCTTAGCCTCTTCTCTGAATCTTAGCCTAAGTCCTTCTATGTAGTGTTGCATGCGATACGCATTATTCAATAAATAAATAAATATTTAAGGTACATTCCACGCTGACTGTGGCACCACAACACACGTGTAAACGAAATCGAGCGCGATTAGGGGCAATAGTGATTGAAAAGGGTAAAGAAACCGACCTGTATTAATGTCCATCTTTTATTTGTTATTTTTGTACCAAATAATGCCGGCTTAACGTTTAATTTTGGCCTATAGACACATACCTATATAATAATATTGTACACTACTTATTACGAATTATGTTCACGAAATCACGCATGGCGTTTATTTATTAAAGGTTTTCGAAAAGATTTTGGGATAGCATTTTGAAGATTATGGAGTCGAATAATCTGAATAAGTATCTTAACTCAAGGAAACGCAAGACCGATTCATATACTTAGGCTCAAAATTTTACATACAAACGTGACATGACATTTTATACCTTAAAGATTAGGGGAAACTATTTCACCCGCCCCTTTAGTCTAGTGGTCCTTAGCGCGACTGCTACGCTAGAGGTCTTGGGTTCGACTCCCAGGTCGCGCAAATTGTTATTGGGTTTTTCGGCGTTCAGGCGTGATGGTAGGTATGTTGTTATTTCAATGGTTTAGCGACTCCTGCGTTCTTAAGTTCCAGCAAAATGTAAGGCAGACATCCCGGAATTATGATTTGCCCTAATGACATTTGAACTAACAAAATACTTCGCCGGCGAACTTGGGCACAAGTACACATCTGCCAAACCTTTTATAGAATCCGTGATTCTATGTATTGTATTCTATTGTGACTTGCAAAGAACTAATATTTGCGTAGCACAAACAACCTTGACCTAGTCCCTACTGGAGCAAGGCCTCAATATTATTCAATGAAGTGCTGAATGGATGTTGTGAGAGCTAACGAGCTTCCAAGGACGGAGGCTTATGATGGTATAAAACAATAGAACTAAAGGAGGTTTTATTATCTTTGTTAGATAGTCGAGCTAACTCTATCACTGTGATTGATTGATTAATGCCATTTATTTCTGTTACACTGTTTATTACATACATACAATCACGCCTGTATTCCTCAAAGGCTGAGGCAGAGGTGTACTAATTTACTCCCACAGTTCGCCTGTATGTTTCAGTCCTATGTAATAGAAGGCGAGCCTATTGCCAAACTCCGAGCTGCTACTGAGAATTTCATAGAAAGACCCAGTTACACTGCTTGACCTTGGCATTGAACCCAGGACCTCTTGTGTAGCAGTTGCGTTTAGGGCCACTAGACTAATGAGCCAGTCAAAGGACTTTTAACAATTTTTAAGTATTTTTAGACTTTAAACTTAGCTGAAGCCAGCATTTGACTGCTTCACTAACTCTTTTTTTTTCGACGTGGAAAGCTAGAATACCTCATGAACGAGTATGTACCTACTCCTTCTGGGAAAGGTAGAGAGGGCTATGTCGGACATAAGTTACATATGTTAATAAATCACCACGTTTAGCATATGAATGATCATCCGTATGTTTTTAATAAGCTGTTTTGTACCCATAACCTCTTTTCAAAATCATTTAACTAACATTTAGCTATTTTATTAGCAACTTTATTAAATTAATATTATAAATCGAACAGTGATCCCTTTTAAAACGATATGATTTATTATGTATTATATATTACTTTGATGGACTCCAAAATTAAATGTCCGGTAATGGCGGCCATATTAAATAATGCGGAATTAATCCAATCAAATTCCACAAATTTAATGTGTTATTTAATCAAACGATAACTTTTAGAAATCTTGGAATGGTTTCGTTTAGGGTTCCGCAAGCAGTTATTAATAACAGCGTAAGTTTTTAAATTAAAATGGATTTTCGAAAATATTCGATAGCGGTGCGTGAAGAGTGAGTAACGTCATTTCCCTTTTGTTAATAATATTATTGGACGTATTTATTTAGATTTAAACGAGAAAATGTATGAGTTTGGATATGCGCCCGGTGAATGATAATAGGCTCGCCCCATATTACATGGGACCTAATAATTCGGGAGAACTTTGGGTGTACATTAGGTAAATATACCTCTGCCTAACCTTTCGGGGAATAAATACAGAAATGTATGCTAGGACCAAGAAATAAGGGCGAAGTTGACCCTTGCTCGTCTTTTATATAATCCTTCTTTAGCTTACCACAAGCTGGTGTCAAAATACAAAACCTTTATATATTTTTTTTTGTATTTTTTTGGCATTTTCCATGCAAAGATTATTAAGTTATTTTTACTGACGTCGCCTCAAAGACGTAAATTAAAAAATGTGAAGGCAAATTTCGACATGGCGGGTGGGGGTCGCGGTGGCTTAGCGGTCATAGCGTCTGGTGTACTTAACCAGAAGACGCAGGTTCGAATCCTGCCCGCGGTCGTATTTTTCCTTCACTAAAATAACTTTATATTTTTGTAGACAGTTTTATACAGAACCACCGGATTCGAACAGGATCAACCATAAATATGAGGTATTTACATCATATGATTCATTCGGGCAGTGGGTCGGCGGCGCGGTGCATTCTCACAAGAACTGGTTGCTCCTGCGCACGCTCCATTCATCGTAAGAGTTTTCCTCTTTCATGCCACATATCCAATCCCAAACACCACACAAACCAAAACCAATCACACGAATCCCAATTTTAACGTACAAGAAACAGGGTCGAGAATTGTTCGATGGTGGTATTATTTTAAAGTGTGGTGGTGCGAATAAGCTGTAGTAAGTTTCTGAGTAAAGTTGCAAGCCTTAATTTTTACTCCAATTATTGCTCCACTGTGGGAAAGTTAGCCCTTATGATTCAGGCGATAGCAATTGATCGGGAGACAAGATTCAGGTTTTTACACTTGCGCGTGAGTGTGATCACGCAGCCGGTTTGCGCATGCGTCAATGTAATGTCATACATCTAGATAGTTACCTGTAGTAACATGTGGTTTTTGGATACCTAGCTATATCAAAATGTTTCTAGCAATAGTATTGATAGGTTCATTCGTAGAAAACTCAAAAACTGTAGTTCAATAGTAAGCATTTTTTTAAAGCTTACTAGCAATATGGGTCACAAATTACTATAATTCTTGTTTACCCTTCGTACACATAATGTTGTATTACGAGCGGGTTCACGTCGGTAGTGCAATGGGCGGGTTTCGTATCGGCAACCACATGATCGCAAGTCCGACACCCTAACCATTAGGCTACCGCCGCTTCTAAATTGATTGCGAAGTTTGATTATTTCACTTTCAACTGCGTCCTCAGTCCAGCGGTCCTAAGCGCGACTGCATTGCCAGAGGTCCTGGGTTGGATTCCCAGGTCGAGAATTTTTTTATTGATTTTGTTCTTGAAATTTTCAGTAGCAGCTCAAAGTATGAATTTGTGCCTGTTTAAAGGCAATAGGCTCGCCCCCTATTAAATGGGTTCTAAGCATACCGGCGAACTGTGCCCCTCTACCTAACTCTTAGCGGAATACAGGCGTGATAGTAGGTATGTTTATAATTTCACTTTCCTCTCCATAAAATTGAGTCCATAACTGGGCTAAAAAAATGGCTACTGATTTTATACAAACACATAATAAGCCCATCAATAGCAATCAATATAAAACCGCATATAGACTGAATGCATTTGTAATAATAAGGATAATCTACACTGGGACGATCAAAGCGGAGTCTCCATCGGATTGAGAGCACAAATTGCAACGTGAAAGGAGTGCATCTGCACTCAGTCCTTTGATGTTAGGCAGAGGAACAGGCAGTGTGTACTAGGCGGAAAATCTAGCTGCTTGTTCCGTGTGTAGTAAGCTTATAATAGTTCTAGAATAGTATCTACGTCGGTGTTCAATGGTTTGGATAAATATAAGCTTTAAATTGAACAGCTTTTAAACCAAATATCGCCTGAAACGTTTTCTTTAAAGTACGGCTCCTGTCTTTAGAGAATGGTAAGCACAATCCGTTCTCTTTTCTTTTCAAATTCATCATATTGAATTTATGTTTTATATCAAACTGCATTATGATTGCATTAGTAGAATAAAATATGTGTTTGAAGAAATAATCTGCAAAGATTATTATTATAAACAATAATTCGTTTTCCTAGCGGGACATAGAGTAAATCATTATATTTCATTTATTATATAATATCTTTATACCTATGTACATAAAATAAATGAATTTTTATTTGAATTTGAAAAGTATTTGCATATCTCCCTTCTCCATAAAGCCCGTTTCTTGGAATAATGCAACTAGTTTTTGACAATTAAAACGTATTTAGAAGATTTCATTACAGAAAAATACATTTTGCATTTGTTTTTGGCACCAATAAAAATATGTGAAGGCAAATAAGTCAGCTTTGAAGGCAGTAAAGGTTTACTATAACTGCCTCTAATCCTGCAAAAACTGCACCACAATAGATAGTTGCAACCATTCACAGTACAGTTGCACAATATGTAGTAATCCTACCACAATGCTATTTACCCATTTAATGTTCACAATACGGATTACAGCTAATTTTGTTACGCTATTATTCATTTGCAAAAAAATATAGTAGAAATCTTTTTAGTACTCCGCGCTTGCAGGGTGAAAAGGATAGAAGTACTTAAATAAAGCGAGATAGAAAACTCTTCATAACAAACAGAAGGCTTAGATATGACCTTAGGCTCCTCTTTATGTGATGACGAGAGTCTGTGGTTAGTTTTAATATGCAAAATTATATTTTAGTTGGTAATACTTAAAATAAACCTTTCGCTTTCCATAGGTGGCCAAGTTTTATGTCAAAACAAGGTACAAGCTACGATTCAAATTTATTTGATCTCACACACTAGTTTGATACCCAACCAAACTAAGGTTGTTAAATTCTTACACAAACTAGGTACCTACATAAAGTTAACCTGAACAAAAAACCTTGTTCCAGTAATCAAAGTTACCCGCTTGGAACCCATCAAACCAATGAAAAAATGAAAATGTCTGCAATTTACATATTTTCAACCGTTTCAATAATAGCATAATACAAAATAATAAACTTGGTATAAATGACTCCAATGCAAAATTCACGGTTGAATATCGTTCGAACTAATAATAAGTACAGTCAGACACAAAAAGAGGAGTTGTAAGCTGCGTTTAGCTGTTAAACCGAGTGTGAAGCTTGCGGCGTAATGTGTTATCGATTGTACGTTTTTATTGTGAGCTCAATCAAGTGAGACGGTTGCATTCATCGAAAGACCTTTGCAAGTTTTTAATACTTTTGTGTTTGTATGTACTTGCTACACATATATTCAACGGTATAAAATTTATTGTCCGCCTGGGTACTCAGTGATTCTAAGTATACACTACGCTAGGAGTCCCGGGTTCGATTTCCATTTCGAGCAGTGTTATTGAGTTTTTCTATAAAATTCTCAGCAGCATTTCGGAGCCTGGATTTGTGCCCGATTAACGGTAACTGGCGAAATGTTGGTGTACATAAGTTCCCAAAGAACACCCCTGCCTAACCCTTCGGGGAATACAGGCGAGAAAAAAAGAAAAATTCCAGAAAAAATCAAATCAAATTTTTTTCACTACAAATATTCTATAACGGAATATATTAGACTCCTTTGTGAAGGTTATTGAAGGGACACACTTGACCTGCATTTGAGAAGGACACAGGCAAACAACATTACCAATAACAAAACCCCACCTTTTTACATGATTTCTGCATTATTACAGTAGGTATATTCTTTTCCAATATCCTTTTTTAAGAATAAATAAATATTTTCTGATGAATTTCAAGTATTTATTAATTTCCCAAAGAAAAACCTGATTTAATTTCCAAAGCGGCTCCATCATTTCCAAATTTGGAATCGCAAACATTTACGCAGTCAGTGTCGCTTTAAATATCCGCCATTATCAGCTGGCCGAACGATTATTCAGATCAGATTGTATTGTAAATTATAATGTGTAGAGTACGTTCACCGTGGATTGCTTTCCATAGTCCATGGTAATGACAGTGAATTTATGTGGAAGTAGGAACTGGTGTTGTATCGATGTGTGATAAGAATTAGTTTTGAATGCTGTCACATAGGTGCTATGCATAAATAGGTACCCTATTAGTAGAACGAATAAAGTGAATAAGAAAACGTGGAGGTATAGCCTAATAGCTAGGACGTTGGTCTAGCGATCATGGTTCAAAACCCACACATTGCACTACCGACGTGAACCCACTCGTAACACAAGCATTCAGCTTAGCACTAGTAATGTGCAACTCACATTGCTAGTAAGCTTTAAAAAACTATAACTGTAACTGTAACACTGTAACTTCAGACTCCTAGGTTCCTCAACTTTCATGGATGATATGTTTATTGTATATTCTAGTTCCATTCGACAGAAAAGCTGCTGTAGCTTCTGATGGATTGATGTATGACCAATATTTTGAATTTTCTGTCAAAATATTACCTAAGCTAAGAAACTGGTAAAGTCTAAGCAATGGGTAAGAAATGAAAGAATTGCAGCCTAAAAAGCTCTATGTTGAAATCAAACTATTTTGGCAGATGGAGAAGAAATACCATTTGCATTGTACTTCTGTCAATTCTATGATCATCTAGTTACACCGTGAAAAAAAAATACTTTTTTCCTAACCCAAGAGGTCATTGAACATACATAGTCTCTAAAAAGTTCTGGGTATTGCCCCGATATTTGTGTCCATATGGTAATAGGGTCTAATGGAATTGTAATGAGACTTGAAAAATAAGACACTAAGGCGTTTAAACATACTTAATCATGTTTTCATTTTTGCTAGGGTTGCGCTTACGCAAAAATTAATGTAAGAGAGAAATATTTTAGTAACTAATACACGTATTACGTAAGCATTAGGCATATAGTCTTCCGGAACATCAAAACAGTCACAGCAAGCAAATGGTCTAATCAAGAAAGGAAGGCATTACATCTTTTATGCCGCAATAAAGTTATATAGAATGCTAAAACCAAAACAAAAGGTCGATCGGTATTAGATATGTCGTCTGAAAGTAGGCCCAAAGGACCACATCACATTGGTCTTTCGCTACGTAAACTGAAACGACACATAATTGTCTTGTTTCATTAATAATTCTCATTTATACAAATAATATTGTTTTTATTAACGATAACGTAAGCAAGACTATCAGATTTTCAAGTAAACCAGGAGTACTGGCACTTGGTCCTTCTTGATCCTGTAAATGAGAAGAGCTCGCGATACTTCGAATAAGGAGTCGTAACAGAATTGGCCTAAACCTAATTTATAGGCATCACTGCTTTTTTTGGACTGGTCGTTTTGAGACTGGTCCAATATATCCCAATGGTAAAAGTTGTTTTTTCTTCTAAATAAGCGGCATCTTCAATGTAGAGTTGTTTAAAGTGAGGTCCACAAATCCATTCAGGGTTTGTAACATGCGTGCCAGCAGTCTGCACCTGGATTTAATTTGGAATATCGAGCGAGCAATTCCGTTGCGTGAATTAATTATCATTAAATAAATTCACGCAACGGAATTGCTTGCATTGATCAATCATCATCGGGGACACCGAATATGAACACATTGCCTCGCCGCGGGTCAGTGGAATTTATGGAATTCTAAAAGTAGTTCAAAACTACAAAAATCTCTGATCGATAATTGAGTAGAGATGAGTAGTGATAACAATATTAGAATCCATCTTATTATGGAAATTTTATTGACGATAGTGACCCGCAGATATGAAAGTAGATCAAGAGGACCAAGCAATATTAAAACTTGGTCCAATGGTCTCTATCGACCAGATGATGTCAACGACCGGGTGAAGTGATAACAATACTGGACTGATTTTTATTATAAAAATCTTGATGAAAATTAACATGAGCAAAATTAACATTTCATTTCCGGTCCAAGCCATATCCTGGTAGGCGATTCGAAGAATTTCATTTAAATACTAAACAAAATAATAATGAATAGACATTAAAGTGAAAATAAGGCTTATAAATATCTTATTCGGCGATCATAATAAATAAACCATTTGAAAGATGACAATAATAGTTATAGCACATGGTAAAAAAAGACTACACATTGGCGAACTAAAGGACCAAGAAAACGTTCAAAGGACAAATTTAGGTTTCTAAAAGGGTTTTTTTCTCCGTATAAAATTCTGAAAATGCGAGTTGCACCATACACTTACAGAGGAGAAATTGCAGAATTAAAATATAGGGACGTAGGACTGAATTCTCATCAGCATAATTTGTTCTCGTTTTAATTTGAAACAAAAATACCATACTAATACATTTTCACCTTTTCAGATCAACAACACCCTATTATCATGGAATGAAATCAAGATGTTGATGTATTTATGGTATGCGCAAACTCATGATCAAAACAGTGAATATAAAATTACAATGGTGAACGGGTAATCACTGGCAACAATAATTTTGAATTTTATGTATGAGGTCAAATGTATAAAACTTTCATCAGGGAAATGTTTATATGTGTATCTACGAGTATTATATTAGCTGTTGATCGCGATTCCACTCACATCCCAAAGGAACTTTTGAGACGGAAGGTACCTCATGTACGTTTATTACCTTAGCATCTATTACATCAAATCCATTTTTAAGTTCAGTTCCAGTATGTCCATCCTAAGGTTGCCTGGAAGAATTAGTTAGCCTAATCGCAGATAGCGATTAGACTAACTGTTGTATGTTTTAAATCGCATTTGTATCGTGTCTTTTTTTAGTGTAAAATAAATATAAAATCATCATCAACCCATTACATTGTCCCACTGCTGGGCACGGGTCTCCTCTCATCAGGAGAGGGATTAGGCTATAGTCCGCCACGCTAACCTACTGCGGGTTGGCAGACTTCACACGCCGCGCCGTCAAGAAAATCTCTCAGGCATGCAGGTTTCCTCACGATGTTTTCCTTCACCGTTTAAGCGCGTGATAATTAATTAAATATAAAATAATAATTATAATAACCAGTTATGGAATTTTAAAGATTTATATTCTTAATAAGAAAGTAAAAATACAGCCCAATATCTTTTTAAACGACTCTTGTCCATCCAATGGTTGTTTGTAAAAGAATGCATTTAGCGATAAGACCGCCAATTGTACCTATGCAACTTTTATTATTATGCAACTTTTCTTTTTATTTTCTTTTTGGTGTAAATTTAAGAATAATCTATTTATCTAAAAATATTTCATAGGCAAGTAGGTATATAAGGATATACACATTTCAGTATTCAATATATAGTTAACATTGACATACAACAAGACCCCAAGCCGAAATTGATATCAGTTGAAACAGATCTAGAAGAAAAACATGCAAATAAGAATAATAATACATCACAAATATTTAAAAGTCCATCTTGGACTAAACACGTACCATTATCACCTACGAAAGAGTCCATATCTATCAAAGTCTCTAGAGCCAGGTCATCTAATATTACCATGTACACCCTCGCTCTCAATTCCCGGCATCAATACTAGCTACTCCCACTGACATGCACAGTGGGCCCTTTTGTCCGTATCTGGGTCGCTGCACAGTGGCACACTTTGGCCAGGCACTGACGTCATAGGCCCAGTGCCTCGGAAGCTTGAGACGCGGAGTTTTTCAATAGGGTGGCAATATGCAGATTTTAATGAAGTAATCGAAGTATGATTAGAACAATTATTTTACATAGGAGTACTTGAATTGCATTTTGATGTGGTTATGGCTAAAATATTGTTCTGGGTTAAGTGTATACTCAGCTAAGTAACTTATTTAATAAGAGGGAATCTGAGCTCTAAGACTTATTTCTTACTAAATATATTTTTTAGAGGTCCTTGACTGACTCCTCAATACAATGCTACCAAGGAATCTGAACAAGGATTTGCAGAGAGTACATTTTAGTTGTTGCTGTGGAAACACCACTATTGTATCTTGGAGACCTTTCCTACTACAATTGTCAGTCAATAACAGTATCTTAAATTAGTTTATCAACAGATTTCAAAAGCTTTCTTATTTTACTAAAGACGAGCCACCGGCTCTAAAGTTAAACGTTCACAACTGGAAATAACGTTTGACGCTCTGTATTACAAGGTGTAGCTACCCACCAATCGTTGTTACTCATAGAAATAGTAGACCAATCAGTGTTGTTGCATTATCTCACTGACCAATCGCCAACGTCGTGCAAATGGATGTTATTACACAAAAGTCCATACACGAAGTCAGTGGAGCGGAGACAGTTACTTCGGCTGCAATGACTTCGTATTAGGTCTTTTGGTACAGAATCTGTTCGAAACGTTGAATAGTTGGAGATTGCTGTCACAAACGCATGAAGATAGTCGCTATAAAATGTTAATATAACACAAGGCGTACAATAATAAATAAAAACTTTAACATTTTTATATATACCATCACGCATTCCCAAGATTATGCAGAGATGTACTGATACACCAACAGTTAACCGATTGTTTAAAGAACAATGCAATAGGAGCCAGCCTATTGCCATTAACCGGGCTTACACTTTGAGCTGCTAATAATACAAAAACCTAATAATACTTTGCACGACATGGAAATCAAACCCATCACGATCTCACACTTAACATGCACACTTTCGAAGACTCAAGTAATGAGGCATAATTTTATAGTTTATAATATATACTTTATATTATTAAAACTGTCTCATTAATGTAACGGTTGTAAGCGTGACTGCTACCCCAGAGGTTCTGGGTTCGATTACCAGGTCGAGTGTTATTGGTGCCCAGTTAATGGCAATAGGACCTAAACATACCAGTGAACTGAGGTGGTACAATTAGTACACCTCCGCCTAACCCTGCGGGAAGTACAGGCGTGATGGTATGTTTTATTAAAACATTATAATGAAATTTCTTATAGAACACACGTCATATAAAATTCCACTAACTTGGACTGTTTAAACATCTACCTGGATCGCACACAGCCAACAAATGTGACACTTACCCTCTACTTCCCTAACGAAAACATTGTTTTTTCTCTCTTCCATACATTATCGCATAATAGTGTAACAAGAACATATAATTGGGGTAAATACGCCAAATATCGGCGTTCGCGTCCTAAGTAAACAACGGGGCTACCTACCTTGCGTCGCTGTTGTACGCGCGTATAGAACTTTGTATTAGATGCGTCACTTTTAAAATTTCTCATTCGATGAAATATGCTGTGTAATTATTATTTTTATTGTTACGAGTAGCGTTGTTCAGCAATTTGTTTAAAAATATACATTTTTGGAAGAAATATTGGTTAGTGGTTGGTCGAAAAGTCGATTACGCTTCCCGAAGAGTCACACATAGGGAGGTTAATAAAATATTTAATATAAATAGACTTCCAAAATTTTTACATTTCATAAGTATTATTTTCAATACTTATCCCTTTTTATATTAAAAGATTCAATACCAGATTCGTTCAGTAATAAACAGTGATTGTGGTAGTATCTGAACATGCGGTCAACATGTAGGTATGACATTTAATTATATTTATTGCAATTTTCTATAAGCATTTTATACGAAATCTTAATTGTCTTAGTACCACTGCGGAATTAATTAAGATTATTGTTAAAAGATTAATTTAAGTAAATGACAGTGATTGTTAAAGTCCACTAAACTCTTCAAAAATTTCTATTAACTTCTAAAAACCAAAGCTCATCTCCTTATCATTGGACTCCATAATTAGGTACAATCCAAATTGCCAACGACCATGACCTCAGTCTGAAATATATATCGCAAAAAAATCGCTACAAAAAGTCGCAATGTCCACATGTATGTGCAAAGCACACGTGCATTTCATGCGATCGCCAAGTGCGTCGTATTCTCACGTCTGAAGCGAATCTAACAAAAAGCGAGACGTGATTTATCGCCGAGAGAATCGACACCCCCGCTCACTTGTCTAAACTACCCTTACGAGGCGACCGCTTTGAAGAGCGTTCAATGCAATGGTTGAATTGTGTCAAATGCAACTCAAGCTTGTTCAGTTGCAAAGTAACTCTTGGAAAATATCTATGTATGTAATATATAGAAAACGTCCCAAAGACGTACCCATTTTGAAAAAAAATGTTAAGTTAAGAAAACTGATTGACATTGAGTATAACTGCTTTTATTCATTTAAAAATATAAATTATTCTTGTAGTAGTAATTGATAAAAGGACAGCAGACCTTATTTAAGTAGATGCAGCTGAATTTCAACATTTGAATAAGGTTACAGCAACTACCTCTCACAAAACTCGAAACTCACAACCTACCTAGTAAGTAGTTCTTAAATGAAGACATGCAGCACAATGTGATAACCACTATTTATTGACTTACCTAATAAAATGTTTCCATTGTAAAATAATATAGGTATTTAATATGAACTCAAACTGGTGATTACACCTCTGTTCCTTAAACCAATCAAGCAAATAATACACACGCGAAAACAATCCGGCTTGCACAATTGGATACCTCGTATACATATATTCGATTTCACGTATATTCTACATATCAAACGGTAGTATCAATTCTAATGACATCAACGCGACTACCTGTGAGCCACCCTCGCGTTTTGTCGCGCAAAAAAATGTCACGACAATCGTAATCACACTGTCGGGCAGTTCCGAATTCCTCCGAACTTTGAACCAAGTTATCCTAGATATTGAGTTCTAAATCGTGTGGCGAAATTAACTTGTTTTTCTAACAACGAGAAAATTATGTAGCGTAAGAATCTGAATCGTTTGTTCGATAAAAGTATTATTATTCGTAATAAGTTCCGCGGGTTTTGTATGGATTTTTGACAGGGTAATTTTTAATGTTTTTTTTTTTATAAGATATTGGCGGTTGGTGTGATTCTATGATATTTTTGTGGGAGAATCAGACAGGGTGAGTAATGTTGATTTTAAAGATATTATTATTGTTTTAAAGAAGCGTCGGTAGCCTAATGGCTAGGCAGTCGGACTTGCGATCATATGGTTATCTATACCTATTTAAAAAAGGTATATATTTAAAAAAAAATATATAACAACAATTTTACTCCAAATTGTCGGCTGACATGAGAATTTCTGAGAATTTAAAGATAAAACGTTGTCTAAAAAAATGATAATAAAACGTCTTCAACGTCAATGTAAGTCTAAATAAATGGTGAATGTGTTTTCTGATCATTATTGAATTATTTATTGCCAGTATCTAACACCAAATACGGTAAAAATAGCTAAAATAAATTTTGCACATACCTACATAGTTACACAGGTTTACTTTTAAACGGTGTCCAGTTTTATAACAAATATAAATAGTATATTGAACTTTGAACTCGTAATCCGTGATACATAAAAAGACCAATGAACTGCCTGTGAATTATTAAAAAAAAACTTATACCTATATGTTACGCAAATATAGAAAGCTACGTTAATGCGTGCGCAAGCGACTGTAAGATCGTTGTAGAAATCAATCGTTGGATTAATTGAAATTATGATTTAACGAATTTTGTCTGGCTAATACTGGTCACTATAGTAAAATTGTGTTCGATTTTTTTGAATAAAAAATATCATGGCACTATGCGGTTATAATTGCTGGCATTTTTGTGTTTCTTAAAATATATAATAGAATATTTTTTTATAGCTACGAGTCTATGATAATTTTAAGTTGGTCCTTGTGTTACAATGGGTGATGTTACGGTTTTTGGATTTTACTATGACATTCTGAGTAGAATGTCACATTACAGAACATAATGTACAATAAACTCGCCCCCTTTGAAGGTACTCCGCGACTCTGTGTGTGTAGGTACTCCGCGAATACAATCGTGGTCGTAAATGATATTAAGTCCTTATAGTTTCAGACCAATAATAACATTAGTGGAAGCTCTAATGAAATATTTTATATTAGGTGCTTTCATGTTATTAGATTTTTTTTACATTGTTTTCAGTGCGTAAAGCAGCTACGTTCATTTTTAACAACGTAATCAGTAAGATAAATTTTACTGGAAAATATTATTAACCTAAACACTAATAAATAAATTTTAAAGTAAGTACACATTTATTATTATTTAACAAAGTGTTTTACACAATTTGTTCGTCGTAATCCTCTTAGAATTATTAGTAATGTCAAATGTCAAATCTTTGACGTTTACATAAATTTGGTCCTTTCATTACATACAAGAAGAATAATGACTGCGTCAAAACATAGTTGCAAATCCGTTGTGTGCTCATAATATAACATAATATTATTATTATTATCTAGTTATTTACAAGACACTATACTACACTCTCTGGCTGTATTACAATAATAAATCTATTCGGCTATTACCTACTGGGCACGGGCCGCCTGTTTAATGAAAATATTTTGATATTTTACGCTAAATTTAATCTTACTAACTGCTTAAGTTACTTAATGTAAAAAGTGAATCGCAAAAAGTAATTAGTTTAAAAGTATCATGCATAGCTGAGTTTTTCCCAATTTATAAAGGATTTGGTGTCTTTTACGACTGTTTTTTGTCTCAAAGGACCAGATGTACACTATAGATAAATCTATATAATCAGTTAAAAATAAATACATTATTATGAAGAAATTATGGCATTTCGTGAAACTGACTGTGTATTTTATTGGATAAAGAATATAACGCCAAAGCGATACTTGATAGTCGTAAAAAATAACTTCCAAACACTATAATATCTACCTGCTTTGTTCAAATAGTGTTATGAATTTGAAATAATACCGGCATGTCGCAACGACCCGTGCTGCGTCCGTCGATAAATATTAAAAAAACACTACCTGTATCTCAGATACGACATACAAGTATTTGACTATCGCAAAAAATAGCAACTATCAAATTTTGATCATATCTTACAAACATTAAGTTGCTTTTCCGATGACATGGATTTTGTAGCTGCATTTAAGCGTGTTACAAAAAGGACTGACGTGCAATGCAATTGTATATTTTGAAATATTTATGATTTTAGAAACAACGTTTAAGTAGAAGGCGTTAGATTTATTTTCGTCTGGCAATAAGATAATATATCTGGCTAGACAGTGCCTTGATATAAACCGTTTGAGATTGTAACACAATATTGTGCACACGATTTGATTAAAAAAACTGTAAGAATTTCTATAGAAACATTATTGAGATCGTGCCATAATTTATAGTATAGTATAGATACTATGATATGATCTTAGATCTAGGTCTTACGTATATTTTTCGAAGACGAATACCTTTAGTTAGTCACTAGACTTTAACTTCAAACATTACCAGACAAAATTACCTGCATTATGAAATTACTGTTTATTATTGTTACCCCAACCCGTAGTACACACGAGGCCTGTGAATGTTCTTATGTAAAAGATAACTTATAAGAATTTAAACTGTCAGATTTTTTAATAGGTAGAATTAGTTTTAAAGCAAAAATATAAACGGACATATTTTTAAAAAACGCAACCCACAATTCACACAATTTTATTTTGCTCAGTTCCAAAATTTTCAATAAAACCTTTTTAGTACAAAAAAACGTTAAAAGCATTGCTCGACACTGCCCTTGCCCAACTGTGATGAAAAAATATGATTAATGATGCTGGAAATTAAATAATTCGAGTCCAGGTACAGGGTAGTGGTGATTTTTTAACTCTTGTCCCTCCGTTACACAAAAGATATAATTTCTGCTGGTGAATTTTTTGAAATTATTATGATTCCAAAATTTTTTTCCAAGTAAAACTTTAAGTGGAATGGACCTACTAAAAGTATTTTATTAATTACGAGATACTATGTTTTCTATCTTATCTACGAGTATCTATCACTCTATTTTGTCTTGCTTGTGGCAAACAAATTTTTTTTTTCATCCTGTTTCAATGAAATCAGATAGTTTAGCAAGTTGTCTAGGGAGAGTAAGCACTTATAGCTAATGAAACAGCCTTTGCTACCACTTGATTAGACTAATAAGGCACAACCAATCGAGAAAATACGTTTCTCCGATTATTGAATTGCGAATCAATTTCTACTGACCGTGAATTTAGTTTAACTAGATAGGCGAAGTTAGATCGACCAATAATTGCATTTTTAATTAACAATCCGTGAATAAACGAAGTAAATAATAAAAAATCAATACTCATTACGATACCGCAACGTGAAAGGACCAGTAATTTTAAACTCTAACATTCTGCAATCAACAATTTGATATTTTTGTAAAATAAAACCGGGTTGCAATATGTGTTGATGATAGCCAATCAACTTTAATTATAATAATTGACTATTGAAAATAGCATTGCGGTACTGCGAACAAAACGGTGCAAAAACTAGTATTAACGTTCAAATAACACTACAATAAAGAAAAAAGTGGAATGCGGCTTGTTTGAATCTCGCATCCCCAATTCAATGGCTAATACTTATAAATCCGTATATTTTGAAATCTAGAGTACTAAGACTTCAAAGAATTCATAAATTATTAAGTTAGTTATAAATTGTATTTATAGAACTTGGAAGATTATTAAGTTGGCAGTGTACCGACGACCTACCTGGAAATATAATTTATACCATTTTTTCAGAAACTCAGTAGCGATAATAAAAAATAGCTAATACTTATAAATCCGTATATTTTGAAATCTAGAATACTAAGCCTGAAAAGAATCTAAAAAAAATTAAAGAGGTATGAATTCCATTTACAGATCTCGTCGAAAGATAATTTCGAAACTTAGTAGTGATAATGCAAAAACTGGTCCTGTACCACTGACTGCCTCGTTGGTCTAGGACTGCCTCGTTGGTCTAGTGGTCCCAATCGCGACTGCTACGCTAGAGGTCTTGGGTTCGATCCCCAGGTCGAGCAAAGTGTTATTGAGTTTTTCTATGAAATTCTCAGTAGCAGCTCGGAGTCTGGATTTGTGCCCGGTGAATGGCAATAGGCTCGCCCCCTATTACATGGGACCCAAACATACCGGCGAACTGTGGGTGTACATTAAGTGCACCTCTGCCTAACCCTTCGGGGAATACAGGCGTGATGGTATGATGGTATGTGGTCCTGTACCAAGCAATGATATTATATTATTATAAATTTAAAAGCACAGCCTACAAGTAGAGCTAAGATCTCCGAAAACAAGGACCAAAACTATTGCGGGATGCGAACTCCTTCTCAATAAAATATAGATAACAAATAGATAAATTAATCCAGCAACACAGTCATCAATCCAGCAACCTGTGGACTTATATCTTTGCTAAACATCAAGTAAAGTGAGCAATAATATCGACCATGTGACAGTAAAAAGAGAATCCAAGAAGTCAAATAAAAGAGGATTGTAAAATTTTACAATTTGTACCAATGATGGTCGCTGTTGTTATTGTGATTACTAACTCCGAGTTCAAATGGCGTATGGACAATATGGAGTTTTTTATGTAAATTCTGTGTATGACGGTTATACGAAATTTTTTGTTATAACTTTCGCAGTTGAGATAATTGTTATTAGTTACTCTTTTACAGAGATGGAAAAACATTTTCTTCGCTGTTTTTAACAGATTTTCTTGTTCTCATATGGCTGGGCTGTAGTAGCAATGAGAGGTAACATGGTATTGAACATATTAAAATATATTGTAATTTAAAACAAAACCACGAATCGAACGGCACTCGATCAATTTGTTTTAAAGAATTAATTTGATGATGAGCTTTGCATCAGGAAACATTTTAGCAAAAATCATAAAAAAATATTAATCACCGCACCCAGATACTTGTTAACCTGTACCATTAAAATATCAATAGTGAAACAAAAAGTGTGTTTACGACATGAGTATCATACTAAAGTTCAAGATTATCTGAGGCTACAATTATATCTAGGTTTTTTGCAACAATTATCGTCTGTTATTACATTCGGTAAAGGTTAAATTATTTCGCTTTGAGGAAACATACTTGCAGTGTAAGATTACCTAGGCCAAACAACTATTCGTCTCTAAGGACCAGATTTTGCATTTTAAGTCAAAGGCCTATAACCAAGCTCCTTTCATTTTATTATTGCAAACGAAACTTTGCTGTATGACACTTTACATTTCACCCCCAGTGGGTTGAGCCGGGTCACACTGAGAGCAAGTAACTCGACCCGACATATGGCACGCTCCGCACTTCCGACTATTTTACAAAAAAAAGGATGCTTAAGACTTTAACGCAAAAAATTAAGTAGTAGAGTATGGCACGTTTCTTAAGGCAGGGGGGTCCGTATACTTCTATTTATGATATTAACATTCGATATTATAGCTCGAAATTATGATTTATGTCCGGTAAATGAGAATAAGATCCCGTAATTACATGACCTAAAACATAACGGCGATCCCTTCAGGAAATACAGGCATGTTAAATGATTGAATGATAACTGATCTGCTAGATTATGACTAGGCGTCGTTCCAGAAGTACACTTCTTCCCACAAAATAGGTCAGGTACTACTCCCTTTAAAATCTAGCGAGTAATACATTAAATGACTGACCCGCCTCGAATTCGGACGGCTGCATTTTACTAATAATATGCATGTATTATAGATAATTATGAACCGTCCGAAAGAAAATCACAAAATGTTAAAACTAATCCATTGAATCCATTAAAAGAAGCAGAGAAACAGACAGACGAAAACAGCGTCTGTGTTATATAATAAGTAATGATAACAGATCCTAATAGTACATATTATATTATATGACTATCTATTGCAACCGGTCACATAACTACTACTATAGGTGAAGGTAAGTTATTTTGTTTAGGACATAAGATTGATGATACAAACGTATAAAAAACATCATTGAAGTAGTTGCAGAATATTGATTAAGTATTTTTTCTATCATAAACTTATGCCAGTTCACCTAAACGTGCGAACAGATGAATACAACGAGTAGCAAGTTACGTTCGTTGATATAATAATAATCTATGTTGCATGTTGCAACGTAGCCCACATTTAAAGTTGTACTAGATGATATAAGAATACAGCTAGGTTTCCAATAAGTCATTTGTAAAACTCGCAAACATATTTGATAATATTAAAGAGACCATGATCCTCCGAGTTTGTTTCAGCATTTCGTCCCAGAGGTGATCAGATACGATATGCCGGGCGGCGCCCTCTTATTAAAACAATAACAATTATCAATAGCAGCGAACTATTAAATGTAATACAAATATGAAGAATTTTTAAATATTAAATTATGTTTTCAGATGGCAACCGCGTTAGAGGTTTTACCTTTTTCAAATACCTGAAATTAAAATGTTCATTTTAGATTCATCACGAGAGGGTTGTTTAAGAAGGTATGTTTGTGCTTTGGAAGATGTAGGATTGGAGTAAATACTTGTACGCAAACGTTGCATTACATGTTGCATAGTAACGTTACAAGATTGTTACGTAACATACTTAGATCTGTGTTTGCCTTAAGGATAATTATTACCAATTGAGCATAACTGAAGGCTGTATAAAGTTGTAGGTCAAAGCCAATTTGGTAATTGAAGATCTACTAGTTTTACTTAATTTCGCAATTATTATAAATCACCTAGTCAGCTGATTGTTAAATTATCGGTAGAAGTATGTGAAGTTATTCGCCTTAGATAAATTATAGGTAATTTACATAGATTTGTTTTATTACTGTTAATTCGCCATCAGTTTACGGACGGAGGAGCTCATTTTAATCTCCCTTTTATAACTGCTAACGGGCAGTGTGTTTTGATACTAGAAAAAATCGACCGCAATCATAAAGATTTCTTGGGTCTTTTGGTACGGTAAACCGAATTAAAGCTTTCGCTAACATTAATTGAAATTTATGAAAAAACAAGTTAAGATACCATCACGCCTGTCTTCCCCAAAGGGTTTTTTTATGAAAGAACTTACTAGCAATGTGGGTCACACATTACTAGTAATCTTGTTAACCCCTCGTGCTAAGCTAAAATGCTTGTGTTACGAGTTGGTTCACGTCGGTAGTGCAATGGGTGGGTTTCGAACCGGCAACCACATGATCGCAAGTGCGACGCCCTGGCCATTGGGCTACCGCCGCTTCTAAATCGGTTAGGCAGAGGTGTACATACTAAAGTATATCCACATTTCGCCGGTATGTTTAGGTCCCATGCAATAGGGGACGAGAAAAAATAACTTATTAAGATTAATCCCTTCAATAATCATAATGATCAAATTTCTTCCCTCAAAGCTAAATTCGTGAAATGTGTGTAAATTATAACATCAACATTTTATCAGGGAACCCAAAAACTATACAACATATTGTAAGGACGAACATACAAACTGCATGTGCGGGACATTTGTGCGCATGCGCATCGCAATGCCGTCCATCTGCCAACCACAAAAAATATGTGCTACCTACTTCGTTATTTTAAATATTCGAATGAACTACCATCGGTTTTGTCACTGGTCAGACATGTTAATATAAAATCGGATTGGCGTTCAAAGATATGAATTTGCTAGTGAACGAAAAATTCTGCCTCAGGCAGGGTTCGAACCTGCATTCCTCCGGTTAAATACTGACGCTTTACCAACTAAGCTGTCGAGACCACTGCCTGTGATGTCGAATTTTTCTTCCACATTTTCTCACTGATCAGACATCAGAGTAAAACTTCATGGATTCATGGATGGACCTTCATTTTGGAATAGAATGTGTTTATAATATTGTACCAACAAAATAAACAAAAAAAAATAAAGTCAATAATCTCGCTTCTTAAAACTAGAAATAGCTAATATATGTATAGGTATATCATATTAGAGAAATGTCTACCCAACCTTTGGTATAATTTATAACACCATTATTTCTGGCAATAATCCTAATGAAAATGTTCCTACCATAAAATCATCAATCAAATCGATTCAACAACTATTTATATTGAAATCGATTCAAAAATTATCATAACTCGATGGCTAAGATAACCATGTCGAAGATAAGGAAATAAATTTTTTTTTTATTTCTTAATGACCCTTTCACTGTATTTATAAAATTAAATTATCTAATTAATAATACTCACTCGCGCTACTACCTACTAATGAACAAATTTTGCTGAAACTAGAAGAAAGGCACCATTATAAATAACGCCTCTTCTCTCAATGGTAGGGTTGCCTTAGGCTATAATCCTTCAGACATTGCCAAGTACAGATTCGTAAGCGGCGGTAGCCTAATGGCTAGAGCGTCGGACACTCGACTCATGTGGTTGCCGGTTCGAAACTCACCCATTGCACTACCGACGTGAACCCACTCGTAATACAAGCATTTAGCCTAGTACGAGGGGTAACAAGATTACTAGTAATGTGCGACCCACATTGCTAGTAAGCTTTTTAAAAAAAATAAAATTGGCAATGGAACCAATAGACCGCCTGGCTCAGTAAAGTTTAGCCTCCACATACCGTCGAGGAAATCATTCAGTTACCTACGCAGATTTCCTCGTAATATTTTCTTCACGACCTTTCTTTATTTAAATACTACATAACAACGTTTGGCGGAATTCATCAAAGGGTTACACAAAGGTGTACTTAAATAAAGGTACATTTTTGTTCACCACATATTCAGTTCTCCGGTACATTAAGGTCCCACGTAAATAAAATAAATGTAATAAAATACATTCCTAACAAGAGATGGGCTACGCCGGAGCATTTGGTTTTCAAAATTTTCACGTTATACATCCATCTCTACATGTGATCTAAAAAATCCGGCGAACTGTATACCTACTGAACGAAGCAAACCGCTGCCTAACCCTTCAGGGAAGATAGGCGTTATGGTGTATTATTAAATAAATATTGACCTACGACATATTTATTAAAAGGAAACACATAACATACAAGTAGTTAAAGTTTTAGATGTAGACGTAGATTTTAAAACAAAATAAGTAAGTATAAAAATGATGTCAATCTATGTTGCTTAATTAAAATCGTTTAATCTACAATCAAAATATATTATTAAATAGCAAAACGGAGCCAATAAACCACAGTGGTTTGTGACAACATACGGGTAGCTGTTGCGAGCGTTATCGTTGCGATATAATATGTCTGTATTATGGATCCTTTTTAGTTAAATTACATTATCATTCATCATCATCATCATCATCATCATCATCATCATCAACCCATTACATTGTCCCACTGCTGGGCACGGGTCTCCTCTCAGTCAGAGGGATTAGGCTATAGTCCGCCACGCTAGCCTACTGCGGGTTGGCAGACTTCACACGCCGTCAAGAAAATCTCTCAGGCATGCAGGATTCCTCACGATGTTTTCCTTCACCGTTAAAGCGCGTGATAATTAATTATTAATACGGACATAACTTCGAAAAGTCAGAGGTGCGTGCCTTGGATTCGAACTCGAGACCTTTGACTTGACAGTCCAATGGTCATATCACTCGGCTATCACTGCTTAATACATTATCATTACGACTCCAAAATTATTGCGCAAATGAGAAACATACAATAGTAATTTACTACAGATGTTGGAATTGCAATTTACTAGATTTAAATTACTTGAGTTTACCTATCCTATCCCCTAGTGCGACGAAAACTTGCACGACACAGACAGATACAGTAGAAAAAATGCCATCCGTATCAGAGTATCAAAGCACGTTCCAAATTCAATTTGCCCTAACATTTTTATTTACTTTTTATGGGGTAAGTAAGATACTTTGTTGCCTAGCAACCTATTTACTTCGAAATCATTTTTTAACATCCGACTAACGGTTTCAAGTAAGTAAGTACGATAAATTATTTTATCAATCATATTTTATTGTTATGTCATAATAATTTGAAAACACTTAACTGTGTGTAATTTTAGTTAAGTATGTGTGCTTAATTTATTCATGCACACATTGTATTTTTTTGTTTATCAAGCGATCCTGAGGTTTTCCCGTTGAAAGTCGTAAGAGTCTATTCTCTTGTTTTTTTTTTTTACTTTTCGGCTCGGTATGCGCCAGATGTAGTATTGAAAGAAAGCTTTGTCATATCATAATCAGTGTAAATGACATTTTCGTTCCGTGCCCGTTTAAATGTAAACTGCCATATTACCTATATGTATTAGTTCTGTGCCCGCACACAATAGGGTCCCGTGACGTCCTCTCTCGCCATGTTGTTATACCGGTAATGTGACCGTAATAGCCAAGTGTTTCCGCCATGAATACTATCGTACCAATCAGCATATAAATGAAACACGTACATAATTTTATCCAATTGGAAAGCACCTATGAACCGGAATCATGCTACCTACTGATTTACGCAATTAGTAAGAAATTTTAGTTTTTAATTTATTAATTTAATGGATGTCTGGCGAGCTTTATTGGTTTTGCCCGCGGCAGTATGCCTTCGGGTCGGGCGAAATGATTGGCCCCCTTCATGCATAACTAAATGATATTAATTAGGGGTGTTAGCATCTCGTAACCTGGGTACAGTATAAAATATTTTTTAAATGAGTCGAAGCTAGAAAATGCAATTAAGAACCTCATCGTCGGGTCCTCAACCTCTGGTCGTGGTATCGGTCTATGAATGACTAGAATATAAGAAAGTGCGCACGCTCAATCGATTTGAAATCAGCTGATCGTAAAGTGGAAGCTTATCTTACTAAGCTAACGTTAAACTAGTTAAATCTGTAATACAATGTTTACAGTGCCTTCAGTAAAAAAATAGAAATGCAAAGTGACTATATCCGTTTGTTTGTAGTATTTTTGCGTCTAAACCGCTGCATAAATTTGATGAATTTTGGCATAAAGAGAGATTGGACTATGGAGAAAGACACAAGCTACCTTTTGTCTCAAAAAATCTTACGAGATACGAATAAAATCGCAGGCAAAAATCCATAGTGCCAAATAAGACTTTGAAATCGTGCAAATAAAATCCAAAATGTCTTAGTTACGATCAGACTTCGAGATCCCACTGCAGATTACTTACAAATATTAATGTACTTATTTCTGTAAGTAACTAAACAAAGAGCCATGCAAGTTATTAGTAGAAATAAAACGTTATTTAAATGATCGCTGTCACTGAACTCTACCAGCTAATCGTTATATTGTTCAAAATTAGAACAACACGTATATTAAATGTAAAATATTATAAAAAAAGACAGTAACATAAAGGTTGTCTACCCACTTGTAGTTAATTAGGCCTTAATTAGAATAAACGGTGTATTTGTATTAATTACATTGATGTATTGCACCGTTTTATGGCATAAACACTGCCACGATCACATTTATAGTGAAACTGTTGAATATTCAAGAAAAACCAAGTGACAGTTGGGTAACAATACCAGATACTAATAAAAAATTACCGCTTATAAATGATTTATTCTTCGAATTTCAACTTTAACTCGAAAAGAAGAAGGGTTACTGTATTTAAAGGCAGGTGTTTTTGTTGATTTGTCCGCGGATCATCGCTGTCAGATCATTGAGCTGAAAAATGCCTCCAAATGGACATCGGCGGCTATTGAAGTGTTAAAAACAATAAATCACCAACAACGGGGTGATTAATTTATAGATCGACCAGTCTTAACACATGATTTAAGGTGCAGCTCTTAATGTCGAAGAAATAAGGTTGAGAATAGTTAAATAAAATGTGATCTATAGGTCAAATTAAACTGGTTTTAATACTTTACTATTTTGTTTATGGGCGTGTTATGAGACCTGTACAAGGCACTAAAATAGGAAAGTTTAGTGAAAGGTCGCCGAGATATATTGTCTTGTATTTAATTCACAATTTATTTGTATTTAATCAAATCGCTGTCGCCGTGGTTTTTAGACTTCCTATTAATTTGAAGTAATAACATTTTTAATCGGTGTTAAAGGTTCATTATGTGACAAATTTCTGAAGACAGTTTGATCCCTACTCTATCAATCTGACATCAACTGATTAGAGTATTGAGGACCATTTTATTGAGCAACTGTCAAAGTTGAAATATATGAGTCAACTGATATCTACCAACTTTTGAATAATATGTCGTTTTTTTTTTTATCATCTCGATAGACGGGTATATAGGAATTAGGCAAGTGTCGGTCTATAATGTCTGCCTACCTCTGTGGGAAAAATACGTGATCAGATTATGTATCTACCCGTCATCAGATCTTAACTATAGCATAGTGTAATTAAGATTTCATTACACTATAACTATATGTACAAATATGCACCAATCGCGCGATACGGTTATTAAACCTCATTAATCGGGATATTTATATATTTAATTGTAGCCTGTCGAAATTCACAGAATGTGCTTAGTATTGAAATGAACAATCTTAAAGAATTTTAGCAATTTATGTTATAACATTGATTTGGTGTGTATACTGGCATGATGTTGTAATTTTAGTTAATAAATAAATAAATACATTTACAGTCATCATCAGTCGGTTGCAAACGTAGCTTAACATCACTTTTCGCTTTATTCTTCACAACTGTGTCTTTAAGACTATCAACCAGAAACTAAACTTGTATCTTTGATTTACCTTTTTATGCAATACCAAACCTTAGTTACACTTTGACAGGAAAAAATGGTTTCTACTAAAATCTCATTACCGCACAATAAATTTAAGTTAGCCTTAAGCAATGCACAACAAATGTAAAGCCGGCGACGATATTAATTGTAATGGAGACCGGTTCGATCCGGTTACAACCGCTTACAACTGCTTATATCCGGATAAAGGTCGTAAATAACAACATGTCCAGTGAATTTAATGCTTCGGTGACGCAATGGGACGAGTAAAACACAGAACAGCCATAATGTGACTATAACGGGTTTCTAAAAGAAATATTGCCTTTGAAATATTGTCTTTAAACCATTGAGTTTAAAGACATTAATGAGATTTGTTTTTTTTTTTACAGTTACCTTCATATTCCTAGCGATTGCTATCTGACCTCCGAAACCCAGTTCCTAGACCCATAAAGGATAAACAGATTGTCACGCCTGTATTTACCGAAGGGTTAGGCAGAGCGATACTAATGCACACCCAAATTTCGCCGGTATGATTAGTTCCCATGTAATGACGATTATTTGCCTATTACCATTCAGCGGATATCCAGGCTCCGCTGTTGCTGAGAGTTTCATAGAAAAACCCAATAACACTTTGCCCAACTTGCTAATCGAACCAAGGACCTAGCGTAGCATTCGCAATTAGGGAATATACCTGGACATCTAACACAGTATTCCCAATTGCAATACGTTAATATGCAGCGCCGGAATTTGGGTGCCCCTTTTTAAGAACTACTATATGACTATGAACCATTACTTATTGACTTAGGTATAGGTACCTATTGTTTGAAAAATCATTTGTTTTTTCACAAATTGTAACGACAGGCAGACGCCTCCACCTTAAATAAAAAGGATAAATAACCTGGTATTTCACATATTATTACTTTTCTACTTATAAACTGACATAAAATATTCCACTCATACTTTATGTCCAATGGCCATATGTAAGTTATGTTATTCAGAGTTCAACATTAGTATTCAAATAATCGGTCTGCCCACGATCGCTCCAATTGTCCAACAGTCTAGTTTTATTACACAACGGTGACGTCACTTCACATTCTGTCATCTTCGGTACATTTTTGGGTTTTTACTTCTAGACAGTATTTAAAGATTTGGGCGTCTAACGGTAATGTCGAATAACTCCATAGCGAGCTTAGATTCGAATCCAGGGCACGCACCTCTGTCTTTTCGAAGTCATGTGCGTAATAATAATTAATTATCACGCGCTTAAACGGTGAAGGAAAACATCGTGAGGAAACCTACATGCCTGAGAGATTTTCTTGACGGCATGTGAAGTCTGCCAACCCGCAGTAGGCTAGCGTGGCGGACTATAGCCTAATCCCTCTCGTATTGAGAGGAGACCCGTGCCCAGCAGTGGGACAATGTAATGGGTTGATGATAAGCTTAGATTATGTGAGAATGCGTTCGAATCGCTCCGATTCTTTCGTTGAAGAAACTTTTTGCGTTACTTTAAAAAAACAATGCATATTGCGTTCACGACCATGATTCCGTCTCGGAATTGGATAGGCTTTCAGTGGACCAAAAGTTTTTTATAGAGTATCGAACACCCAACTCTTAATGTATAAAATAAAAGTCTTCCACCGATAGAGCCACTAAACAAAGAAAACAAAAGCTTAAAGCTCTGAAAAGTTTAAGAATACTAGAGCACGAAGGTAGAAAAATGGGATCTGTAACAGCAACAATAGAGGGACTACAATATTCGATACTTCTTTAGTGACTAGACTATACCTACCTAGCAACTGTGGATACTGTAAAAAGCACGTAGACATCAAGGGTGTCAAGAAAAAACAATGAAAAACCGAGAAACAATGGAAAACCGAACTTAAACTTCTTAAACTCTTTTATCGTATTAAGTTTTTCCGGCAACAATTTGGCAACTTTTCCAAGTATGTTTTTGATGGTATATATTTTCCAAAAATATAATACAAGTAGCATGAATTTATAATACATTAAAAAAAACTAAACTTGAAATAAATTATTCTTTGTGAGGATACATAATATTACGGTTTTCGAACCGATGAACCACAAAAACTATATACTTAACATAATATATAAAGATTATTTCATTACGGAAATGTTAAGGCTTACGTAAATCGTCTGTTAACATTATGAGATCAAATATTTGAACTTTGGCTCATCAATGTGTTTTTAATACATAATTAATTTTGTCAAGCTTCCCATCAAAATAAGCGATTGCTACGTAATTATCTTTAATATTGTTTTTGAAATATAGAAATGCCTAATTTTTGGTTCTGACCTCCCCTTATGCTGGCGGCCCTTGCAATTCAATAATATATAGAGTGGTCATCAAAATGAAAGAAAGAATTTTATTTTGTACCTTAAAGCCTAATCATATAAATAACACTTAAATTTAAAACTAAATTAAACTTATTAAAAACTTATACAGAAAAAAAACGGCTTCGCAAGGTCAAAAAATGGTGCCTATCTCAGCTGGGGCTGCCACAGCGTAATTGCTACAGCGCTGGTATTCTGATCAAATGGGACACCTTTTTTTAGTACGGAAAATACTCAAGGATCGTCCACCACCTAGGGAGTTGGCAGGGTATGTTGGACTTGTACCTATGGTTAACACCACTTGTCTTCTCGTGCGCTATACTCGTAGTCACGGCCATAGGATTCGTGACATTCACCAAGACCCTCAGATCAAATAAAAAGTTAAGATGGAACTTTGCGAACAAAGAAGTGAGGCCGGCTAAAACTACGCCTTATCTTGTCAGTCGAGCTACTGAGCTATCGAAAGCTCGACTGACAAAATAAGGCGTAGTTTCAGTATTGTTATATAGTGTAAAATTTTTATGTACACGGCAAGGCGTAGTTTTAGCCGTTCAATTCAATTCAATTCAATTCAATTCATTTATTTCACTAAAAATAGAGTACATTAGATGTTAACATAAATTAAAATAAGTTCTTCTATTTTACCACTGAATGGTATGTGAAAAGTTACAAGTTTAAAAATAACATGCAATTATTAATTAAACATTATTTATATTGGTATTATACATTATTTTCTTAAAGCTAATGTCTCATCATAAGGCACAAACATATTATCAGCTGTTAATATTATTTTATTACAATAGTTCATGTGTGGAATAGTAAGATTTGTCAATCAGCCATGCTTTTAATTTTTTTTTGAAGCGTAACAATGGTAATTCCTTAATATTGTCTGGTATTTTATTAAATATTTGAATGCACATGGCGTAACAACTTTTCATAAATAGAGTGGTATTTGGAGCATAATCTAAAACAAGCCTGTTAGAATTTCTTGTATTTCTAGGATATTTATCTTTTGCCTTAATAAATAACTGTGGGTGAGATTTTACAAATAGACCTATCTCAAAGATGTACATCGAAGGTAGTGTCAGGATATGGAGTTTTTTAAAGAAATGTTTGCAAGATTCTTCAGGTGGAATACCAGTAATGGCTCGAATGCATCGCTTCTGAGAGAGAAAACATCTATTAACATCAGTCGCATTACCCCATAGAATTAGACCATATCTCAGTACAGAACTTACGTAGCCATGGTAGGCTAATAAAGTAGTCTCCAATGATGAGGTTTTCTTTAGTCTTCGTAGGACATATACATATTTGTTAATTTTATTACATACACTATCAATGTGTGGTTTCCAATCGGTATGTTTGTCTAAAGTAATTCCTAAAAATGTTATATTGTCCGCTTCATTTATTTTGATATCTTTACGAATTATGATTTTTCGGTTGATTTTAGATCTTTTGTGTTGAAATATAATATAGTTAGTTTTATTTAGATTTACATTAAGATTATTATTGTCTAGCCATTGTGTCACCGTAAGGATCGTCTTATCTATTTCAGTATTATAATTAGTCAAGTCATTACAAGTTAATATTATAGAAATGTCATCTGCAAAAAGTATACATTTATTATTAGTAATGTCAGGAAGATCATTGATATATAGTAGGAAGAGAAGCGGACCCAGGACACTTCCATGTGTCCCGTTCTCACTTCTTTGTTTGCAAAGTTCCATCTTAACTTTTTATTTGATCTGAGCCACGACCATGAAAGACTGTGGTCAAGCAAGCGCTAACCCCGGGACACCTGCTTGATATATTTTATAGAATAACTTGAATACATCTTAATTAAGATTATGGGAAACATGATTACAGATGAAACTTAAAAAATTGAAAGTAGCGACGACTTTAATGTATAGTTTACATTATCTAATGAATATCTAGTTTCAATGGATATGCGCGAGTAAGTCATGCATCTTAAACTTATAGATTTAATATTAACAGTCGTGTATTTGTATGTCAAGTGCGTGCAGAACGTGTGTATCAAGCTTTAAATTGTGACTTGCTCGTGTGCAACCACCTTAAAATTTAAAACGTTTGGAATTAAACAGCAATTAATAATTTATTATATGTGACGTCACATTCATTATAGAGGTAATAAAAATCACTTAGTGACGTTCATTGAGCTCGTTTTTAATTAACGTCGTGTCAAAATGAAGAAGAATCATTAGTGCATTTACGATGTACAAATTAGAATGATTAAAACCTATTATTCCGAAGGTCGCTATACAATATGCAGTATGAGACGCGCGATACTTAAATTCGCGATGTCTAGAATAATTTAAACAGATTATGAGAAACATTCTTGGTCAAAAGAAATATAAATGACCCTTCAAAGAAATATACGTATTTATTATGGAAATATAGTGTTCTGTGCCTACACCACAATTATTTAGCATACCATCGTGCAACAATAATAGGTCCCAAAATAATCCACTTTTAGGAATGTACAAACATGGACATTTCAAGCCGTAATTCGTAATAAGATTTCTCTACTTAAACTAAACTTATCTCAATATTTTTTCACAATTTAACGTTTGTTGCTACATTATAATTTTGCATGTGAAAACTGCGAAACATGCTAAACTAATGTCCATTGTACCTGACCGTGTTTCGAGCAATAAATGATATAATTATACATAAATAAATACAAAAAGACTTTGATATTTTCTGCAATAGAAAAATAAGGATACTATTAGAGAAATCATACCGATCAATCAACCTGTATGTAATTGCTGTTTAAGAATCCATTCGCATCCCACGTAATGTTATGCGCCAATCTACACATTAAATAGTTATCTAATGTGATGCTCTTATGCGAGAATCTGCAATTATTTGTTGCTAAAACACAGCTCGCGGGCATCGTGTGTTATTGAAATCGATCTTGGACTTCCATTCACAAGTCATAAAGTTTAGCTATGTAACAGATCAAGTTTTGAGTATTTAAGAGGTCGAAATTACGTCTGACCCAAGGTTTAATTACGATTAGCATTGATATCTTCTTTTTTTTATGGGATAACTCTGCAAACGAGCAAGCGATCTGATGGTAAGGAGTCATCGCCGCCCATGGACATCTGCAAAATAAAAGAAGTTGCAGATGCATTGCGGAGCCTATTTAAGGAAAAGGGAGGGGAAGGAGAAAAGGAGAAGGAAGGGGCCTCAGGGAGAGATTGGACTTCCGGCGCTCCACACTACGAAACGCAACAGTATGCATACTTATTGCTACTTGATGTCGGTATTCTGTGAGAGGGTAGTACTTCCCCGATCGTCCGGACCCATTCATGCTGATAGACATACCAGCAGGCACTACTACTTCTATTTAAGAATTCTTCTTATGTCTTTCTTTAGATCAGATCTGATTTAATATCAAATAAGTCGTTAGTTATCGTCGACTTAACTATTCCATTTCATTACTTGAATATTTGTTTGCCAAAATCCTTATTAATGTAAGCGAAGTCGCAGTTTGTTCGAAATAAATAAGCTTGTCTGAAATTGTCCGCAAGTGATTTAGTCGTAAAAGAGTCGGCGTTAAGACAATTGGGGCATTTAAGTTTCAAATTGTGATTATTTTCTACTAATTTCTATATTTATGTAAGTATAAAAACACTTAACTAAGCGATTTTACCAGCGCGGTAGTTCGGAACGGCTAAATGAATTGAGTATGTGAACCAAAAACATGATTCAAAACGCACACAATTACAAAAAAAGACATGAACATTCAATTAGAAATATACCTATCCAATACTTACTTACCTATTTTTTTTAAATTCTCATACTTGTACCGGGTTTACACCGACGCAATCAGTTAAGTGCGACCGGTTTCCCAAAAGATTTGTATAATAAAGATACGGGTGCTCGTAAACAAGCATATGCCACATACCTACTTATCAATTTCAATTCTACTAGCGATAAAGATTAGACAATCTTAGAAGATAGACTGATATTGAGCTCATAGGTTTATGCATAATCTTTGAGAGCCTCTGAGAAGCTTTTGTATTGAATACTGTGCCGCGCTGATGTACCCGATTGCAGGACTCTTAAGTCTTGTTAATATGACCTTCGCTAAGAACTTTTCTATCAAATCGCTAAATGCAATTCTTAATTGCTATTAAAAGTTCTTTCAAATCTTTCCTTATTTTTCTCGTCCCCTTCGCTCTATTGTTAACATCAGTTTCAAATCCTTGCACGTTGCCATATCACTATTACCTACTAATATTTAAAAATAATAAGTAAGTTACCGGATAATGTTTTAAGAGCCCAATAACTGTTTTTAAAAATCAACTTTAAAAATATTTCCAAACGAACTGTTAGAATGTTTATTTAATAATGTATTTCTATTAAAAAACCAACTTTAGTGCTATCTAATAAAATGGTCTCTTCAATATATTTTTTTTCTCGCTCGACTCATAGAAATCAAATGTAATTTTAAATGCATGCTTATAATATTTAGTTCACCTCATTTTAAGCTAATATGAGAATGGGTCTTCAAACCAAATATAGGTGAGTAGCTGTTTTCTGCCATTTCTCTCTCATTCCAAAGGACTACCTCCTCCTTGCTAAGTTTTATCGAAATCGGTTCACCATATTAGGCATGACAAGCAGACAGTTTCCTTCACATTTATAATAGTTATATGGATTACATTTATTGCTTCTTTGCTCACTAGTTGAAATCTTACTTAAAAGCTTATCGCGTCCGTAAAAATCTTGATCTATGTAAATTTTACCGTAGTAAACGCTAAGATCGGCAATTGGAGTGTCGCAACTGGTAGGTCATTACGTATTCATACAATAAAACAGAAATAACGAGATGTCCCACAGCCGGCGACATACATATGTAGCTATATATCGTTAACGACTAGGCGGAATGTTTGGGAGTTGCCATTTTCATTTTAGAAATATAATAATTTATAGTGTTGTGCAGTAACATGAATCTTGTTATGTACAGCAATGGAAAAGTCTACGTAGAGTTTATAGATGTCAGCACCTACGCTTGTACCCACTGCAACCAATCAAGAATTTGTTACATAGATATCACTTCTCTTCTTCATATTTGGACTCCTTTGTTTTTTAATACTAAATAGCACCGAAGATATTCTCGACCCAAGAAGTTAAAGAATCTTATTAAGAAACAGATAGTATGAATTTAAATTAACATCTAAAACTACTTGTGAGTAGTTTTATTTCCATATTTTCAAACATTCGCAAATGTGAGATTTTAATATTACTTAATAATCTGTAAGATGTATAACAATTTCTGAGCGAATAGAACATTTGCAAGCTTCTAATTAAGTCAATATATCTAATAATCATGGCCGAGGAATACGAGAAGATCTTAGGGCAAACCACCATGCTCAGAAGATATAAAAAAACACCTGAAAATAAACTATTAATACTACCATTATATTTGCAAAAAATAAAATCATTTGTGATTTTTTCCACCTAAACCTCTGAACCAATTTGGATGAATTTTGGTATATAGATCGATTGGAGCTCGGAGAACGTCCTTTATTTCTAAAACTTCTTTGAGGTACGAGAGAAAACGCGGGCACCAGTTGGACAGACAAAAAAAACATCATACTCGAATTATTATCATTAGAACGAGTTATAATGACCACAAGTAAAGTAATTAATGAGAACCATCGACATTAGTTCGAAATATTTAGGTATGATACTCTCGGTAAAATTCCACAGATTTATCGAGAATAATCACATAAATGTGAATGTCTTAGTATTCAAGTAATTATTGTGATTCCGTTAGACAAACACGTTTTACGAATGAATAAAAATTATACATTTTAACATTTAACCTGTGATATATGAATTTGCGAATAGAGATCAAAGACTCATAGATAGCATTTTATTATGTCTAATGATGCTTGCATGCGCTCAACGTGAATAATAAACCACTTTTTTAACCCATAGCATAGCGGGGTAAGAATTAGAAATTAATCAACATTTTCACTTTATAAACTTTTTTATTTTCCGATAGCAAAATTTTTCTTTTAGAGCGTTGGTGCGTCTCCAAAAAAAAAATTTATATACCTACACCATCAGATACTCTAAACAAGTACCTGTAGTCATACAAAATCCAAACCTGTAACACGTGAAGTAGAAGCCAAACGCTAAGCCTCTACGCTAAACCGTAGACTTCAATATATTTAGCTTCCTAGCAATGTGGGTCACACATTACTAGTATTCTTGTTAACCCCTCGTGCTAAACTAAATGCTTGTGTTACGAGTGGTTCCGTCCATAGTGCAATTAGACTTTTTTTTTATCGTTTGCCTATCGCCTCCTGAGGCTACGAAGCGTGTTGGACCCCACCCATAGTGGGTGACCTACCAACTAAAACCACACGGGTGTTTCGCGTCACCACTTTTTGCCATTGCTATGTGAGCGGGTTGTATTTCGTGCGCGAACCCCGCAGTATCTAAATTCGACATCATCATCATCATCAACCCATTACATTGTCCCACTGCTGGGCACGGGTCTCCTCTCAGTACGAGAGGGATTAGGCTATAGTCCACCACGCTAGCCTACTGCGGGTTGGAAGACTTCACACGCCGTCAAGAAAATCTCTCAGGCATGCAGGTTTCCTCACGATGTTTTCCTTCACCGTTTAAGCGCGTGATAATTAATTATTAATACGCACATGACTTCGAAAAGTCAGAGGTGCGTGCTTTGGATTTGAACTCGAGACCTTTGACTTGAAATTCGACATGCTCCAACTCTACGAAACAAACAAGAAACTTAACGCGCACCCATCATAAAACAATACCTAAACACCGGCCATACACTCACAGAGGCCATAAAACCAACTATTCCAAGATAAACACCAATCTCATCGGAATCATATAAAATTGTACTTTTATATCAGTTATTATGCTTCTATAAAGCGGGATGAGCTGTTTACGACGGCGGTACCGCAACCAACATCTGATAATAGACTGACGAATAAAAATTGTTTACCCGTAAATACGTTAATAAAACTATAAGTATAGTCTTCAGGTTCGGTTATTAAGTGGAAGCAACATTAAAAGAAGGAATAGCTCAACGCTGTGTATAGAGGCCACGCTTGCGATGAGATCGTTCGAGTTCAATTCCTCGACGTCAACTTTTGAAACATTTAAATTGTGTGGATTAACATTACACCGGACAGCGACCATTGTTATATGTTACCTTTCTCAACCACTAACTATAGACGTAACTCATTCTTCTTGCGTAGTTTGTCGCACATTACTAGTATTCTTGTTAACCCCTTGTGATAAGCTAAATGCTAGTGTTACGAGTTGGTTCACGTCGGTAGTGCAATGTGTGTGTTTCGAACCGGCACCTACACTACACACTCCTGTAATTTTCTCTTTCTTTCTTTCTCATCTAATAGTATATGTAATAAGTGTTTTGGAATAAGGGCATAAGCCGACAGATGTACAACCATTCCAAAGAAAAAATACAGTCAACCATCGACTATGGACCTAATAGCTCTCCCGACATCACCGCAACACATAAACGTTTACATATCAACGGCATTTACGATTCATACTGTTACAAAGTACCTATTACGAAGCACATTAATAGCCCCAACTAATTAACCTCCACAACTCGTTAAAACTAAAATGAAAATAAAAAATACTCCCGTAAAATAGTCATAAATTGAACATTAATATCTACAATACCTACCCAAGTTTCAAAGTTTTATTGTTGGAGTTGTAAAAGACGGTAGTTCGATATTGTTTTGCAGATACCTACCTGGAAACTGAAAGTTGTAAATGGGGGAACAATAATGGTTAATGATTTGGAAAATGTAGCATTAATTGTGAACTGTGAAAGTTTTCAAGGTGTGTTAAAAAAGTTTGGTCGTGTGTTTGGCGTTTTATGGTGCTCGCGATGGTAGAGCTTGTAAAAAAACATACATTATTTTATTTTTATGTACATATTCGGCGACGAAGACAAGAACGAATAGATGATACTACGTATGAAAAAAAAACATAATCACGCCTGTATTCCTCGAAGGCTAGGCTATGGTGAAGAATTTAATGTACACCCATAGATCGTCGGTATGATTAGGTCCCATGTAATAGGGTGCGCACTATAGCACTGAACTATATAAGGCTTTAACTAGAAAAGATTTCTCTAAATCCTGCACTAGTTATAACAGTGTTCATCATTCATAATAATTTAATAGAAAACCGCAATAAAAATTTGCTCCAACTGGGAATCGAACCCAGGACGCGTAGGACTGCGTAGCAATCGCAGCGTGGGACCATGAGACTAATGAGGCAGTCAAAAAACATTTTAAAAGAATAAGCCTGTCTAGTTAAACCACAAGCCAAATGTCCTACGGTGTTACCCCGACAATCAAGTCTTTCTCCAATCCTGTGGATATTTAAAAAAAATGACCCATATTTGTTGCTTACATAATAATCATTCCTAGATTCTTGACAATTTTTAAAGTTTTTGGGACTTCGATGATTGTAGCCGTGAATTGATATAACAGATAATGGGTTTCTTTTTTTATTTATACCGATATATTTTTTTAATATATTTTTTTTTGATGACAAACTACATCTAGTTTTATTAGAAGTAACATGACGCAAAATTGCTTAAAAATCTGTTTAAACAATCCGATCAATATCTGCTTAGTGTTCATGTAGATTATTCTCTTCACTTTTCTCATAGAAACCGATGTTAATCTGGCACAATACCATACTACCGACAGAAGCATCTCATTTAGAAAGCATTTAATTTTACAACCTTAATTAAAACTAAATCCGAACAACTACTCAGAGTCCTTCGACACTTACTGCCTTCATTAACCGGTCACATAATTTAGTATAATTTTAAATGATAAACATTTTCTAATGTCAATGTCGCGCATGCGTGTGGTCTACCAATTTAGGAGCGCACTGCGACGTACCATCGCATCAGGTTATATAAAACTGTCAAATTTCTCCAAATGATTTTAAACCTTAAAATATTGACAATTAAGTTCAAAATCAACTGAGACAATTTGACATTTTATGGTAACTTGATGTGTCGTTGGCCGCCGTACCAGTATGTCTGTCCGTCCCTTCTATCTCCGTAATTTATCTAGTACACCGCATACGTTTTCAATTTTATGAAGTCATTAAACTTTTGTTAGATTCCAAAGTTTAGTCAGACTAATGTTTTCGTGGTTAGTGAAATGAGGTTTAGTTTTTCGGCGAAGTTTTTGTGAAATTAATGTGTTTGTGATGTTAAATGAGTACCTAAAACAACTTCGTACATTAAATATGGAGCTGTAAATTATTGTATACATTTTATTATTGTTGATATTCAATGCTTAGGTAAGTACTTATCTACAATACTGTGAGACTGTCAAGTAGTTACTAGTTATAGTGTCCGTTAGTTATATGTTTGTCCCCAAGTCTCCCGCGACAAATTATGACTTGTAGGAAAACAACCCCTGTGTCGCGGGGGACTTGGAAAGAGAGCGGGAGCTGGTATTTCGGAAAACTTCGAAAGTATAGTCTACTAATGACGTCAAATAAGTGTCAATAACGTTTCATAAACGCTTGTCAAAGCTTTTTTGAAATAAACTGTATAAATGTAACTTGGGAACTACCTTCTTTAAAACTTATCGTCTGAATTATTTTTTAATTATCTTATGTAACTTTTCTATCCGAAAATGACTAAATAACTCCAAACGAAATTCCAAACACACTATTATTTCTCTCTACGCGACCAGATTTTTATTCTTACAACAATATTGGAAGTAAAGGTCTTAAAAATCAGGCTATTGTTAAGAAAATGTTTAACTTTTTGTCTATTGTGAAATATATAGAATACCAGCTTCTATTTCTTTTAAATAATAGTTAACCATAGGGCTGGGCCGTGTTCAGCACTGAAACTTTTACGGGCAGTTTATGTAAGTATGTTTGAGTAATAACATGCGTTTATTACCTTTGCGCAGTGCCATGTGTTATGATTGACGTAAACAGATCAATGCTACACGATAATACTCAGAAATATAATGTTTATTACGAACAACAAATATTTTTAAGACTATTTTATACCTCGAACATACTACAGCATAACAGATTCTTCTGTTTCAATGCAAGCAAATGGCATAGTTAATGTCAAAAACAAAGATTTAAGTATGACGAAGCAGCTCACCAACAAAAGCTTGCCGCTTTACAGTTCTAACCTCGAAACTTAATATTTAACATATAATTAATCCTCAAAACTAAATTGCCATTGCGAGACCGCTCCAAAACGCTCTTAGACATAAATCATCTGTAACAAAAGCTGTACCGTACACAGATTGCGAGGCCCATCGCTAATTGGGCGTCACCATAAACCGGGCCGCATTCGTAACAAAACTCAATTCTCCCAACAAAGAGGTTTAAAAAAGCTGTGGGCCCACCGTGTAACACAATCTGGTACCGCGAAAGAACATAAAATTCGGTTAGCTATTAGATTCCGCGTCGGTCGGTACGAGCAAACGACATTTTTATATTTTTAAGTGAACGGCCCGCGCCCGCGCACCCGCACACACGCACACTTACTCACACGCGGACAGCGCAGGTATAAACAAAAATGTGCTAAGTAAAAAATATTATTATAGCATAATGCGCCATAAAACACGAGAGCGTCGGTGAATGGCTAAGGTTCTCAACCTGTTGGCGCTGCACGGCGTAGCAGTCTCGTAGCACCGTAGCAGACGCGACGTAGCTACCAATTGATGCACCGTGCTACGCGCAGTGAAAATATTTAAAACCAGCTTTCCGCCCGCGGCTTTATCCGCGTGGTCTATACGTTTCTTTAATTTTTCGAGATAATATATAGCCTATGCCACTCAGGAATACTGTAGCTTTCTATTGGTGAAAGAATTTTCAAAATCGGTTCAGTAGATCCAGAAACGTTGTTCACAACGTCAAACTCACAAACTTTACCTCATCTATACATATAAAATCCTTTGTCCTGAATGACTGACTGACTGACTGACTGACGGAACAACGCACAGCCCAAACCGCTTATCGTATAGTCCTGAAAATTGGAGGGTGTGTTCTTTGTATGACGTAGGCATCCGATAAGAAAGGATTTTCCGAAATTCTACCCCTAAGGGGGTGAAAAATGGGGGCAAAGTTTGTATGGGACAACGTGATTCCTTGGTCCAATCTGCTTCAAATTTTGCATAAACGTTCTTTAACAGAATTGATGGAAGACGTGTTTCATATTTTATTGAAATTCATCCCCTAACGGACTTAAAAAAGGGGGGAAAGTTATTTTGGGCGTGGTTTGCTTCGAATTTGATATCAATACTCCTTAGTGTTTTTGATTGAAATTACTTTTCATTTTGACACATGTCAAGTTTGAAAACTCAATCTGATTTTACTCAAGAAACGTTGGTTGATAAACATATAAAATGCTTTCTATGGCACACAAAAGTGGAATTGAGAGGCACACCATAGAACCCTTCTTAGAGGCAGCAATTGAGTGATGGGTGGAGTTACTGTATTGCTGGCAGGGGAATACCGTCAGATTCTGTTGTACCTAGAGGAACCCGAGCAGACGAAATCATCATCCATCGTCATCGTAATGATTATCTTTAAAAAGAAATACGAGAGAGATGCGTCTGTTGGAGAGTTTTCTGAGCTATTACTTAAAATAGGAAATGGAGATTATAAAATTTGAATATGTATACCATCTCTCCTGAATACAGTAGTGACAGGTGACTATGATAGATGAATAGATCTTAGAGTGTATCCTGATCTTTCTAATATACATACGAAGTCTATAGATTGGATGTGCAAACGTGCAATACTGACTCCGAAAAACAACAGTTCAGCTGCGATTAATTACATATTTCTTAAACCGTTGGAGGGCTCAGAAATTGGATTCAGTGCTACAAGCGGTCGAAACAGTTTACTATCCTGTAGAGTTCCTTAACAGTGTTAAACCTCCTTGGGACACCTGTAATTCTGCTGCGTCTCCTTATACCATTTAATTTAAGCTATGTAACGGAACTAGACAGAGTATTGATCAGCAGTGCACAAAAATATTAAAAAGGTCACTGTGATTACTGTATGTGCTCGAATACCTTTGCTACCCTCCAACTATGTTTTTAAGAACAATTAAATTTCCCCCTTAAGATCTTAGCTTTGCAATTACTATAAATAAATTTCAGGGTGAGTCATTAAGGGTGGCAGGCATAGATTTAAGAAGAAAGAAAGAGAAGAAATTCTACCTTGCCTGTTACTGAATCAGTTTTTATAGCAGTCTGGTCATTTTGATACCAGACAGAAAAGCCATAAATATGGTATAGAAAGAAGTGCAATTTTAAGTCTTGAGAGCAAAGTGGGCTTCCACTATTTATACCTTCATAAAAATCGACCCTACGAGGCCTCCAGAATGATAGACCATCGCAATAGCTAAAAAGACAGGAATGAATCAATAAGAAATTTACATGTTATTTTTATATTTCAATAAAATAATATAGTGGAACAAATTAGTTGGTCTCAATTTTAGATAATTTGTAATATCCCGCCAGAAATAAAAAATAAACAGTCAAAATCGTGTTGCCCACGCGAGCGAAGCTGCGGGCGGAAAGCTAGTTATAATATATACATTAAAAAATTTCACGTAGAATATTTTTTAAATTACTAATGAATTTTAAGGATGTGGTTACGCATATATGATTAATAGACAAAGAATATCAACTGAAATTACCTGCCGCGCCCTGTGATGTTGCAAATCTGTGTTGCTTTGTAACGCACACACATGTAGCTTAGTCATAAAAAAATACTCAGTGTACCTAAGTCACTACTGACGGCCATAAAGACACAAAGAAAAAGAAAACTAATTATTAAACCAATAAATATTCCCTAAACTTTGAGCATCGCATGCGCTGGTACTTCAACATAAACAATGTCAATGGTTTCTATTAAAATCGTTCGGCATTTCGATATACGAATTATATTAGAATAACGTCTGGGAAATCTACGCAATGTGCAATAAATAAAACGAAGACGTCCCACTACAAAAACTTATAGCTTTTATATCAATCACGTTAGAGTTTAATTTTGTCTATCGGTTATTAAGTGAGTGTGGATAATAAAATTGTTAGTATTTGGTAAGATGTATCCGATAATCAAAGTTTAAGGACAACATAAACTGGATCTATATTAAATAAATGCAAATTGTTTTATACTGGTAAAGTTAAGGTAAACAGATATGGTTTGAGGATAATGATGTTATTATTACCCTGTGTTGCACGAATATTAGCTTCATGTGGTTGTGATAGGGTTCATAAGATTATGGAAATGACGTGTATGAAGATGATAAGGTGAATTAAAATCCAGTTGGATATCATAAAGGGTAACTGGGGTCATATGAGGGTGGGCTATGCAATGATGACTGCTATCAAATTATTTTGTAAATATATAATTATAAATACGAGCAATGCTTCGCTGTGGCTCAGGCTGATATTATTTATTAGGGAAAATAAAAGTTAACTTTCCCACATGAACTTTCTTTTATGGCACTAGATGGCAAGCATACGGCCTGAGTGTATGCGGTTACTGTAACCGATGGTACCCAACCTAGGCTGGCAAAACCAAGGGAATCGCTCACGTGTTGCCGACCTTGTAAAAATCCTTTCACACCATTTTTGAAGAACCCCATGCCCTAGTCACTTGGGAAAACCTCGGAACTTTGGTATATATGTCGCAGCTGGATAGTATAATCCGCCGTATTACATTACGGCTAGCAGCCATTTTCAAAAATAGGGCCGTTTTGAAATGCGGCGGTTAAGAATAAAACTGAATCTTCTGCCATGAATCGATTGAAATGTGCGCCACGGGTCGCAAATAATATAAAAATTCTACTTCATTATTTTATCTTTGCCTATTTAGTAAGTACATACGGCTTCAGGTCAAGCTATACAATTCCAATTTAAGCTGATCTTGCATTGTATAAGCTTTCAATACAATAAGAGGCCAGCGTAAACTGGATTTGTATAACTCAACGTGTAGCCGTGAGTACATGCAACCGTTAGGTGGTTTCTCAGATCAAATAGAAAGTTAAGATGGAACTTTGCGAACAAAGAAGTGAGGCCGGCTAATGCTATGCCTAACCGGCCTCACTTCTTTGTTCGCAAAGTTCCATCTTAACTTTTTATTTAATCTGAGGGTGTTTTATAAATTCTACAAAAACATATTTTTCCATAACGAAAATATTACAAAAATCAGCTAAATGTCACTTAAGTAATGGGGTAATGAATAAATCTATTATTCATAAAATTAATAAAATAGTATGGTACGGAACCTGATCTTGCAATTAATCGACATTTGAAGATACGAATATCATCTTATCATATCTATTAAAATTTCTAGTTTGCCTAGAATATAATAAAACAAGTTTATCAATCATACCATCTCTGAAGATAACGTAACATACCATCTCGCCTGTTCTCTGAAGGATTAGGCAGAGGTATACTTAGTGCTGCCTGAGTATTAATTAGGCCCCATGTAATAGGGAGCAAACCTATTGCCATTAACGGACCACTAACCCAAACTGCTATAGAGTTTCTTTGAAAAACCTAATAATACTATATTCGACTTGGTAATCGAACCCAGGAAGTCTAACACTGCAGCCGCGAATTAAATTACAAGGCAATCTTCCTCTGGCGAGAAAAAATGCGGTTTTGGTACTTTTATCAAAGAACAAATAACTGGCTTTATAAAAAACCTGTAGAAACAATAAATTAGCACTGCAGTTTTATTTGAAAAAATATGACGTCTATTGATAGCAAAAAACTGCCTCATTAGTTTCGTGGTCCTAAGCGCGTCTGCTACGCCGGAGATCTTGTTTTCAATTCCCGATTGAGGTTGAGCAAAGTGTTATTAGTTCTTTTCTATGAATTTCTCAATAGCAACTCGGAGTTTGGATAATATGTGCCTAGTGAATGGCAATAGGCTCGCATATTATATGGGACCTAAATAGGTATACCGGAGAAGTGTGAGTATACATTAATAAGTACACCTCTGCCTAAACCCTTTGGGGAATACAGGCGTGATGGTATAAGTAATATAGAGTCGTATTCTCAAAAGCGAGGAATTCGTAATAAACCATGATTTCTTTTCTTTCGTTCTTTCTTTCTCTAATATAAGTGCACAAAATACTTCACATTAGAGGAAAAACATCAAAATATCGTGTAAGCTTCAAGCTGCCGAAAGATATCTACAAGCTTGTTCGCTGCAGCGGTAAAAAAGTTTGCGAAGAATACAAGTGCACTGACATGAAAATCTGAGTATTGTGAAATAACTATGACGTAGTATCCTGCCTGTAGCTACCCCTTACGATAAAAAGAAAAAGTGAATATATTTTTTTTATTCGCAACGATCCAAACCAATAGAAGAGATCCCAACTGATTTTTAATGTAAGGAATGAAGACTGACAGGTATAGTGTTGTAATTATGACATGATTCTTGTGATAATTTGAAGCGGCGGTAGCCTAATGGCTAGGGAGTCGGACTTGCGATCATGTGATTAGGTTCGAACCCCACCCATTGCACTACCGACGTGAACCCACTATTAACTCAAGCATATAGCTTATCACGAGGGGTTTACAAGTTATTTTCGTTACACAGCTCAATATAATTAGGTATGTTTTTTTTTCGCATTTCGCATAAAGCCTCCTTTTATTAAAAAACAAGGCAGAATATTAAATTTTATTATACATAGCATGTAAGATGCATTCTTTGTTGGATATTGTAATAAAATAAAATAACAACTTAATGTGTGTAATAATAATCTAATTAATTAATAATTTAATTTACAGGATATTTAAATAAAACTACTTTTTACGGATTTTATCGCGTTATATTGATATTTTTAAATTCCCGACGTTTCGGATCCTTTACATTGCTTAACATCTGGCTATCTATTGTGGAGTAATAAATTCTACACGCAAGTGGATGGTGTAGCAATGGGCTCTCCAGTATCTCCCATTGTTGCTGACATCTTCATGGAAGATTTCGAGGAGACTGCTCTAAAATCTGCTCCGGTAACACCGAAATTCTACAAGCGGTACGTAGATGATACTTTCACAATATTACCATCTAATAAAGTAACAGCATTTCTAGACCACCTTAACTCCTTAAACTCTAAAATTCAATTTACTATGGAGTCAGAGGCTAATAACTCTTTACCTTTCTTAGATGTTTTAATAATTCGTAATCTAAATAACACCTTGAGTCACACTGTGTATCGAAAGAAAACCCATACAGACAAATACTTAAATGGTGAATCACACCACCACCCAACACAGTTATCTACCGTCGGTAAATCATTGTTTCAGAGAGCGCGTGGGATCTGTGATGAGCAACACCTGGATGCAGAGCTTCAACATGTCAAGCAAGTACTGCACGACAACAAGCTCCAAATACCGAAACCTCATCACAGAAACCGCGTGAAACGTACCACAGTTGAGCGACTACCTGTTGTGTTACCATATGTAAGAGGAGTCACAGACAAGATTGGCTTTATCTTGAAGCGGGCTTCAATCAAAACTTACTTCAAGCCGCTGAAGAAGATTAGTCAGTTCCTACCACCTGTCAAGTGCCACATACCTCTACAAGATGCAGGAGTATACAAGCTTGATTGTGATTGCGGTCTCTCATACATAGGCCAAACTAAAAGAAGCATAGGGACCCGCGTAAAAGAACACATCGCCGATGTCAAACACCGCCGTTCCGGGAAGTCAGCAGTTTGTGAACATACACTTGACAAGACCCGGCACTACATCAGATTTGATAAACCACAAGTCCTTGCAAAAGAAAACCGATTCCTACCTAGGATGATTCGCGAGGCTATTGAAATTAAAAAACATCCAAATTTCAATAGAGAAGATGGCTGGGTCTTACCATCTGCTTGGAACCCCATCATAGATTCCATTAAATCCAAGCACAAGACTGCGAGACCTAAGGATACGGTGAGCTCGTTCTGCGTGACCGGCATAAATAATAATCAACAAAATGTAGGGTAGCTGTTGATAATTTTGACATTAGGACGACCAACACCTCAGTCCACCCGTGACCATGGATGCTGTAAAGGATCCGAAACGTCGGGAATTTAAAAATATCAATATAACGCGATAAAATCCGTAAAAAGTAGTTTTATTTAAATGTCTAATATTCGCGTAAGTGTTAGAAACCAGTATATTACAGGATATTCTTTGTAATTCTAATTATTCTTATGATTTGTTATTCTGTACCAATATTTTCATGCAGAAAGGTTGTATATTCGAACACCATAATGCACCCATTTGGTAGGGAGAGCTTAAATACGCTAAACTTGCCTGTGTATGCGAAACCGAAGCAGCACAAACATTTGGAGCAAATATGCACAAATTCAAGCGACAATTAAACTGGAATCGGAAGCAAGGGTCCACAACACACAGAAATACGAACCCAGAACGCCGGTAGGTTCGGCTGCAACCGGCTCTGGAGGTCCGGGTCGGAGAGCGCGCCCCTGCCGAGCGGCCCCGGTGACGACGCCGAAGGCCGCTTCACGCGGGCCACGCGCGCCTCACCGCCACCCTGCGCACAACCCCGGTCACACCTCGCACCGAGATCACACACTTCGAAGGACCAACCCTGGGGTACCTGCGGCTAGGGCTTAACGGTCTACGAACAAGGTTTGGATGTCTAACGCAAGCCTACATCATTCAGGGGATCAATGTTAAACGGTACAGTACCAGCTTCTAGGAGGAAATCCTTGTTATTCTAGTTTGTTTACTTGGGATATTCGGGCTTCATGGTTCCTATTACAGTTTGACGAAGGGAGAATGGGTTCTTGTGTGTATATTTGGTTTTAACGGAGATAATAATTTACAAGGTAATTAACGAAACAACAAACATATTAAAACAAAACCTAAGTATTTAAAAATCAACATATCTACTTACTAATAAATCTACAATTTGAAGGGATTTTTTATGTCAAAATAAACCATATCTAAATTTCACATAATAAATAATTAACTAAAATCTGAATCACTTCCTCTATTAAAACACTATCACTGTTTAGAATGGTCTAATCTACATGTTAAACGAAAAACCATTAAAATGAATAATTCATTAAAAAACAAAACACTTATTGAATAATGAATAATTAATTCCATTTTTAAAACTGATAATTGAAATCAACTTTGCCATGATTATTCTGCGTTTATTATTCGAATACCTTTTTATTTTCGAATAATAAACGCGTAAAAAATCCATTAAAAGAATATTTTTGTAATTGTTTAATCCATTCTGAATAGTTAAAGGTGGTTACTACAGTAATATTCTAACACCATATGAACTCTACTATCAAGGCGTATGTGGACAGTGGTTGTGGTACATGCAGAAGTCATGAATGAAATACAGAAGGAAGAGATTGCCCGGTGCCCGGTGGGAAGCATCGAAATGTGTGATCGTGTTGCGACTAAAAAGCATCTATTAAAACTAAAGATTTGTACAGACGACCCGATTTATTTTTCACTTTTTTGAGCTTACAATATTTAAATTACGTTGATTAGTAGTAATTTTAATAAACGCATTCAAATCGAAGGTCAGCCAATATAGATCGTGTTAATAAAGAATATTGTATCTCATTACCCTTAAGTATAAAATTTAATATTTAATTTAGACTAAAAAGTGCAATCATATTTAGTTTACTATAAATGAAGAAATATGCATATCTATTATGAATACTTACATAATTAACATTATAACATACCATCACGCCTGTATTCCCCGAAGGGTTAGGCAGAGGTGTACTAATGTACATCGACATTTCGCCGGCATGTTTATGTCTCATGTTATAGAGGGCGAGCCTATTGCTACTAACCGGGCACAATTCCGGACTCTAAGCTGCTACTGGGAATCTCATAGAAAAACCCAATAACACTTTGTTCGACCTGGGGATCAAACCCAGGACCTCTAGCGTAGCAGTCGAGCTAAGGACCACTAGACTAATGAGGCAGTGAACATTATAACGATGTAAGTGTCTAGATTCTTTAAGTCATGACATTTAACTTCAAACCTCTATCAATTAGAAAACAATTGTTTCCACGTTCTAGTCACATTCTCCTTAATATTTAAATTAAGAGAAACTTTGGATAAAATATTTTGTGAGATTTTTTTTTATTCTGACTAAAACATAGACTGTCTCATTAGTCTAGTGGTACTGAGCGCGACTGCTACGCTAGAGGTCCTGGGTTCGATCCCCAGGTCGAGCAAAGTATTATTGGATTTTTCTATGAAATGCCCAGTAGCAGCTCGGAGTCTGGATATGTGCCCGGTTAATGGCAATAGGCTCGCCCCCTATTACGTGGGACCTAAACATACCGGCGAAATGTGGGTGTACATTAGTACACCTCTGCCTAACCCTTCGGGGAATACAGGCGTGATGGTATGTTATGTTACGTTAAAACATAAACTTCTGACTCGCGCACGAAAGGTTCCGTACCATTTATAAAAACGGCAAAACAAATCACGTTTGTCGTATGGTAGCATTTTATTATGTTTTTTTAGTATTTGCTGTTATAGCAGCAACAGAAATACATCATCTGTGAAAACTTCAACTGTCTAACTATTGCGGTTCATGAGATACAGCCCGGTGACAGAGGGACAGACAGACAGACACTTACACACAGGCTTAGTAATAGGGTCCCGTTTTTACCCTTTGGGTAAGAAACCCTGAAAACTTAGTAGTGTAAATTTACCACCGTTTCAAATTTAGAATACAAATCTTCAACTATTATATTGAGTAGGTAACTTATAATCAATTAATCGCGTCGTCTGTACACAACACATTATTTTCATTATTATTGTTGCATTTCACATAGCACAGATGCAAGATCACATAATTAAAATAAAATTTAATTTATTACCAAATAGGTTCTTTTTTTTTTCATGCTACAACAAGTTATTTCTTTTTTACCCAAATCATTGCCAAATGCACCATGTGAATTGTCAACATATAGAGATGGTGGAATATAAATAATATTTGAGTTACATATGACCAATGTAGTCTTGTGATGTAACAAGTCAATATATTTCACATTCTCCACATATATACATTAAATAAATTATAGATAAATAAGTTCGCTATCTCGTAGTGAATCGGAAAATTACCGAAATACGCGACATATTTCAAATGTGTAAAATCTTTTGAATTATTCATTAAAACAAGTAATAATTTTTGTATCCTCTTATCAAATTGACATTACGAAACTTTAATTGCTAGATCATCGTGACCGTTTTTTGAGTAGTTATTTTTATACACAAAAACTAGTAGTAGGTTTAATATAATAAACATAGACCTCATCATCATCATGATCATCATCATCAACCCATTACATTGTCCCACTGCTGGGCACGGGTCTCCTCTCAGTAGGAGAGGGATTAGGCAATACGCCACGCTCGCCTACTGCGGGTTGGCAGACTTCACACGCCGTCAAGAAAATCTCTCAGGCATGCAGGTTTCCTCACGATGTTTTCCTTCACCGTTTAAGCGCGTGATAATTAATTATTAATACGCACATGACTTCGAAAAGTCAGAGGTGCGGGCCTTGGATCCGAACTTTTGACTCGGCAGTCCAATGGTCATATCACTAGGCTATCACTGCACTAAACATAGACCTAATGTTCGAAAATCACAAACTTCAAACTCCGAGCTGCTATCGATTAATTTTAAGAAGAAATTTAATAATAGGTATGCTCACTAACATTAAAACTTATTAAATAATTACATAGTACATATTTCTTATCGTAAATGCCCTAAATATTACCTTTGTTATAAAGTTACAGTAGCTTGGTAGCCGAAAGCCCTTCAATACGCGAAAAATACACCACCCAAACCGAATTTCAGTAACAGGCTCATTTAAAACAAAATACAAACGACAGTAAACGTCCATCTGGTGTTTACTACAATCGTCCGTTTTCTTTGGTAATGATGCTGTAAATCTACCTTGAACACTTATTCGCGAGCCTTAGTTTTACAGAGTAAATAACAATTAGTGAAAAGTAATTAATTGTGCAATGAAAGATGTTTATTGTGATGTTTTTGCTTATTATTTAATGCAACAGAAAAGTCGGTTCTTAATAGACTATTTCGATATGAAACCATTAGAAATATTCAGTCGCTAAATTTTAATTGCTACACACCGTATCCTGAAGTCAACCGTTCCCAACAGCAAGGTCAACCTGCAGTACCAAGTCAAGTTTGAGAGATGGACTAGTCACCAACTCTAGAGTACCATGAGTTACGCTCAAACGTTCCTTGATGCTCATAGAAAAGACACTAGATATATATTGGTATTTCAGAGTCAACACTCCGTACTTGAAGTCCGAAGATCAATGACGCAGAAAAAATCATAAGCATAGCGTAGATAATTGTTAAGGATTCGAGATGCTAGAGATCTACTAATTGTAGCATATTGATCAGTATCAGCCATGTTGTGGAAATAGGAACCTCCTCAAGTGAATATATAAATAAACATCGTGTTCAATTTTGTTAAGACACAGTATTAATGCTCATTATTGCTCTTGGCGACATGAAGGACCAAATGTTATGATTATCCTTCTGCACTGGTCCTAATAAATTTGGTGTCTGCGCATGTCCTTTTTTTCATTCATACTCAGGTATGAATAGGTAGAGGGATTATCACAGAAGTCAGCTTCTGTGATAATCCCTCTCCTATCATATCAATCTATTTAACTTTTCGCGTTTCATCCCTTGTTATCGCATAAACGCCGCTGGCACTTTCAGACTTCCTCTGATGTGTCTACATACTCGTTCCTTATTTTGTCATTCCAGTCAGTCACTCCACACATCCAACTCAACATTTCCAAAGAGGCATCAGCTAATTTACTAACAAAAGAACAAAATTCACCATTCAACATAAAATATCTAGTTTTACTCCTACACACAATATTGTGGATGTTAAAATGTGACCTAATGGAATCATATAGCATTTCCACGCGTGGACCGGTTTCGGAAGACCATCAATGAATCGTTCGGCCGTGCCAAATGCGATGAGATACGACCGGCTCATTGAATTGCTAGACGCGGCAGCTTCCGGTCTGGCAGATTGTCTGCCACCAAGAATGGCCAACTTTGGTACCGTTATTGGTTGTATATTGAATAACTCGTGGCTAAACAACATTCGCGCGGATGGATCGCTAACGATGTGCGATTCTTATCATAGATTTTAAGCCTGAACACCTTATGCTTTGTTTTTAGTCTCATTGTTCAATTCATGTTTTCATATCATGTATATATTAGAAATATTGATCTGTGCTCTAGAGATATAATGTAAAATTTCTAACTCCAGTAGCAAAAACAACCGGGAGATAGGGATGTTCCTACTTTTAGTTGTTTGCTGTTTATATAAGGCATGTTTAGCAGATCGTTGAGGCCAGAGTAATATTCACTAATTAAATTTCGAATGTCCCGAGAGTGTTGCTTGTTATTATGCTAATCGCCGATACTGAGGAACTGCATAATGTTACATAAAATACGGATAAATAATATGAATTGGTTTACCCCTAACTACAATTCATAGCAGAGTATAATTAGGTATATGCAAATATTTACCTCAAGACGTAATTCATGGGTCAAGAAGAACCGTCAGAATATCTGATTACGTAGATACTTTAAGGATATTAATTTATATAAGTAAAGCTTTTACATGACAGAGCAATTAGGGTGAACTAGACACAGAGATTGGAGGAACAAACACAGAAAAGTATTAAAGGGGAACTCCAAGACTTATAGATCGTGTATACCTTATATAGAAATGATTGTCTAGCGCTACCGTCTAGGCAATCTTTTAAGTACTACTTGAACTCAAAGCGAAGCATCGAAAAAGGACCAAAATTAAGTTCCTACAGTACTTTCATCAATAATCGAACAACAAGACATTTACATTATTTCTCCATGTTATTTATAAGCGTTCAAGTTGTATAACAATTTATATGCGAAAAAATCCTAAGCGAATGGAATTTAGCAATCTTCATTGTAATAAAAATAGTGATGTAATACTATAAAAAAATACTGGACAATTACTTTTGTAGGTACACGGAAATTTGGGATGATAGCGTCGTGGCGACATCGGACGAAACCGGTAACAAATACATAAATTTTATTTAAAAAAAGACGGGCCGTGCCCACACTTAGCCGAATTGGTTATTATCTCATTCCATAGGTACTCATGAGATTCATTACACACTTATTGGCTAGAGAACGAATAAAACCATTTTTGTAGCTTAATAGTGATGCGGTGGTGTCGATGTCGGGCGCAGAATTGGCGTCAGTATTTGTCGATAGATCCAAAAATGCTCCCCATAAATTAATTACAAGAAAGTAAATTAAATATGCAAAGTTACAATAACGTTACCTCTCTGGACTGTATTACTAACACCACTAACAAAACAAATTGTTGTTTGTGGTGATTCATTACAATTTCATACAAAAATTTAAATTCAGCACTCAATATTACGAACTACGTGCAGTAAAAGATGGCACTAGTTGGAAAAAGAAACTGTTTTTAGTGCAAGAGGCATTGGCAGAGAACAGGGGTCCGCAGATATATTTAAAAGTGTTAAATATTACAAAAAACCAAAGGTCTAAAGACATATTTAATCGATAAAAATGCACTTGAAAACTATACCCCATCACTAGTAACAAACCAGTTTGCGCGTTAATTGCGGTACCAAATTCGTATCATAATCATTTGAATATCCGTAATTTATGACATCGGGCAACTGAGTATCATCTCAGTACAACTATGTGTGTTAATGTCCGCATACATTATGTTGGCAATCTGAACAAATGCTGTGATATTTGAATATTTGTTATAAACGTTGCTCTATCTAGCCTCGTTGGTCACATTCGTAAATTGATTATTACGAAAAATTTTCGTTCACACGATAAATATTTGGGATAGTATCCACAAAAAAATGCTAAATATTATTGCAGTTGTTATTAGAATCATTGAATTTTAATGAGATGAGGAATCACTAAGGATAGGTCCAACCACCATTTAGTAACATTAGGTTTGCGATAAGCTGATTGGTTGATTGAAGAGATATAAATACACTTCTAAAAATGCAGTGCTATACTATGCAACTGACGTCCTAATTATGGTACAGGATGGTTGCTGGAACCGTCTGACTTTAATATTGGATGACTTTCAGCTTCCTGACTCTCTCTGTCGCAGATGCCATATTATTTGCCATACAAATGTAGACAACAGAAGATTTAGGATGCCATACAAGATACGAAGATGTACTCAGACTTTGGAACAGTAAAAGATGGATAAGGGGTTGCAAAGAATGTCGCTGTTCAAAAAACTTCAAGTGAAATGAAACGATATTTATTTCTGTAAATAGATCTTTTAAGACACCTTTACAAGTCGTTTTATTTTACATATTTTTATTAACTAGATGGCGCCGACGTTTCTTATCTGAAACGTGGAAGAAATTAATTACTTCTTTCAAAGAATGCTCTTTTATTTCAACATCTAATTGACCCGAATTTAAACGTCCTGCGTACTTTCCATTTACCAACAAACACATTACCAAAAACTGCTATTCTTATCAAAATCACCATCTTTATGATTGCAACATTTCGTCCGTAGCTTATTAGCATAACATTCACTTAAGCACACATACATAAGCTAGTGGCGTCCGTCCGTAGGTGAGGTATATGGCAACAAATAATCCAAGACATTTATGTACTTTTTCTAACTGTACCGCGATTGCAGAGTGCGACATTCTACCACATTTTATATGTAAACCGGTATTGGACTTTACTAAATGTAAATTGTATGCGATGGTGCTTATTATAAAATTGTTGAGGAGTTTCCGTTCTTCGAAAGATTTCCTCAAACATCGGATTGTAAGTTGCATTTATCGAGTAATATCAAGTTGTTGTTTATAGAGGATGTTTACATGGCTTTACCATCAGAATAATAATTAATTAATGTGATAAGGAACATACATATAACGGAAATGTTACTCGATTATGATTCTTATCACAAAAAAAATGATCGGATGGCGTTATTTTCAAACACTCAAGTAAATTTCTAATAATTAATGGCACTTAATTATATACGTAACTCAATGAGCCCTGAGAAGTCGTATCAGATAAATTACCCAGTTGCAATACATACTATCACGCCTGTATTCCCAGTAGGGTTAGACAGAGGTATAATTATGTACACCCACGCTTCGCCAATATGTTTAGGTCCCATTTAATTGGGGGCGAGCCTATTCCCATTAACCGGGCAAAAATCTAGACTCAGAGCTGCTATAGAGAATTTCATAGAAAAATCTAAATCATAACACTTTGCTCGACCTGGGAATCGAATCCAGGACCTCTGGCGTAGCTGTCGCGCTTTGAACCACTACTGCAATGTGGAAATCACATTCAATACACACAGACATAAAACTCACGAATATAGCTTCAATAAAAAGACTACTTATTAAAAGGCACTCTTGTTAAATACGTTCTAACCATAATGGATTTTTGTCAGAACTCGACCGTGATCTTAAGCTGTCACTTTTAAAAAATGGATCACCATTTTGAGGAAAATTAGCTCTAAACCTGTCGATGAGTAACCAACACATGATATTAAGTACTTGTTGAACGTACCTTAATAATTTATTTCGCGGTTTATATTTCAAAATTTATGATTTAAGGATAAGCAAGATTTATGATTCAACAATGGTTTTTAAAAAGATACTCAAATGAGCAATCATTTTTAAATTCTTGAAAGGTATTTGCGTCGGAAGTAATATAAAATGTAAGGTAGGTACCCAACCCGAAGTATGGTTCATTTTTAAAATAAGTGTTGCCAATTTAATAAGGTACAAAGGTTTATACCGAGGTATAAAGAATGTGACATTAAATCGGCAACCCAAAGCTGTGGCGAATCATTTGTATCACTGGAAATTAATTTAGGTACAGAAGTTTTAAGTGAAATCAATTACAGATTGCGTCACTCACACTCACTATAGTGATGTATAATTTTTATCACCTTATATAATGATGCACAAATTATTTTGACCAATACTTGCAATAAGATTTCAGGAACATGAAGTAAATTTTTTTTTACGATATTTAATTTTTTTTTATTGTTCTGAAGGTAACACCTAGCATTTAATTAGTTCAGATGATTTTTATCTAATTTTATATGTGTAGGTAAATTTAATCTTAAATATAATACTACTGATAAATATGATACAGTTCTGTCTTGTTATATGCTGTGTCCGGTTAATAACAATAGGCTCGCCCTTTATTACATGGGCCTTAACCTTTTGGACGCCATTGTCACATATATGTGACAAACGAAATATTACCCTGAACGCCAACGTCACAAATATATGACAAAATATACGTCGCACCATATTATGAAATAAACAATTTAATCATTACTTTAGTGACTAGAGTAATTTGACAGAAAAAGTGGCCTGGCGTCAGGGGTACGGCGATACGTTTATACTCTGGCGTTCAAAAGGTTAAACATACCGGTGACCTTTGGGTAGGTATACATAAGTACATCTCTGCTTCACCCTTTGGGGACTACAGGCGTGATGTATTGAAGAACTTAAGCAGCAAGGGTGTTTGGTAAGTATAGATAATTTCGCTTCGCCATCATATTTAATTTAAAACCTAACGGTTTTTCAAGATCATAATAATATGCCAAGAACTTTGAAAACCATTTTTTGTATAACGCCCTTGTTGCACTAATTGTTTCAACAGCATAATATAAAAAGATTTACGGTATGAGTTCTTACAACAAGAAAGGATTATAATACACAGATTATAGGCACGATAAATATTACATACACATACATACTTATTGTCACGCCTGTCTCCCATGGGGGTAGGCAGAGACTATAGATTTCCACTTGCTACGATCCTGGCACACTACTTTCGCTTCATCTACATTCATTCACATTCTACATCAACCCTCGTTTGCATAGGTAGTCTGATAAAAATAGTACAAACTGCCTGTTATACGACCTACCTAATTCAAAACAATCACAGCACCAAATTCTAATTTCAAAATATCTATGCGAAACCGTCGCAGCAAAAAAAAGCATGGATCCAGCTACACGTCACAAATCAAAAGCGATTCCATTTTTAATTTCAAACGTTTTTTACGTCACTACGAGTATCATCCGTGAGTTTTTTTTTAACCGTATTTACGCCCAGGACAATGCAACGAATCATGACTTTAAAGATAAATGGAATATGAACTGAAAAAAAAAGGTCCGTGATGTCCAATTTAAAGTGGATACAGAGGGGTTTATAAAAACGAAAGTGCATACAGGTATACTATTGTTGTGTAGGGCGACAGATGTGGTAATCAATTAATGGATGCGGTATCGCATCATTTGATTTTTCTACTTTTTATCATTGTAATATTAATTGCTGTTGTTCTAAGAGCGACTGTTACACTAGAGGCCCTGGAGTCGATTTCCAAGATTAAGGTCCTAAGCAGGTCCCGCAAAGTGTTACTAACTTTTTCCATGAAATTACCAGCAGCAGCTCTAAGTTTGTATCATCATACCATCACGCCTGTATTCCCAAGCGTAAGGCAGAGGTGGAGGTACTTAACGTAACCCACAGTTCATCAGTATATTTGGCGTCGGACTTGCGATCATGTGGTTGCCGGTTCGAAACTCACCCATTGCACTACCGACGTGAACCCACTCGTAACACAAGCATTTAGCTTAGCACGAGGGGTTAACAAGATTACTAGTAATGTGTGACCCACATTGCTAGTAAGATTTTATAAAAAATTAAAAAAAAAAATTTGGTCCCATGCAAGAGCATAGTTAGTACCTTTTTTTCCAACAATATAACAATAACATAGCATAGGTACCATGAGTATTCCCGTTAGAGTTAGGCCATTGCACCACTATGTTTAGGACCCATGTGATAGGGGGCGAGTCTATTGTCATTACCTGGCACATATCCGAACTTCGAGCTGCTACTGAGAATTAAATAGAAAAACTCAATAACAGATTGCCTGACCTGGGAATTGAGCCCCAGATCTCTAGCGTAGCAGTGCTGCTTAGGACCACTAGGCTAATGAGTTTGTATTTGTGCCTGGTTAATGGCACCAATAACTTTTTGATGTTTGCTAATTAACCTTACATGCCCCAACTTTATGAGACCATAATTAGTAATGAGCTTAGTACCAGTTTACATAAGTACTCACTTGCAAGTTTTTTGTATAATGAAAAATCTTGCCAGATCTATCATTTATACCGCATCCAACGCATTGCACATCGTCTAAACCCCAACAAAAGGTAGATTCGGTAACGAGATATGATATTATTTTTTTGTTGCCGTGTCGCGGGGGTGGCCGGGGGTGTACGCGGAGGGGCGGGGGTGCAGTCAGGTGGATTCCACTTCGCAACGCATTGTCGTATTGTTAACTTATCGCGGCGTATACGATAATTTATGAAGGGTACGGCAAACGTGAGAAACTTGGGGCACTGGTCGGGATTTCGAGATGTTTAGTTAGGTGTATCGAGATTTGCCGAGGTAACGTGTTATGTATTAAATTATTAGATTTATATAAACGAAGATTGTCGGCAATGTTGGTCCTTCGGTACGGATTTTTTTTGACACGGAGCTTTGTTTCGAATAACACGTTTTGTTGTTTGTTAGCCAAAACTAGGTAAATTTCAGAGTTGATTTGCTTATTAGAACATTGGCCAGTGGTCTTATTGATGCGAAGCACTACAGAACTATTCAAACAGATTGTGTAGATTTTTTTTCGCAATCCTTACGAATTCTTTTTTGGTCATTTTCTGAACAGTTTTTCTGGACAAATAATGACTGAATTTCAATTCCCAAACGATTGCAGAGGCGTAAATGGACGGTTATATGACTAATATAATATACGTAATGCAAGTAAACCGACGCAAGCGCGTCGGTTGACAGCGGCGCGGGCGCATGCGGGGAATCTTAATATAATATCAATTTCTTTGCGTTCAACACACTTCAAATTTGCATTGCATAGGGTTGATACAAACTAAACAGTATTAAACTTGTAATTATAGCATGTATTTTTATTAAACTTACATTAACCCTAGGACATACTTGAATATCTATCTAATCGTTTCAGTCATTAAAAAAACAATGCCGAAACACATCGTCAAAATCGTCTAAAAAATCATGCATCGATACCTCCTCAGTCTAAATTATTCCTACGATCAACTACGTGACACCCAACGCAAACTATTCCCCGATCAAAACGACACGGTTCGAGATCTAAAATGGCTGGCCGATTAAAATCGTTAACTTACCCCAAGCCCCTACAATATTCAAGAAGTTACTAAAACCATTACCAAACCATTACAACAAACGGACGGGCAGCACAACCCTACAAAGCCTCAGGTACCTCTTATCGCGCCATCTTTCCACTCATATTGTTTATTTCCTTCACTCTTCTACCAAATTAAACACTCAAGTATTTAAGCAAAAATCGCCCTTACTTTCAAGACGTCACGGTTTCTACCAACTGCCTTTCAAGTTTGTAATGCGAGTACAGAACTTCATCTGTGTCGCAGCGTGACGTTTCATTAGAGCTTTGAGATTAACTTATTAAAAGCATTCGTGTTCCTTTTTCGAAATTCTTACGCTTTGAAATCAAATGCGCGCGCAAATGGATATTCAGATGGAATGACGTCATCGTATGGGTTTATAAGTGTTTGGTACATTTATTACTTTTATTAGTTATGGCAAAGTGTGTGTGGGAATTCGATTCCGTTTGGGACAGATAAGTTACCGATAATGCGCACTGGTTTTTGTTGAATACATTTCGTGTTTGTTTTTAATTTATTTAAGTGCTTAATGTTGAAAACTGTACCTAAAGACTTCAAACTTACCAAAAGAATGGTGAGGCCATCAATGATTCTAAGGAATTTACGATGGAGCCTATCCTGTCTGTACCTACTACCTACACCCGACCCTGAAAATAATAGTTGTTTAAAATTTACTAAAACCAAGGATTTGATGTCAAAATTAGAAATTTTCAACACTTAACTACCGGTACTTTGCTATTACTTTCCAGGGCTAACTGATGTTGAATAACGGCTACTTAAAACGCTAGCCAAGGGATGATCAGAAGACCTTCGGGCATCCCGCTGCAAGATGGGTCGACGACATTGTTCAAATATACGAACCTCCTCCTTTTTGAAGTCGGTTGAAAATTTACAAAATTAAATACGTAGTTGTGTAGGTTAGAAATTTGAAACAAAAGTGCGCCTCTACCAAAGTCTTGGCTGAAATAGATCCAACTTTTTTTAACCATATATCTAATCCTCTCCAATGTAAATTAAGTTTAACTTCGAAGCAACTTTCATGATAACCAAAAATCAAAGATGTGCAAAAGCAAGAGTGGTATCGTTTGAGCATGCACACCTGCCGCCGGCGACGCTTTGATCGTTAATAATAACAATTATCGCGTGCGCCCGCGACGCGCCGGAAGGTGACCCCCGGCGAGACAGTGTTGCAAGGACTGAAAACTAAATACTGCCTTGAAAAGTAAATAAAGGATTCTGATATGATTATCAGAGATTTTTCTGTTCCTCTTACACAGATTTTTCTATTACAGGGACACTAATAAATAATAAGGATTAAAATAAGAATTCTCGAAGAAAATAATTTAATAGGCTGAGCAAACGTTTAATAAATAATCATATAAATAAGTAATGTTTATAATTATATCGACTGAATTATGCAATTTATTAATCTAAATAAATGTGAATTATATACTTACTTATATAATTTCGATAAGAATCGTGTTCATGCCTATTACTTCTTAATTTATAGTAAACCATGTTAAGAGTGTCTATGGAGTTTCTTGCCGGATTCTTCTCCATGAGATCAACTTTTTGGAACCGTGCAACTAGAGTCAATAACGTTTCATAAACGCTTGTGAAAGCTTATTTGAAATAAAAACATTTGATTTGATTTGATTTGAATTGTTACATACTTTTTATTACGTAGAATTTTCGTTTAAATTGCTGTACAAATTTATTCCAATATCCATACACCTAATGGTACATCCTAAGTAATTTCATTTCCCCACACTACTGCAACCCAGCAAATCTGGTAACCCATAAAAAAATTCGCAATTGTTCCGCGCCGCCCAATGCCAAGGCCACGCAGGGCGGCGCGGGCGCAGCCGGTCTGCACTCTTTTTGTTTGTCGCGCATGCGCCCGCGCAGTCAAGGGCACGCTGACCCACTTCCTGCGCAGCCTTCGCCGCGCGAGCACGTGTCGGGAGCAGATGCTACACTTGTTTGTTTTTAATATCATTTTTATTGATAAGGACAGGTGCTGAAAATGTGGGTATGATAATTTTGATAATAAAGGAATAAGATATTGCGAATTTAGAAGAATCAATTTCAATTATTTATACCTCGAATTGGTTTAGATATCCTTCTAAACTATACCTACTAAAGAATAAAAACTGCATTGTATTGATGCCGCCGAAAATTTAACTCCTCAGAAATTCAAAAATCAATCTAAATTCAAATTTTCATCAAGCAACGTAATAATTCAATAAAAATTGTACTTTATAATATCTTCATGAAGACCTCCCTTATTAAAAAAAAATATTATCAAAGGAGTTAACTGGTTTCTTTAGTACGTCTGTGCTCAAAATAGTTTAATATACTGATGACTATAAAATATAAAAAAAAAACCACTGCATCCAACTAGATCGAAACAGTAGTTCAAAACGAACCATTCCAACATACAAACTTCAAGAAAAACCACTGCAATTAGACCTGTTTCGGTTTAGCATACAGCCATATTATAATACTAATACAAGAAGTACCAATCACACCTACATAGGTAATAAAAGTTTTAACACAGCCATATAACACGCACATAAAAAGACGGAGGAAGGCAGTAGATGGTGTAATGCCTTTCACATGAGATTAGCCACGTACTCTACCTGTTGTAAATATATTATAATAAATAAAAAATCTTACGGTAATGGTGTTTCGCAATTAGAGGCTTATGTTTTATTTCTACTCGTTCCAATCCGAGGGAACATGACGGTAAAGTTACAATAGATTTATTCTTTTGTGTAGTAAGATTTATGGGAAGAATTCAGTATATTATTGAACTGCCTCGTTGGTCTAGTGGTCCTAAAGGTGGCTGCTAAATATGCGGTAATGGGGTTGAGTCCCATTTTCATCATCATCAGACCGATGTCTGTCCACTGCTCTCTGGGCTACTCTTAACCGCTTCTTCTTTTGCACCGTCTAGCCGGGGCCGCGGTGGTCGACCAACAGTTCTACCACCAATCCTGGGGTGCCCACTCGAGGATCTTGCAACTCCACCTTCCATCTTCTCTAAGTCACACATGCCCATCTCCAGTTCGGGGTAAGAATTCTACGAGTGATGTCACTTAGGTACTACATATATATAGTTCGTATTGTTTCCGCGTTGGTCACAAGATTCCTATTTGATGTAGTAAAATGTGATTAAATTTTTCGAGCTCGGGGATTTGATGTTGTTTCCTTCACTCGGTTTTTAATATTGAGAGTAGGCAGAACATTTCTATAGCTAATCGAATTGAAATCTATTGATAGGTTACTGAACTAGGTTTGGTATATGTTAATTAGCCTAAAAATACTTATAAATTATAGAGAACATTTTTAACTGTGCCTTATTTACGCCCACGCAAGACACCCTGGTGTGATTATAATTGCATACCACAACATAGCCATCGACAATATCCGCGATATTTTATTGTTAACATCCGCATTTCTGTTCACAGCAACCTCATTTATTTTAATAAAGGTTGCTACACACTAGGACTTGTAACTTGTTTTGTCCAGTCTAGCCAGATGCGGTTGATTATCAGGATTTTTGCAATTTCTGGACAATACCGATATTCGAAGGATTGAGTGGCGGTCAGGCTTTTTGGGCTTCTGACTATCGTTAACGATTACCATAGGTGATTGTATGATAACTGGGACAGGCGGCTTTACATACTCTACAAGGCTCGAAGGTGCTTAATCTTGCAGATCTGTTCATCATCGCAGTTATAACTTAAACACGAGCCTCTAACTTGTTTCTTGCGTTTAAAAACCAGACTCCAAAAGCTACTGCTGAGATTTTCATAGCAAACTCAATAACATTTAGGTCGAACTATGAATCGAGCCCAAGGACCTCTACAGTAGGAGTCGCTTGGGTCCAATGGCACTAGAAAAAAAATCCGTGCATTTTAATATCATTCTATATGTCACCATCTGACAAGATAAAGGCATCAAGGTATTACATAACTGAATGCATATAATCCGCTTACTGCATATACCTTCATTATTTTTACATATGTTATGTTCTTTAAAATAAATGTCAAATAGGAAATAAACACCAAGTCCATTACACGTATAGATTTACAAAATTCATAAATAACAATTTCGTGTAACGGTGAAACCAATAAGCTCACGATCATCGCAAGAGGTTCGCGGTGGGACCACTAGAACAGCGATAAAGAATAAACGCAGATTGCAAAGAGATAGAAAGATTAAATTATTTAATGTACATTGCGGACAAAAACAGGACGCGAGGACTTTTGGAAGCTCACCTAGGGAGATACACTGTATTACCAAAATCTGCCGCGAAGCAATAAAGTGAATTATTAAAAGAAAAAGTTTTTTCCGGTTTCAGGGATACCTAATGTAGTGAAGTGACAAATTACTGTGGTAGGTCTCGAGTTTGAATCCAAGGCATCACTAACGTGAAATAATCATGTGCGTATTAATAATTATCACTCGCTTAACACTATAAAGAAAAAAAACTTCATGTCTGAGAGATTTTTAACGGTGTGTAGAGTTTATTAGTTCCCCACGCTGCTACGGATCTCCTTTCTAGCCTAACCCTAGCTTAGCCTAATCCCTCTCACACGGAGAGCAGACCCGTGCTCAGCAGTGACATTAAATTGGTTGATGATAATACTTACATAGAGGTCTGAGATGGTGTTATCGCGCTGGTGAAACTACTGGTGTCACGGGCGTCTCGGCTGCCACATAGCCTTAAGTCCACCTTATGTGCTATTGTTTCACATAAACTATGTATATTACTATACATAAATTTCTTGTAGGTAGGGTTTTTCTATGAAATTCCCAGTAGCAGCTTGGAGTCTGGATTTGTGCCCGGTTAATGGCAATAGGCTCGCCCCTTTTACATGGAACCTAAAACATATCGGCGGGCTCGCTCCTATTACATGGAACCTAAAACATATCGGCGAAATGTGGGTGTACATTAGTACACCTCTGCCTAACCCTTCGGGGAATACAGGCATGATGGTATGTTTTTTTGTAGGTATTGTCACTTTCCAGAAAGATACCTGTTCAAAACTAGGTTCATTATAAAAGATTCTCCAGTAAGTACATATACTCTGTATCATATATCTGCGGTGACCAGCACATCAAGTTACCACTAAATGTCAAATTTTCACAGTTTATTTTGAACTTTATCTTTAACAATTTAAGGTTTAAAATCATTTGGAGAAATTTGACAGTTTTGTATACCTTGACCTGCTGGCGACTGTACATACGTATAAGATGACATTTAAAAAATACCTATGTATTTACTTGACTAGCATACTTTATATCTTGAAGATCCAAATCGCTACACAACAAACGCGTAATCTTCTCAATCGCTGTTTTAGCGGCCATATATATTTACTTCATTTGAATAAAAAAGTACGAACAGAGTGATAGAACTATTTATATTATAATATATTTCCAGTTAAGTGTGCAACTTTCTATTGTGCTTTGGTAATTTATTTAATTTGTTCATTTTGTGGTTTATTGGTACCAATGTTGGACATAGTGAGGTTAGTTTTGGCATCATATACTTATATTTAAATTAACTCTCACACCTTTTCCCGTAAAAGCATCAGCATGACACTACCTACGTTATAATAATCTCATACATACATAATTTACAATAGAAGTAGTGTCTCGCTGGTGAATAAAATACTACTCTCCCGCAGAATATTGTGTTACGCTCGGAGAGGGAAAGGCCGGACGCCCAATTCCTTCCTCCTGTCCCTCCCTTTTCCCTGACGGTAGCAGCGGCTGATGGCAGCCTATGGCTTGCAATATTTAATTGTCTTTGATTCATACAAAAGATTACGAATACTCGACTATTAACTTTTTTTAAACTACTCCTATGCATGTGTAGTTTTTTTTTGTTTCGGATTAAACGCGAAAGGAAAATATCACAATAATATCTAATAGGTGAAGTATACAAGCCGGAACATGAACATGACTGGCACAGAATGTTTACGATCTTGAAATAGTATAAAACAAAGTCGATACCGCTGTTTGTATGCTTAGATCGTTTAAACTACCCAACTGATCTTAATGCAGTTTTCAGCAATAGATAGAGCGATTCAAGAATACGTTTTATAAAGCCGAGAAACCACGCGGACAATGCCGTGGGCGGAAAGCTAGTATACTAGAAACCGTGCGCAATTTTTATTTATTACAGAGCTTCATTTTAATTAAATCATTAACTAAATTTAATTTACATAACTCAACAGTTTTACGTAACCAATATTCTCACAGTAGTTGTCTTGCAAAACAATATTACTAAACTCATCAAATGCTCTACTTTTCTGTCCATTAAACCCGGGACGTTGGCCACAAACATTGGCTCCACACAGACGACCAACCATCAATTGGTTTCAATATGATTCTTGAATTATTCATATACCACGAAACTCACATATCTTTAGCGAAAATCTTGTTTATATGTTATTATTTTTATTGGTAATATCCTACGCGACCAACGCACCTGCCTACTCCAAATATAGGCAGGTATTACAATATGAATAACATTTTTTTCTCATAAATTACATTAGACTGTGGTGATTTGATTTTGAATTGATTTTGCATATAATATGCTGCATAAAATATGATGACCATTCAGATATTTATGGTCTTGTCTAGACTTCCACCACCACAATAACAGCTGGAGACAGTAACAGTTATTATAGATATGTAGTCATATTTTACATAAGTGTAGCGTTATATGTACTGTATGAGAAAACAGTGTATAGACAAACAAGTTTTGTAAACTTAAGAATTAGTTTTTTTTTGAAGATGTCAGTTACATTACTAATAGCTTTCATGTAAAATAGTATATGGTATTATTATCGTAGCAAGTGGAAATCTATAGTCTCTGCCTACCCCCATGGAAGACAGGCGTGACAATATGTATGTATGTATGTATGTATGTATTATTAACTATTATTAACTAATACCTAAGTTAAGTTAAATAATAGCTTCAAAAAGAAAAACTGCAACACGATAGAAACAACACACAGAAAGCTATAAAGAAAAAAAATACAAAGGACAATCAAAATCAATTCAAAAATGGAATATTTACATATAAATAAAAACTGTATTTCTGCTACAAGTTAACAACAATAGTAAAGAAATTACAAAGGACAAATTAAAAAACAGAACATTTACATGAAAATAAAGGCTGCGTACACGCACCGGCGGGGGCGCGGGCGCACGCACTCGCACGCACCTTGCTATCTTCCCACTACTGTTCGTATGCTTTCCCGCAACAAAAAACGGGAACTGGTTCACGCAGGATCCCGTTGCGTAGCGGGATCGTCGGGATCGCCGGCGTATACGCACAAACCAACACAACGTATAACCTTTGTAGGTATAGTAAGGTTGATTCAACAGTTTTAAGAATATTTATATTTGGAAAATTTGTTAATTTTAGCGGGTTGTTTGTACTAGTTATGTTGTTGTCTTTGGCGTTAATTAATGCTATCTATGAAGATAAATTTTTTTCAGTAAAAGAAAAATACTGACATCTCAGGCAGGATTTGGTTAAGTAGGTACACCGGAAGTTTTAGCCACTCAGCTACCGAGACCACAGCCTATGATATCGGATTTCCCTTCCACATTCTACGTCTTAAGATGACGTCAACAAACAGGGTTGTTTGTTCATTAAAGTCAAACGAGGAGAGACGATACCTTCTGCTGTGGTGATTGAGATAACAACTTCTTTCTTTCACTATCGTGTCATCATTGTAATGGTTGAAACTTTTTCGCTCAATTAGGAATCAATCAACTAAACACTGCAATTGTCTCCCCTTTCTCTACAGTCACGGCCTTGAGATTTGTAACATCCGCCACGACCACGTCAGATTGTAGTCCTGCTGGACTGTGCGAGCCTATGATAGTTTTCATAAGTCCGAAAAACCTGACAACCTGTTTACCATTAGGATATCGAGACACCTTTGGGTATTCAAGTTGTCAAAAAACATAACTATCGAGTATAATTGTTTTAATTTCCAATGCAATTAAATTTTTTCACTACCTAATACTTAAGCAAAAGTCGCCATTTCTAGCGACAAAGTCGCTAAATTGGCAATACTAATTAGATTCACGATGACGTCACATTTGGTCAATAGCGTTGCGTTTTACTATATTAAATTACCCTCGCATATTTTCCACTTTTAGATAATTACATACATACACTCACGCCTTTTTCCCATAGGGGTAGGCAGAAATAATAATTTAGATAATTACAATTCTTATTATTCTTAAATAATACCTCATTATGTGTTTAACTAATGATAAAGGTATAATTCTATAGCTATAAAGCTTACAAAACAAATATTTGACTTATATTTGGATCACATACATATTCCCTATTCACGCGCACATTAAATGCAGAAATGTAAGTAAACCTTTATTGTTTCAACTCCATAGTTGTTAAGTAATTTCTGCCCACATAGCCTCTCTACTGTTCCCATTAGGAATAATATTAGCGATATATTTAACACATTTGTCTCACACAACTACACCCACGTCAATATAGATAAAACTATTAACGAATCGGGTATAAAATGAATTGCGTGTAACATTTAACAAAACAAAATGTTTACGAATATTTTGATAAAGACACTTTTACAAGACAACGTTTTTCCTTACTGTCAACCTCTGAGACGAATGACCGAAAATTCAGAGAATCATTCATTTTCAAATCTGAATTCGTCTGCTATACGTGTTCTAAGAATTATTCTCAAAATAATCAAGCCAATATATGGAGTTGTACTCACTCACTAAATTACTATGCTAAGGATAAATATGCGCGCTCATTAAAATGGCGACTTAGCTTCGGATGCAATTAACTTCAAAGGCTCAAAGTTGATGTGTCGGTGCAATTACGCGCATGTGCGGCTAAATACAGTCACATGGCTTGTAAAAAGTGTACGTTAAGTCTGTAATATAAAGAGATCTTGTAGCTGCGTGCACATGTTATTTTTTCCACGGAACACCAAATCCCAGGACACTTATGGGTATTGTTCAAATGAATGTTAATAGGCCATTCAAGTATTTTAATACTTTTTTGCTTTTGATGTCCTGATTTTGATTCCCATCGAGTAGTGTTTTTCAATGACATTCTGAGCTCAGAATTTGGGTCTGTGTTCGGTTAGTGTCAATAGGCTCACCACCTATTATAGGGAACTGTAGGTGTACCTACATTAATAAACCTCTGCCTAACCCTTCGGAGAAAACAAGCGTGATGGTATGTTTTGATAGTAAAATAATATTGAAACTATTCTCGAATCCAAAATCATTCAACAATTGACTCCCAAATAAGACATTACAATAAAACATGACGATTTAACACGAAACCATTAGAATCAAGGAAACGTATGTCAAAACAACGTGTGAGTCAGAATTGTTCGCACTTGGACAACACGTCGAAATGTTATTGATCTTGAGTTCGAAGACCCGCAATAAAGACATACGAAATAATTCATAGGATAATTACTTTTAATTGGATACCCGTGTTGTATGGCCGGAATTACCCATACTATCTCGACTTTTTTCGAAATTTTACATACCTAAGCCACATAGAATAAATGTACAATCGCCAGCACATCACGTTATACAAAACTGTCAAATTTCTCCAAATGGTTTTAAACCTTAACTTGTTGATGATTAAGTTCAAAATCAACTGAGAAAATTTGACATAACGTGTATATAAGTTTGACAGAAGCTCCTTCTGTCAAACTTTGATCTCCAGTAGGGAAACAATCGGAATGTTGTATGGGTATTTAAAGTAAAATAAAGAAAGTAAATGATACCATCACGCTTAAACACTTCAGACTTCACTTCACTTCTTTAAACACTTTTGTCTAAGCCATCTAGGAAAACTCCTGGAAAGCTTAGAGACAGAAGTGTACTAAAATCCACAGTTTCATTTGTATGTTTTGGTCTTATTAATATGGGACCAGCGTTTAAATTTAATTTCTAACATACGTTTAAATTACTTTATAGTTCTTGTATGTTAACAATCTTTTGTAAAGCTTCGGAAAATTATGGGGTTTATTATCACTAACAAATTGATGTGTTTCATGTGTCTGTGTGTGTGTGTATGTAGGTAATATAACCAATAAACTCAACATTCCTTTTACAACAAAGCTTGTAAACCAAAAACGCGAAAAAATAAAACTTGGCTCAAAAAATCGTAGATGCCAATAAAATGAGTTTAATGCCCAGACATCATAAAATTATGTTATAAATACCAATTGCAAAGACACGCGGAATAAATTGCAAAGTTTAAGTGCACCTTGTAAATTATCCTAGATGGTTACTAAGGATACTATTGCAATATTTTTTATTATTATCTTTAAGATTGAAAATAACTTATTTCATGGTGAAGTGGTGGGAGTTATGGAAACCGAAGTAGACCAATGGTATTCTGTTTATTATGGTAAGAATCTCAAGTGACAGCCATGGATTTTTGCACTAAATTTAAACTCGATCTCACTCGCTCAAGGCTGGAACTCTGACGTACTCCTTGAGAAAGAAAATAAGCAGGTACAACATAAGTATTGCTCTATAACATTGCACTAAATAAGAAAAAATCATCTAAGTTACTATGACATAGTACGCACGGCTACACATCAAGCTATACAAAACCAGTTTATGCTGGACTATTATTGTATGGGAATCTTATACAATGCGAGATCAGCTTAAACTGGATTTGTATAGGTTGACCTATAGCCGTGTGTACTAGACAGTAAATTTCAAATGCTACTTTGATGCTTAAACAAAGACATACTACTATTAATCCCTTTGTGCTTAAATAATTATCGTTAGTATCGCTATACTAGTCAAAATTGTGAGCAACCGACAAGATAATCTGAAGTTATTACAGTATTAATTAAGTCAATATTAAAATACGATTGTTGGCATTTCTCGAAGGGTTCGTTTAACTCGAATAAGCCGACTACCTACAGTCTCTTGTAACATACGCACTGTCCGTGTCAAATAACCATACCACGCAAACCAAGTGCTAGTTCGTGTATTGAATTTTTGTTTCAAGATTTACATGCAAATTTAGTCATAAAATTTGTCCTACCCTTATTTCACGAAGCTTTAAAAGTTTTACCTTGATGGTTTCGGTTGGAGTCTAAAGGAATGCATCTAATTGATATCATAAATGTCTATAAATACCAATAATATTAAACGTATCAGCACATTTCAACAACAAAAGCAGACTGCGTCTGCGTAGGTAACCAGCGTCGTATAATTGTAATTAGCCATCTTAACACATATGAAAGTTCGACTAGGTAAGCTGTGAGCTTCGTGAAAAATAAACATACAGATAGAGACAGAGACAATAAACAAAACAGAATAATAGTAGATGTTTTTAGGCCTATTAAAATATGAAGAATGTTTTCTTTCTATACAGGCATTCCCAGATACTTCAAATATAAACATAAACATACCATCACGCCTGTATTCCCCGAACGGTTAGGCAGAGGTGTACTAATGTAGAGAATTGAAGCGTCGGTAGCCTAATGGCTAAGGCGTCGGACTTGCGATCATATGGTTGCCGGTTCGAACCCCACCCATTGGACTACCGACGTGAACCGACTCGTAACACAAGCATTTAGCTTAGCACGAGGGGTTAACAAGAATACTAGTAATGTGTGACCCACATTGCTAGTAAGCTTTTTATTTAAAAAAAAAAAAAAAAACATAGCAATACCCAATAACATTTTGCCCGACCTGGGGATCGAACCCAGGACCTCTAGCGTAGCAGTCGCACTTAGGACGACTAGACTAATGGGGCAGTACTATCAGCCAATAATTTCTTCCTGCCATTTGGTTGTCAAAATTTTTACATGATGCCGTCCAGTATCTTAATACTGAGTGTCAGATGACCGAACTTTCATATTCAACTATCTTAACACTATGTACCTAAATTCTATACTGAAAGTGATGATGATGATAGTAGACTACTTTTAAAAACTCATAGAACAAGAGATTTTAATTGTTAAAAATTCAGTATACCTAGTAATTATTGTGCCCTAGATTCTAAGGCGAATTGTAGGGCCTAGAACATATGTCCAACTTTTAATCAGTATAGTTATCCTTTAGTCGCCTTTTCTACCAAGTCCAAACTATCTATGTACAGATATGGTACAGCCATATGGTCATTACGCGTAAGTAACATTATTTATGGTCCATAAATCTGCGAGAGCTCATTAGGCCGTGTGTGGGCACCTTTATGGCGCGTTCGATGATCTGTTTACATTTTATATTTATTTGTTACTCGCTCGCACTAGTTATTTATGTACCAGATAACAATCTTACTGGTCTAGTTAAACCAACCACTTTGGTTTAGCATGTAATTGATATTTTATGGTGTTTTTTCAGATTATTCATTTGCTTGTGTCTTAGCAGCTATATATTATTTAATAAATAGACCGAATTGGGCCATGAAGTACTAAGCTAAAAATTGTTAGAAGGTAATTTTTATGTAGGTATAGTTTAAATGCTATAAATCTTTAAAAAATACATAAAGTGGTTTTTTTATGGTCTCGTAACTTTCATTATCATCATCTTCAACCCATAAAATCGTCCCATTAGTCTCCTTTCAGAACGAGAGGGATTAGGCTATAGTCAACGACGCTAGCTTACCGCGGGTTGATCATGCTTCGGCTAAGGAAAGTATGCAACAGTCATCAATGACGTAATTCTTTTAACAACTCTGCGTAGGCAGAGGACACGACACATACAGCCAAATACATTCCCTCTGTCTATGGCCAAAACAAATTTTCCCGCTTCAAATTACCGCGACTTAAACTTTTTGTTTTCAAACCATTAGAATATTTAAATACTTTTTGCACAAAAAAGCCGAAATAGAAAACAATGTGGGCCCGTTTTGGAGCTGCTATTATCCGAACAAGTATTTCTTTTGGATAAGGAATCGCGAATATCCCGCTACATAGTATTATAATAACTGTTAGACATTTAGGGTGAGTGGCCCTGTTGATGGCATCGAAAATAATGAAAATTTTAATGTAACTTGACGAAATCTTTATGTTTTTCAGGGATAAATTAGTTACTGAATGCAATGAATTGAAATTAAATGTAGGTATTGCGAAACTCAAATAAATAAAATTTTATTTTATTAGACTACCTATATGTTTTGCGATCTGCGAGGGGACCCGAGCCCAGCAGTGGGACAATGTAATAGGTTGATGATGATGATATTTTCAGGAAGTTATAAACAAATGATAAATATTATCTTCTGCACAAGACTTCTTGTGAAACTAAACACTGCCATATCTGTGGCTTTTATATGATTCTCAGCAATTTTGTTATCTATTTCAGTAAAGTGATTTAGCATTAGGTATTGTATTATTTTCCCCTTTGATTTTACTTAAAGTACTTTATTTATGCTAAAACGATAAAATATCCCATCTCATTATTTCATTTTCACTGTCGACAATCGGTATTTTCACCTCGGTCACCAAAAAATCAACAGTTGACTCACCGCCATTTTGGGTCGTATTTAATTGACTTAGAAAAATGCTTGGAATAATGCTCGAGTCGTCTTATTGTGTCTCCAGTGTCCATTTGAGACGCTTTGTTTCCGCGTCTTATTGAGGATAAGGGCTTGGAAGCCGTAAAGCCGATAAAATTTATAAATGAAGAGTTTGGAATCTGTAGAAGTGGCAAAAAAAATTAAGATGTTGCTTAAAATTTACGTATGTGATATATGACGTATAAACTTTTCATGGTCTTATATGTAGTTACCATGCTATATTTTTAGTAACACACACTGAATTTTTAGAAATCGGCTGATAATGTACGGTAGTTCGTTGTCAAAGGGGCTCTAAAATTAAAGTTTGTCTTATAAAAGGTTTACATGAAAGTTGCAACCTTCCTCCCAGATACAGTTAATTTACCTACTTAAGGCAATCATAGCATGTCAGGTTGTGTCCTGCTAATATGAAAAACGAGGGAAACTTGGTTTAGGCTTCTGCATTCTTCAAAGAAACAAACGCAACATGAGCCAAGAAATTGCGTGCCATATTCTCCATTCTTTTACTTTACTTTGTAAAAGCTGTATATTGTAAATAGTTTTGATAATACTTCAGTAGGCATACATAGTTGCAAAAACATTTGATGTCACACAAATGTTCGAACGCTATCTAAATAGCGCCATAAAAGGTAATTATTGCGTTATTCACTGAAATATTATGCTGTGTTTAGAACACATTTGTAATTTTACAGATATAACACGTAATTAGCGTACCACTCGTCACGCGTAACACGCAAGTGACGTCACACGCGTAATATGCAAGTGACGCCGCGTGCACAGTACTCATTTGTGACTTTACACATGTAAGAAGCACGTGACGTCAAAAGTGATACTAATAAATAGGTGACATGCCAAGAACACTATCTTGACAACATCGAATGTAAAAGCAAACACAATATACAGAAAAAATATATTACATAATAATTTAGTGAAGCCCGCTCTATTCGTCCCAAACCTATGGCCCTAAACAATAGTCGGATTCGTAACTTTTTATTCGGCAAACTGTATGCCTTCGGAATGTAGGCAGTACCGCATAATGAGGGTCCGAATCTCTAAATTTATTACGACGTCGCCAATGTTTCTCGGAAACTACTGAATTATTCGCGAGCGGCGCGGCTGTGAAGGTATGCGCCTTCGGTTCCCGGCAAGCACAGTTATGTACGATATTCTTACGTAAGGCGAAGAAAAAGTTTGACAAAGTATCGGCTATTAATTGGGTTATTATGTGCTTGGAGTTTCATCTTGTTATTTCGGGAACGGACATATTAGAAATAGCCGTACGTGAACTTCCTAGAAAATGAAGATAGATATAATGATTAATAGAACAATATCCTACTGAGAACTAGAAGTTGATCTTAATTAAATCGAGGAACAAATGCAGTCTAAAACAAAACACAAATATTCTAGACGTGAGGACCAACCCAGTTTTAAATATGGAAACTGAAAAAGTTGCGCCTTCACACGACCTTAACTTAACAAAAAAATACGACCTAAATTCCCGTAGCAAAGTTTTTACGAAATAAAATCCTTGAGGTCAGCCAATGGTGAATTTGCGAATATTAATATATTTGTCGATTTAATGACTGCCTCATTAGTCTAATGGTCCTAAGCGCGACTGCTAAGCTAGAGGTCCTGGGTTCGATCCCCGGGTCGAGCAGTGTTATTTGGTTTTTCTCTGAAATTCCCAGTAGCACTATTACATGGGACCTAAACATACCGGCGAAACGTGGGTGTACATTGGTACACCTCTGTCTAACCCTTCGGAGAATACAGGCGTGATGGTATGCATTAATATATTTCTGTAGAGTGGTCATACGGACTGCACGCACACATGAAATTACACAGTACTAAGTACCAAAGTCAAAGTCAAAATCATTTATTCGCGATAGACTACAAGTAATACTTTTTCAACATCATTTTTATAGACTGCCCCCAATATGCCCGACCCCTCCTAGTGTAGCAGGGAAGAAGCCTACACAACATAACAAAATTGCATTGCATATGCGTACACAGTTGTTTAAGTATATACATACCTACAGACATAAAACAACAGCTATAAAATAATTCGTAATTAGACTCTCATACACACTCACACGCAGACAGCGTTCTTTATACTAATGCAGCTCTACGTAACACTTAAATCCCTTCAATGTTGATACAAAATTCTTATAAAAACCGATAAGTGTGAGAGCGTGTGTCGAGGGAAGAATATAGGGAGTCCAGTATCTATGTAATAATCTGCGGCCACAGACGTCACACACAGACATGCAGACAAACAACACAGCAAAGAAATTATATCAGTGGGTCAGACGGCCTTGTGCGATTCACGGAACGGCGCGCGCGCATGACTCGCCACGCCCACCGTGACCGCCGCGGGACGGGGGGCGTGTTAATTAACGTACGTGTACTAACAAGTAATTGAAACCTAATTTTTGCGTCGATGTTAATTGTATGAACTAGACATTTATAGAAATCACAATCTATTTTTATTATTTATTAGCAATCTATATGGAAAGCATCTATATACTTAATTATAACGGTTATTATTTGACGACCTCATAAAATAGCCGCTATAGCTTAGCAATAGGCTTTTGTATAACGGGTCGGGAGTTCTATTACCGCACAGAAACATTGCCGTGAAAGTCAAAATCCTAATAAGTAAGTACTTAATATACCTATTTTAATCTTTTTAATTATGGAATTTGTATATCCCAATATTTACGTACAGGTTGGTAAACTATAATAATATTATAAGGGCAAACGCAACTCCGTATGTTACTTTTAAACGTAAAAACCGAGATGGTTATCATGCGCATTTATTTTCCTAAAAACTTATATTTTAAGAGCAGTTTACATAATTGATCGGTATATTATGACAGGTGCCAATAATCATAAATTATTTAATTCCTTATTTTTTGTTGGTAAAAACTGAAGTAAACATTTTCAGAATATTGGAGTCAGTAGCGAATGCGCAAACAGTAACCTGTTTGTTTATTTGTTATTAGTAATTCTAACTGGGTTCCTGTGATTTATGGTTTTATTTATATTAAAATTACGTAGACCCATCACTGAAATGCATCGATTTACATAAAATGGACTCTACCAGAGTCCATTTTACTTAGAAATATGATAATTTCTACTCAATAAATCATTTTAAATGATTCATATCATATTATAAATTATCTAATTTCCAATTTGAAATATCATTCGGTATAATGCAATAATATCTAATGGACAAAGAATTAATTTAATTTGTCGTAATGGATGATCAACCAATAGTGACGCTCCAATATGCACCAACAATTACGTATTTCGGTCAGAAGTAGTAGTATAGTATTTATCTAACACTTACGCGAATTTTACACATTGAAATAAAACTACTTTTTACGGATTTTATCACGATAAATTGATATTATTTATTTCCCGACGTTTCGGATCCTTTACAGCATCCATGGTCACGGGTGGACTGAGGCATTAGTCGTCCTAATGTCAAAATTACCAACAGCTACCCTACATTTTGTATAATATTATTTTGATTAAATAATATCAATATAACGCGATAAATCCGCAAAAAAAGTTTTATTTATATCACTAGTATTGAAAGTTACTTGCAAAACACAACAGCGGACACACCCTATAGAAAATTTGCCCTCCCTATTTTCAAATTCGAGGCTTATATTTTTTGAAATTTTATGATTTGGTTACTAATTAGTATCTTTCTTTAATTTACTTTTTTATATAGGTACTACACATAACACTACGCACTTAAAATAAAATCATAAATTTTTTGTTGAACAGATAATTTTGCAGGCATTAAGAATATATAATTAGGGGATAATAAATGCAAATACTATATACCTATTTGTATTTTGTTTTTTATGTATCCTTTATTGTGTCCCATTACGTGGCAAATGCTTCCACTAACTTAACGTAACATAGGTACTATCACGCCCGTATTCCCCTGAGGGATAGGCAGAGGTGTGAGTGCTAATGTTACACCCCCATTTCGCCGGTATGTTTACGTCCCATGTAATAGGCGACACGCCTGTTGCCATTAACCGGGCACAAATCCAGAGTCCAAGTTGCTACTGAGAATTTCATAGAAAAACCCAATAACGGTTTGCTCGACCTGGGGATCGAACCCAAGTCCTCTAGCGTAGCAGTCGCGATTGAGACCACTAGACCAACGAGGCAGTCTACGTAACTTTAATATAAATAAAACCATAATGCGCGAATGCTACGCTAGAGGTCCCAGGTTCGATCCCCAGGACCGTAGCAGTCGCGCTTAGGACCACTAGACTCATAAGGCAGTTTCTTACTTAACTAACTTAATCATGGTTATTATCGTCATAAAAAAAAACATTCGTTATCATCTCGCCAATATCTCCTCGGCTAATTATATATTAAATATATAATCTTAATATTTTTTTTACGACCAAAGCAATTATGAACATGCTTAAACATGTTAGTTCTCAATGACAAACGAGACTAGACATCAAGTTAAAACAAATATCTAATAGTACCTGAATTATTTCCTAATCGCCATCTAGTACTTTTATAGATGTCTGGCATATTTATTGCTATTATAATATTCGTGATACGTAAAGGAGTATACATACATACACTCACGCCTTTTTCCCATAGGGGTAGGCAGAAACTACAGAACGCCATCTGCTACGATTCTTGCATACTTATAGGAGGGTAAAGAAGTAATCTATGGGTATACAAGGGACTTCGACGCACAACCTCTCACCATGAATTCAGTACACGATTCTGGACCCCCTTGCGATAATAATTTTTCGTCGGGTATTAAAAAATCTGCTTTTTTCTACAAAAGTGCAATGACTGCGCGGTCGAAATGTATGAAACAGCAGCTTTTTTTTTTATAACCGTCGAAGAATCTGTAGTCGGGTTGGTCTTAAAACATGTACAGAATTCATAGTAAGCGGTTGTGCGTCGATGTCCCTTACAGTCCCTTCCACTTTGTAAATTACTTATATATTCAACTAAAGAAAGGTGAACTAGACTGCCTCGTTGGTCTAGTGGTCACAATCGCGATTGCTACGCCAGAGGTCTTGGGTTCGATCCCCAGGTCGAGCAAAGTGTTATTGGGTTTTTCTATGAAATTCTCAGTAGCAGCTCGGAGTCTGGATTTGTGCCCGGTGAATGGCAATAGGCTCGCCACCTATTACATGGGACCTAAAACATACCGGCGAACGGTGGGTGTACATTAAGTACACCTCTGCCTAACCCTTCGGGGAATACAGGCGTGATGGTATGTTATGTTATGTTAGAAAGGTGAAGACGGCCTCTAATAAGGTAACCTCGCAAATCTCAGAAACTTACAAAGAATAAAAACAAAAACCCAAAAAATATCCATTAATCTATTATAAATACCAAAACTAAGCCTTAAAGAATTCGCCCGCGCATTACCTTAGTGTGTGGGTGTCGCGAAATGGCCACTAAATAACACCAGCATTTATAGACGCGTATAATTCTAATTGTAAATCCGTTTGTTTGTCAATTAAAAACAAACGGAACAGATTGATATCGCGTGCGTGGACGCAATTTGGACATGATGTTCGCTCGTGCCAATTCTGGGAACCCGTAGTATAATGGATGTTCTAACTACAAACAATAGACGATCGTTGCAAAAAATGGCGTAATTGCACTTTATTTATTCAAATTGTTGTTTTCGATGTTGCCTGTGAGTTTTGGGCTTATTTATTTTATTAACTCAATTTTACGTTTATGTGAACTGTTAAACAACTATTGTCTTACTGGTAACTCTTCACCTAATTCGCCGATGTAGGTAGGTTAGGTAATAAAATAACATAAATTCAAATGTTTTAAATACTTATCTTTTCTCTATTCAGTCAGCAATAATGGGAAAACCACCTTAACGTCTATCTGTATAAAATCTTTTATTTTATAAGTCACTTTCATTTTTGATACAGCCAAAGATCACATTATATATATGTAGGGCGGGCCTTTTTTATTTTGTAACAGATAATTATTAAATTACTGAAGTGTATATAAAGATTTTAAGAATGGCCCTACCGCGCAATGAGAGGTCAGCTTACACGGGGAAGTCATAGCTTGGTGTGTAGCCGAACGTACCTATATTACTAGTTCTTTGAATTTAATAATAACTAGAATGTACAGCATTCGAGTATGACAGCTTAATTTCAATATACACATGATATAATTGTCTGTCTACAAAAACTAAGTACCGACGTGTTTAGTGTATTATAAATAGCTAAAGATTAAATTATATCTAGCATAATATAATTAATAGTTTAGAGAAGGTAATAGCATAAGTTTGTAGATTATTTACTGCTTAGTTCGTTTTGGTTGTCTGTTCGGGACAGAAGGACCAAGTCCTTCTAGAGCCAAGTATCCTATGGTGTTGAAACTTCAGGTAGAAAGGTATATTCTGTTTTTCTTTTGCGTATAAGAGCCCTATCTATCAACGCGGTTTTCGGAGACATACGTATCATACTTCGTTGCTGCTAAGGCGAATATAAACTTAGTTACTAACTAACAAAGTGTAAAGTTAAATATTTGACAGTATTTATAGATATGTGATGTTTGATTACATTAGAAGAGCTCTTTTTCTGAATATTATATTTTATCATACAAAATATCATAATAGTCATACTTACACTATTTATTCTAACCGATGGAGTTTAATAATTAAGGAATATATTTTTTGAGTAAATCAAGATATTACCAAAGTCTGATCGATGTAATTAATAGCTTTGACTTACATTACGCGATGACCTTTGATATCTTAATATCAGGCGATTTTTCTTACATTTCTATGTGAATTAATGTTAGTTACCTGTGGGTGGTTGCGGTGATGGCGCGGTGGGTCGCGGGGATCCGGCGCGCGCGCCGCGCTCATGCCTCAGCGCCGCCGGCGCATGCCCCCCACGGCACCGCCGCCGCTCTGCACGCAAACAATTTACTATTATTGGCAAGAATTATATTTTATCATTATCATCATCAGCACTCGTCCACTGCTAGACGTAGGCCACACAGCCCGATCTTCGGCTAATTTGTCTAGCCTAAATCAAGCCAAAAAAAAAGTTTTTTCCCAATTAAAAATATAACAGGAACGAACTATGGCAATCAAAGAGAAGGATGCCACGCTACACAGTAAATAATACCATCCCTTTCTGAAAATCTTAAAAGCATCGATTTCACAGGCACGCGTTATTCGATTAATCCCATACATTTTCATATTTTTGAGAAGTGTTCATGCTAATGGAATTTCGTAGATAAATCTAATAAAACTCGTGTAGCGGTTTTGCAGAGACTGACGTTTATTATTTTAAAGCTTAGGTTGACACATACAATGGCAGGTGGCGCTAGTGTAACAAATTATTTTTATACTACCATAGAGTCCAAATTGGAACAATGTTTAATTCAAAATAACACCCCCACTTATAAAAATAATAACTACATTAAAGTTACACAGTTTTAGAACAATATATAAAATTATATTTTACTATTTTCTAAACATATATTTATACATATTTTATTTGTGTCAACCCTATACCATTTATGAATTTATAATGTTTTACATGACAAAGACTTTTGGTTAACACATCAGCTGGCATATCGTTAGTAGGCAAATAAGATATTTGTACTAAATTTTTAGTGACACATTCTCTAATGAAATGATGCCGAACATCAATGTGTTTTGTTCTTCTATGGTATAAAGGATTAGATGCTAACTTTTGTGAACTTTGGTTATCATTTAATAAAGTAACTGGTACATTTTCAATTTTAGTTTTCATTATTTCACAAACAAGATTTTTTAAGTAAATTGCTTCCTTACATGCTTCTGATAGGGCCATGTACTCAGCCTCGGTGCTGGACAAGGCAACTGTTTTTTGTTTCCTACACTCATATGATATTGCACATCCAGACATCTTAAAAACAAAACCCGTATATGACCTTCTGTCAATTGAGCATGATGCCCAATCAGCATCAACATACCCTATTAAATTACAATTACTTTTGACATATTTTAATCCATAATGTTTAGTTTTATTCAAATATTTCAAGACCCGTTTTAGATGTTTCCAATGAATCTCACTGTAACAATTATTATATTGACTTAGAAAACTAACTGCAAAAGCAATATCTGGTCTTGTGAGTACACATAAGTACATTAAAGCACCTAACAATTGTTGGTAAGGATATTGCTGAGAAATAGTTGTAGCCTTTTCTAACTTTAAATTATTTTCCATCGGAGTGTTTGAACTCTTACTGTTATACATATTAAATCTTTTCAAAATTGTATCAACAAAGTCCTTCTGATCAATAGAAATAGAGTCATTATTTACTGTTACATTCATACCAAGACATTTTTTTATTTGGCCTAGATTTTTTATGTTAAATTTTGCTTTTAATTCACTTTTTAAGTTCTCACAAGTTTCCTTACTGTTATAAAAGACAAAAAAATCATCAACGAACAGAGCAATATAAATTTTGATATTTCCATCACATTTCATAAATAAACACGGTTCATACTGAGACTTGGTATACCCTAATTCTAGCAATAATTCCTCAACTCTTTGGTACCAAGCTCTGGCAGACTGTTTTAGTCCATATATCGCCCTTTTGAGTTTCAAGACTTTATTCTCACAATTAGCAAAGTTTGAACAAGCTGGTATTTCCATGAAAATAGTCTCATTTAACAGACCATTCAGAAATGCAGTAGGGACATCAAGGTGAACAATATGTAAGTTTTGGTCGACACTTAGTGCAAATAATAACCTCAAAGTGGAATACCTGAGAACTGGTGAGAAGGTTTCCTTAAAGTCTGTACCTTTCTTCTGACTGAATCCCTTCGCAACTAGCCTCGCTCTGTACCGCACTTCACTTTCACTATTGAGTTTTCTTTTAAATACCCACTTGCACTTCACTACTGTTTTATTCACTGGTCTGTCCACTAACTCCCACGCATCTCGGTCACTGAATGATTGCAATTCTTCTCTGATTGCTTTCTGCCACTGCTCCTTTTCTGGTCCATTCACGGCGTCATTCAGGGTTATTTCTTCTTCAGAGAAGTCCTCCATAACACACAAGTTTGCATAGCCATAATAATCTGGTTTCGTTCGAGTACGTTTCTGTGACATTTCAGTGTTTTGTTGCTGAGAACTAACCTCTCTGTCTTCTGACGTCAATGTCATTGACTCATGGTAGCTGTCCTCCGAGTCACTCAACTCTTCTACTGGAACATAGGTTTCGTCATGTTCATCAATCTGCTCATCACTTTCAGCTTCTTGACTTGATAAATCCTGAACATTTTCTGACTGTTTTTCCCCCACTGAATCCTGTATGTCACTCTTGTCTTGTATAGTAATCTGAGATGTCATACTGTCACATTCTTTTTCCATTATTATGACGTCCCTTGCAACTGTCACTGCTTTTGTCATGGGATCATATAGCCTATAGCCTTTAGTGTTGTCAGCATAACCAACAAGAAAAAGTTTCTTTGCCTTCTTATCCCATTTAAGACGTCTTTCCTTTGGGATGTGTGTCATGGCTATGCTGCCGAAGACTCTGATATGGCTCACATCTGGCTTATTTCCCATCCATAATTCAAATGGAGTTTTCTGATGAATTCCTGCTGCAGGAGATCTGTTTTTTAAGTATACTGCAGTATGAACTGCCTCTGCCCATAACCCCTTTTTAAACTGGGCATCTGATAGCAGGCATCTGGCTTTTTCTACTACAGATCTATTGTATCTTTCACAAAGCCCATTTTGTTGAGGGGTATATGGGTTTGTTTTCTGATGTACTATGCCACACTGCTTCATATAATTCTCCATAACTGCTGAACAAAATTCGCCTCCGTTATCAGTTCTTAAAATCTTTATTTTTGTTGATTTCTGATTTTCCACTAAGTTTTTGTACTGCTTGAAGTAGGTGAATGTCTCATCTTTAGATTTGAGAAAGTACACATGTGCCATTCGACTGTAATCATCCACGAATAATAGGAAGTATTTGGCCATACCAAGCGACTTAGTTTCCATAGGCCCACACAGGTCTGCATGTACCAGATTCAAAACCTCCTTGCTTCTCGACAAGCTGGTGGGAAAGGGGAGTCTAGTTTGCTTTCCCTCGCAGCAAACTGTGCAATTACTTTTGTCAAATTCTGCCTTATCTTGGAAATTTAAGCCCTCCACAGCACCATTTCTCATGGCGTTCAGGTCACTTTTGTTAATGTGGCCAAGACGCCGATGCCAAGTCTTGCTGGAAGTTACTGCCATTGCTGCTAGAAGCTCTTCCGACTTTACAATGTTTAACTTGTACACACCATTCACTTGGTTTGCTTCTCCAATACAATCATTTTGCTGATTGTAAATGTGACACATATTTTTGTTGAAAATGACTCTGTTGCCACTGGCTATGATCTTGCTCACGGATAGCAGGTTTGTAGTTAGGTTATGTATGCACAAAACATTGTTTACTTTTATGTTAAACTCTGAATCTCCAACACATGTTGTTATCTGCAGATCTCCAGAACATAAAACCGGCACTTTTTCTTTATTTGCCACTACAATGTCTCGAGTTTCTGTATTGTACGAAATATTTGCCAACAAACTTTTGTTTGATTCGGATATCAAATGAGTGCTCGCGCCCGAGTCCACATACCAGTCTTCGTCACTAAATTCACCAGTCAAAAACATTGCACTGAATGCGTTCATTTGTTTTTCGTTATGTGTACTCGCATTCGTATTATAAGATCGGCACTGATTTTTATAGTGACCAGTTCTTTTGCACTTATAACACTTGATATTTTTTCCCGACTTGTTAGTTTCACTGACGTAACCTTGACCGCCGCCATTTGCTTTTTCTTTGCTTTTATGGCGCACGTTTTGATGATATGCACTTTTGGCAATAAAAGCACCCTCGGACTTTGTAATTTCAGAATCTGCACTCATATCCAATAGTTTCGTCTTTATAGCGTCTGCACTAATGTTCATCCCCGAGTGCTCAATGGCCATAATCATAGGCGCGTACTTTTCTGGCAATCCGGCCAACAGGAGGGACCCTATCCACTCATCGTTGATTTCAAAGCCTGTGCCTTTAGCTTTTGTGCCGTATCCACTAACTGTGTCACGTACGCGGTCATTGAGTCGCAACTTTCAAGACGAATAGAGATCAAGCTTCTGAGTAGGCTGATGCGGCGGGTGAAGCCAGTATCGTCGAATAACGACTTCAACTTTTTCCATAAGCTATGCACCGTAGTTTCACTCTTGATGTGTACATATAGTGATGGATCAATGGTCATCACCATCTTAGCTTTAGCCTTATTGTTATCTTGCGCGCTTAATCCTTCGCTGTTGCTGATATCAATGCCTTCGAGGATGAGGAAATTTTCCACTGCGAACGCCCAATCATCGTAATTGTCCCTTCCCTTGAGCTTTGGGACATTCATAGAATAATTTCCTGCCATCATCACTGTGCTGTACAAAGATCACTAACTATTTTTTACTTTACGCGGGACTGGGCCCATAACCTAATAAAACTCGTGTAGCGGTTTTGCAGAGACTGACGTTTATTATTTTAAAGCTTAGGTTGACACATACAATGGCAGGTGGCGCTAGTGTAACAAATTATTTTTATACTACCATAGAGTCCAAATTGGAACAATGTTTAATTCAAAATAACAAAATCATCATTACCTATTGGTATTTAGATCTAATTTTGGTTAGCACTTAACATGTGGTCAGTAAGTAGGTTAACAATACCTACTAGCATTAATTATAGCGGTATAGATGCGCGACAGACTTAATCGATTCGAACGTCACGTCGCCCGAAAAATAATTATTCGAAACTTGATTTTACGACACGAACTTTATTGATCGATACTCGTACTGGTTAGAATCGGACAATGTGTAGACATAGTCACCTTATATAAACGGAAAGATACTTTGTATTCAACAGGCTTTAGTTTTAATAACTACAAATTAAATTCATTAAATTTATCATACAGCATTATGACACTGTCTACCAAAAAAATTAATTCCAAAATTATTATCTACATAATAAAAATATATTATTTATATGAAAATTATGCGATTAGTCTATTCGATAGGTCTTAAATCGCATAAATTTCCTCGAAATGCCTATAAAGCACGTCCCGGAGTGTCGAACGTTACAAAATGAACTTTCTCAACACACTCACAGTCCCACACTATTGCTAAATCTAATAATAATAAAAGAAAGTAAACATTTTAAACATGGAAGAAATAATTTATTGTACGTAATTCATTGAGGCAAAGGGTAAAAACACCTGTTTGCGGCTATTGTTTAATTGAAAACTTGTAAGAACTTTCTGAGCTGAAAATAACTTTTTTGGCTAATCCATAGAATTGTCCTTTAAAATATTCTATAGGTATGTAAGAGTTTTTATTACAGAAATAAAAACATCAAACATAACAACGTCATGAACGGCAAATCGGTCATGTTTTCTTAAATACAGGTTTTTGTTTCGGGTTAACATAAATACGTCGTTTAAATAACTTAGTATGTAGACTGTCCAGTGTATACATAATAATTTGTGTTTCAAAAGTTATATATTTTTCTTATATTTTAACTCATTATGTGATATATTATAGAGCGTTCTTCCACTCTCCTACTTGTAAAATGTTTGCTATGTTCTTTGCTAATTACCTATTCCTATTTATATCTATTTATTATACACACCATTCAGTTATTAAGCATTCTATAATTTACACATAGTATATGTATATTTAGGAATGATAAATAATATGAATAAACATACTGAATGGATAAATAACATGAATGAACACAAATCAAAGTTCGTGTTCATTCATATTATTAATTAATTCACTATTTAAGTTTTGGGTAGCTAGGGTTTAATTTATAAAATACTATAAATTGTTTATTAAATTCTAAAGCAATACCCAGCAAGGCTGCATGGAAAATGTGAAAAAAATAATTTCCCCAAAAACAAACTACATATTATCCGAACGCATTCAGAACCGAATCTTCTAACAATTTTATCTATCAACAGCCGATAACAGTGAACATCACCTCAGCATGTCGTCCGCACTGCGTATCGTCCGCGGGGACAGAGGTCATGCGACGCACTGCGTTCGAAAGTTGTTTGTCCGCTTATCCGTCCGTATGTCCCCGGTCACAGAATTCACGTTAATTCGAGTTATACGCTACCATGTGATTAATATCGGACGGCCATTGATAACGGACCCTTAGGCCCTTGACCTCATGACGAATATTTATCGCATACATATTTTTTTTCTATTAGTTTTTTGATTAAAAATGTTTCTAGTAGTAATTTGTTTAATGAAGTGTCAGCGGTACGATTCGCATGTAAAAAACAAGATTGTTTATTGACAAAAACATTCGAAATACCTTTTCAATATTTAATTTAAAATAGCTTTTAATACAGGTAGTACAAATAATAGGCATGAACGAAATGACCACACACATTCCATGTTCAAAATTAAAACATCGATTCTATTAAATATTCAAAATGGCTCATTCTATTTTCAAATCCATCCTTTTCACACCCGCTGAGAGCTTTCAACTGTCACTATGACAGCTTCTGTTGACCAGCGGTTTAAGGCCTCTTCGGTCCCGGTACAAACGAAGTAAACAAGACGGTTCAAGGTGTAAATAGTAGACTGAAAGGGGTCTGTATAAAATGGGCCGCTACTGCAGCGCCTCCCGCAGGCTTTTATGTAAATTGGTCAAGGTCGGTAAGGTGCTCCACAATAGATGCTCACAAAGGTGATTAATTAAGTGTAAATAATTATATTGATTTTTCTATAAAAAGGATATAAGCATGCTCCGCGTCGAAGACAATGGATATAATTAAAATATTGCATACATTTTTGAAGTAGAAGCTCTAACGTAGGTATTAGATACGTTTTCATCCCAGATACGTTCAGAAAAAATGTCTTAAACATTTTACAAACTAGAAACTAAAATGGTAAAATTAGTATTTATTTTCCAATATCACGCAAAAAACAAAACTGTATGTATTTCCGTGTTGCAGTTTAATAGAAAATTACGGATAATAATAACTCGTATGACGCAAAGCAGTCGTGCAGTGAGCATGCGCCCCAGGAACCTTCCTCTAATTGTATTAATTTTCTTTTCTTGGAATGTTAGCCTTTGTATATATTTAATAAAAACACTTACGCTTTACCACACCCGATGATCCAATTATGTCATCTGTCATCCATTGATGAGAAAATTCATTCACCTTAGGTACCTATACACTTTAAGGGCTGACATCACAAAGCTTAAAGTACGACGGAGTTTTCTCGGAAAAAGGGGAAAATCTCACAAAATCTATGAGGTAGAACTTGCACGTGATGTTAAAGGGGTAATTTCAGCTGAAAATAGCTCAAAACTGGCGCATTCAAGCCAAAATATGGATCGGACTACCCTCAAGCATAAATGGTTTCATACTTACACAACACACAATGTTATGCCCAGTTTTCACTAATACAATCCACTATTTATAACGAATGCACAGTACAGTACAACACACGCAAGATTAATATGCACTTTTCTTATGAATTTTCGCAATTTTCAGGGAGGCCTGAAGGCTGCAGAGCCGTATCACAGTGACATTTGTCATGTGCGGCGCGCATTCGGGCTACTTCGGCATGTATCGGGACCAATCGGGTGTTTTCGGCGGATTCCGCGATAGTTCGGGGCAGTTCGTGCGGTATTGATCGGGTGCTGTCGGTCGGCGCCCGGCCGCCGGTCGCCGGTGGCGCCCCCTCACGGCGCTAATGAAAGCTGATGGCCATCCATTATTTAGCAGCCTCCAAGACTGTGCGGTACGCGAAAATTAATGGCGAATTTATTGATTTATTGCAAGCGAAATTAAAGATTGATTGGTTAAGTGAGTTTCCCTGGACTGATGACGATTAATCTGATCGCTGCTAAGTAGTCGTCACATTAGTGCTGCGGATGTTTTTATACCTGACAGATAGTATTTATGCATAATATCAATAACCTATGAATGCACTGTACTTAATCTATAGTCTCCGCGCTACTAATAAGAAATATCTATTAAAACAGGAAAAAAAAAATTAAACTTTTCTATCTTATAAAATTGTAAAAAATACCTGCTTCATCATCATCATCAGCCTACTCGTCCACTGCTGGACGTAGGCCTCCCCTAGTGAACGCCACAGAGCCCGATCTTCGGCTTTCCTCATCCAGTCATTGCCAGCTGCTTTCCGCAAGTCGCTGGCCGGCGAGTGGCTTGTTATTTTTTCAATAAACGACTTTTATTTGATTTTGTTTTTTATTTTGTTATTTTCAATCAATTCAATTCCATCCACTACCCTACAAATTTCTTTTTTTTTTCTATTGCTCCGTACCAGTCTAGCACATGTTTTGTGTGTCTCAGTCTTTACAGTTCACCTGTTGACAAACTATGACATCAATACTGCAACCACTAAAGAATAAGATTTGTATGACAACGGGATTTATCATAATACTAATATTTTCCTAACTACTTATGTTTGTTCCAGTGAAATCAGACGCTACTGATTATCAATCTAAATAATACTCATATAATAAAGCTGAAGAGTTTGTTTGTTTCTTTGAAAGCGCTAATGTCTGGACCTATCAGTCGGATTTGAAAAAAATATTTTGATACAATTAAGCGGCGGTAGCCTAATGGCCAGGGCGTCGGACTTGCGATCATGTGGTTGCCGGTTCGAAACTCACCCATTGCACTACCGACGTGAACCCACTCGTAATACAAGCATTTAGCTTAGTACGAGGGGTTAACAAGATTACTAGTAATGAGGGACCCACATTCCTAGTAAGCTTTAAAAAAAAAATGATAGCCATAGCCATGACGAATGCTAAAGGCTATCTAGCATGACGCTATCTACGATCCTTGGGAGCGGGGTAAAGCGGGTGACACAGCTAGTATTTAATACGCAGACCTTCCCAAAATAATTTCTAGGCATTATTAATATCCTAAATACAAACTGACTGAAGTCTTTTTGTGCTTCTGACTACTATAGGACGACTGTATGTATGACAACCAAAGCCGACGTCTTCACATGCTCTCCGAGGCGCGGAGGAGTCTCGATGTGATAGGTAAATGGTTACCCATCGACAAACTGACCTGCAGCAAGAGCAACTGAACCGTGCAGATCGATTCATCATCAAAGATAAATCTTAGCCACAAGCCACGCTGCAACAGAGTTAATAATGGGCTACTAAATATCTTTATAACACCATTTATTTTCAAATACAGGAGTTTCATTATTGCACTCCACATTTTCAAAGTTAAGATGACTCTTCCTTATCACAAAGACATTAAGGTCGAAATTCAGTGAACTACCAACGTCCTTCACCCATCTACCTAGGGTGAGCAGTAATACGGTTTCAGAAGTTGATCATTAATGTAGACGGGTGTGCGTTTACTTTTTTGTTAATAAGGAATTTAGCTAATTAAAAGTTCCTAGCGAAAGTTTCAGTGACGCCACCCCTGAAACGTGTGTAAAGAACTACAAAGCAAACTTGAAGGGAGAACGGCGTGTATTTCTATCTCCTTCTCATGTCTTTGAATCTTTCTGTTTAACCTCTTTGATGACTGGAGTATGAATATCTGAATCATCATTATTATCTTCCTTGCAGTATTCTATACATATAATAAAATTGTAACAGGTCGATGTCTGTACATTATAGATATGGAAGAAAAACTAATATGAGAGTCATATAGTCAAAGCAAAAATTTTTTTAAAGTAATTTTTGCATTCTGCTGACAGTCACCAAAACGCCCGCCCTTCTATCCTATCTTTCTATGCTTCCTTCTATTAAAGCAAGACGCCAAAACATTTTGTCTGTCTGTCTGTTTGTTTGTTTGTACACGCATCATGCAAAAACTATTAACTAACGAGATTGTCACTATTGTACTGCTTCTTCTTCGTGTCGAGGGCACGTATTAAAAAAATATATATAATAATAAAATAGCTGGAGGTCTAACTTAAAATATGACTATCTTTTTGTATTTTTAGACATTCTCGATGCAAAGATTATGAAGTTATTTTAGTGAAGAAAAATCTTTAATAAAGTTATAATTTTGAACCTAACTATAAAAAAAAACACAAAAATAACCCACCCATGATAAGGTGGGTACTTGAATGCATGAATTAATCTTTATTTGCAATACGTATTGGTACACCTCGGTTTTGATTAAATACTTCGATCCAAAACACTTAGTCATAGTAGTGACATGCATATATTAAGTTGTACATAATTATATACTTAACAAAAATATTCACATAGGTATAACCCAGTACAATATTATGTAAAAAATAAGGCTGTATAAAATAAATCACCGCCTCAAAAAAAAAACAAATCAAAACAAAATCGCCTAATAGCATCCCTAGTACATCGGTGCGTTATCGATGAGCTAACGCTCCGCCGACGTCGGCGGCAGATCGAGTGCACTTGTTTTTCACTGTCTGTGGGGCTAATTGCGCCATTTTTCATTTGCGGCCCTTCCGCGCCCCCTTCCACCCCCTGTGGGGGCTGACCACCCCGTGACCAGACTTGGCTATTCTTGGCTACTGCGTGTTTCGTAAATGGATGCGTAAAATGTTAGGTTCGGGTCGGTTGACGTGGTGATGATCTGTTGTGATAATAAGTAGGGCTGGCCTGTATATTATGATTTTGAATGAGTGCAATCTTCGAATCAAGATTTATGATGGATAGATGGATGCTACTTAGCCCTTCAAGTAAGAAGCTAGCTACATATGATATTACTGATACAATCCAAAATCTATTGTATGTTTTGTACACCAGGAATAACTACGGGTTTTGCTGAAATAAAAGTTGTTCTTGATATTTTAAAACTAGGTATAGCTACGAATACGTCTACAATATTAAATTCACAACATTATTATTGCTATAAATTAACAAAAAAAAAACGACTTATAATGATCCGAATAATATTGACTGTCTTAAATAGATACTTATTAGTATGATCATTACTTTAGATTAACAAAGAGTATTATTATAAAAGTAGTAAAAGAACTTAAATGCAGAATGTGTCAGTTTTCAAGTTATATATCTTCCAATTATCTTATTAGTTCAATTAAGAACAGATTTCGCGTGTAAAACTTTGTAAATAAGGAAATTTGATACTTTCTTCGATTCTGAGATGAGTGACCAACTAAATATGGTAATTAATTCTAGTGCTAGTAATTGTGTCACTCATTTCAAACCAGACTTAGGTGATTAGGTAGCCAAATTGACTTCAATAAAAACGTTTTGCATTTCCATATTGATCCGGATCCTTACTAAATGACAACGACCATAGATTGAGGAGATTAATTTATTACTCTTAAGTTGGGATTCGGGGCACGCATCTCTGATTTTTCTAATCCAAGATAAGAGGGATAAATCACAGTACCTATACCACTCTAAAATGACGTGTCAAGTCTGCTTGTTTTGGTGGAAAAAATCTACGCCAATTCTAAAAAACTCCATAACTACCGGTAGTTTTGAAGCAATTTCCAATTCCGGCGGGCAGAAATATTTTATAAATTTAATTATATTACAAATTTACAATTCATGAATACCAATACTGATAGTAAAATGGGCTGCATGAAAAGACGAGATAAGGTGACATGACAGCATCCATTTTTTCAATAACTTGGGGAAAATTCTCATAGAATGTCACACTCGGGTAACTCCTTTCTACTAAAACTTCAGTTTCCTAACCTGTCCTACACTAACTGAGGTATTACCCGAATTATCTTCTGAGCACACGCATATAGAATCATTTGCTGGTTAGGCTCTAGATTCCAAAGCTCATCTACCCGCAGGCCACTGCTCGTGCTGTGCTAGGGCTCTTTCAGAGCCTTCCAGCGTCCAGCAATAGTTCTGTATCTAAAGACCAAGATCCGGGTTCAAAGACCTAATGTTCTCCGATGTATATTCTATGTCTATGTCGTATCTAATTTTGTCTTGAATATATCGATATCAATTTTCCATCCGACAGGTTTAGTCGTGCAATTCACTTAGAGTAAAAGGATTTAGTAAGGGCTAGACTGAAATCGATTAGTCTGTACTTTGGTGCTACAGGTATAAAATTCATTTCGAAAAATATTGATTTATTTAATAGACTAGCCACCAGATAGGTTAAAGACATTACAGTTTACGAAACAAAGGCCTTATAAATAGTACTGAAAGTTCAGGAAAACCCATAAAATATTGAAGACCAAGGAAAAAAATGCTAGAGAAAGGGCTATACCCACTGCAGAAAATAAATGTAAGTATTTCTTAAGAAATATGCTTAACTCAAAATTGTAAAACAAATTGGTTACGTAAGTTCAAAGACGAACTATCAGAGACGAAATCAAGAAACACCAAAAATGCAGTTGAATATCTAATAAAACGGTACATACCTTCTCGACTAAATAAGGTATATTAAGATAAGTTTTAATAGATTAGATACTTAACAATTAAGAGTCCGATATTAGTCTCGTGCGTCGGTACATCAATGCAATGTCATTAAAATGAAATAATGTTAATGAATGAGCGCCGACCAAACATATCGCACCGGATACATATCTCAGCGTTTTATGTTACCATCTAATTGGTCATACTGGTTGTAGGCCAGGAGACAGCTGCCACTGTGAACGCGACGTCTAGAATCAAAGGCACTGTAGAAGCTCCAAAGATTTGCACACAAATTGCTTTAATTTTCATTTTGTAGCAGGACATTAGCGTATTAAAAAAAAATTATTGAGTCTTTTTGAATTAAATTTAAGCTCATAAATACCTTTGATCAATGTATGTACATGCGGCGATGGGAACAGTAGCTGATCGGTTCGCTTCTACGCTATTATGTACAGGTACATGAGTTCATTTTCCACACGTGAAAAATATTTGTTTGGTCTATTTAAATGTGTATCACCTATGTGACAATTTGCGTTTCTAAGCTCATCCACAATACAGGAAGAAATCCAAGTAAGACAGTTTCTCAAAACGAATCACAACAATGTTGTAAAATTATCTTAATATAAGTACTTAATAATTATTATCAATGTTCACGCACCTCTAGTCTTTCTGCTGGTTGCTTTGCAATATTGCAAGAATAAAAAAATATTCGATGATGATATTTTTTTATTTTATTTTCAATATTTTTAGTCTAGTCGTCTATCTCCTGGCCTACACGGCCGTCTCCTAGAGCGACCTATCGAGTCGCGGTAACTTTCCAATATTGTGCCGGTAACGGTTCAATGGACATAATTAGTGACGTACCTGTTTCTTGGTGTATTTACATTTTTATGGGATGGCGACACATAATAAAGAAGACGGCTGGCAATGCGCATATATTGAATGTGGTAATCAAATTAGTGGATTTTAGCGAACATTTGCATTAATAAATTGACCTTTTTTGAAATTTAAATTTGCTTTTGCTAGTCGCCCTGTATTAATAAATAAACATACTAGCTGATTAACCTACACATGCGTGGGAAACTAGTATTTTGAAGAGAATACATACCATCGCGCCTGTATTATCCGGAGGGTAAGGCAGAGGTGCACTATTTTTTTATGGGATTGCTCGGCAAACGACCAGGCAAGCCATCTGATGGTAAGTAGCATCGCCGCCCGTGGACATCTGCAATACGAAAGGAGTTGCAGATGCGTTGCCGAGCCTATTTAAGCAAAAGGGGGGAGAAGGAGAAAAGGAGAATGCAGGGGACTGAGGGAGGGATTGGGCCTCCAGCGCTCCACATATACCTACAACATTTGATTTCTTTCTTCTTTCTTTCACAGTGGTACCAGAATGGTATGTTTAGATCTCATGTTACGAATAGGTGGCGAGCCTACACCAATCCTAACTCCAACCTACTTCCGTGAATGTCATCATAGACAACCCCAATAAGATTTTGGGTAGACCTGAAAATTTATCTCAGGACCTCAAGCGTAACAGTTGCCCTTAGGATCTAGACTAGAGAAGCAGTTTTGTAAATGAAAAAGTATAAGCCAAAAATAATTAACATATACCATCATCATCACGCCTGTATTCCCCGAAGGGTTAGGCAAAGGTGTACTGAAGTACACCCACATTTCGCCGGTATGTTTAGGTCCCATGTAATAGGGGGCGAGCCTATTGCCATTAACCGGGCACAAGTCCAGACTCCGAGCTGCTACTGGGAATTTCATAGAAAAACCCAATAACACTTTGCTCGACCCGGGGATCGAACCCAGGACCTCTAGCGTAGCAGTCGCGCTCAGGACCTCTAGCGTAGCAGTCGCGCTCAGGACCACTAGACTAATGAGGCAGTCTAACTAATTAACATAAATGGGATTAATATTACACTGACACTGCTATGAAAGGTAAGGTATCAGTTCCTAAGTCGAATAAAAAGAAATGATTTCACTTTTAAGGATTTCTTTTTATGTCTGGTAAATGTCAACAAACTCACATAACACTTAACTGTTAGTGAGGCATGATAGTATGAAATAAATAAAAATTACATCTTCGAAGAACACCCTGTAACACCCTGAAACGAGAGCGTTAATTCACACGTAGCGCCACAGATGGCGCTCTTATCAAGATGCGAAAATTCTTTCAGTTATTTTTCTATAGTTTCAGGGGTGCCTATTGATGTTCGTAATAATTGTTCCAATGATACAAAAGAAATCTTAGTGTCGAACAAAATAATTCAAATCAATATATTTATATACCTATACAAATCAAATGCTGTCCGTTCTCTCAAAAAAAATCGAAAATGGCTCGTCCGATTTTGATGAAATCGGTGGCGCTGCAATCCAGTTCGTGCAGGGCAATGTCTGTCAGGTCTGCTAGTATTATATAAACAAGAGTTTGTTGTCCGTGATAACATAGTCAGAGCCTATATAGTTATCAAACACGTATCATATATTTAATAAATATTTTTCCAGGACCTGCTGCACTGGATCATTTCAAAACGTTCATATAAATCAGGAATGTTTCACAAAAACTTTCATCTAGCTTATTTGTTAGATATCCAGCTGCAACTCAGCTGATTATTTTATTTATCATAGTCTAGAAAAATAACCTCCATATTGGTTATGAGGTCAGACAAATGACAATTCAAATTCAAATTACTTGTAAATAACAATTTGTAATTGCTTCAGGTGTTCGTCTGCAGAAGAACCGGTTGCAACAAAAAAAGTAAAATAAGATATGCAAAATGTAAAAATAATAGTACATGATTTTATTCATTATAATATTCGCAAAACTTTTGGTTTGTATGCATTATAATTACTAAAACCGAAGGTTTCGACTGAGTCTTTCGTGTAACAATTGCCGTCACAGCGTACTTATGTTGCTGGGTTTTGTAACACAGTCCTTATTACAATATTTCTTTTACAAATTATTGATACGTTTATTGCCTACTGACAAAAAGTACAACAGCTCTGCCTGCCCATTTCGGATCATGACAGCGTGAAGTTCAGCTTGCCTTCAGCCGCCACACTATTAAACTGTATCGCCTGTTACTCCATTTCATTTGTATTTCCACCGCCACTTTGGTCCTTAGGACCGGATCAATTTGATCCTTTGAATCGCAATATATCGTTCAGTAATTACTTAGGCCTAAAAGTTTAGGGTTTAATGTCAATTAGATGAACTTGGCAGCATTGTACTGGACGTATAAGAGTACTAGTGGCGATTATTTACAATCATTGTTGAACTCAAAGGTTAAAACACAAAAGTATATTAAGCATAGACGAAAGTTATGGATTGATTATTATTACAATAAGTATGCAGAAAGATCATTGTTCACTAAATTCGTTACGGTAAAGGGAGCGGTGCCCTTACGACTTTTAACACCAGTGAGGGCAATCACCGCTCCCTACTCATTTTATTTTGCAGACTTTTTATGACGCCAATAAGTAAATTATTATAATTTCTTAGAAACTATTAAAGATAGAAATCTAATTTTGAACGTTTCAACCGATAATTCAGTTATCAATTCATTCATTTTTACCTACTCAGAATTTCAAACTCACATAGAAAGAGTAAAAATAACTGGGCCTGATGCTCGCAAGGACCAATATTTAAGTAACATAAACTATTGTCTCTTTTTTAATAATTATTCCATAGGTCTCAAATAAAATCCTAATTATATCCATTAACACCGCCGATTCGGAGCTAAGATAGACCGAATTTATCATTAGCTCATCCACGCACTTAAGTCGACACTGACCAATGAGGAAAATCTATAAAGTCATAAGAATTAAAAGACCGATTGCCAGCAATCACAGTTGCCAACTCTTACCTACTTATCAGTATAATTAAATTATTTGGCTACGGAAGTTAATGTATTATAAAAAAATGCAATAGTGCAGTAAAATCTGGTAAATGAAAAGATTGAAAGTGTGAACGAAAGGCCCATTGACCATTATGAATGTAAATTACTTTGGAAAAAAGTTTTCAAGAAAATATAATTCAAGGCACTGAAACAAAAACAGCGAATCGTAAATATCATTTGTATAACATGACGACGTCAATTAAGTCACCCCCGCCCGAACTATATCAAAGCACTTAGCAAATAAAACATCGAGGCATCACTCGGCAATAAGTCGGTAGATGCCGTGACGGGTCGACATTACCGCCGAAGACAACGGTAGGTGCGGCCCGAGGCCTATTGACCGCGGTTTGCGCGTAAACACCACCGCGGAATAGGAACGATCCACCAAATAAACTCGCCACAACTTTTCACGGTACGTACCATCCATCGACATTACGGATTTAGTTACTTATTTTCGGATCGGTTTCCAAGTAGCAATGGACACTGAAACGGTCCAAACAACAGTCAATGAACTTTCGCTAAGCCGCAAGCTAACCTCTAGATGAGTGCGTACAAATCACGTTTCGCGCGAATCAATACTTAAGTTCAGGCGATCGCCCCCCCTGCAATAAACAGTGGGGGAGTAGTTAGGGGCGCAAGGGGGTGAGGGGTGAGTTATCGACCGCCCTCCGCTGCGCCCACCTGACCGTCACTAATCAGGGCTCATCCCGCGGACACCTAGAGTAATTGTACGCACTTTATTGCTCGAATGTACTTTTGTAGTAGTAGTGTGCGTTGGGTCTGTGTGTGTGCTGGGTTATTTTTTAGAAGTGTGCGTGCGGTACAGGCGACATAAACATAGATATAGCGGCGGATGTCCGGAATGGTAATTTGCTTTATTGGGGCGGATTTGGATGACAATAATTAGGAGTACAAGTGCTTGTTTTGTTAGAACGAACTTGTACAGTTTTGTGTGTATCTATGTAAACAAACGGCTGCTCGCTTCGCAACACAAATAAACAGGGGTCATTGAATCAGACAACCCTTTTGAATGCTTGTTGTATGCATCTCGTTTGTCTAGTGATCATTCTCAATATCACTTTTTGCACAGAATGATAGGACAATATTGGAATGAATTGCCACTATGGATGGTATTGTTTATGAATGGTATATTTAATCTTGACTATCAAGGATACTATAATGAAGTAATGTTTATATTACTTCATTATAGTATCAATATCAAGATATCGAGATATATTCTATAACATAAACCAGGCACAAACGTGGCCTACAAAAATCTTGCGGTCTTTGAAAGTTCAAAAGATAAAAATTACTCGATTAAAAAAACTTTACAAAACGATACAAAAAATCACCTTCAATAATTGTACACACATCAAACTGCCCAAACTTTCAGCCACAACAAACACACATACACACCTTATAAATATATTTCTATCGTTGTAATTCGTCGAGTAATTTAGTTGCGGAAGCAAGCAGGAGTCATGTCGACCGTCACGCGAGCGACGCCGCGGCGCAACCCCATATACCGATATGCTTGTTACTTTTATAATTATGATCGACGAAAATTTTTAAGGGTTCTGCAGCACACAAATGAAAGTCTTTTGACTAATGTTTCTTATGCAAATGTTTTGGTAAACTTTTTAAGATTAGTACCTACTGAAACGACCGAGGGGAGGAATTTAGACCAGCAATGGCTAGAAAAAGAAGAAAGCTCGCAGCCATAGCGAATGTTGTCTTCTATTTGGAACATGACATCTATTCTATGGCTAGAAAACCAGGAATGTATTTAATACTATCTAGTAGTATTTAGTAAAGCACCCAACTTTATATCCTTAGTTAATGTTCAATTAGTTGAGCCTACCACAGGGTATTAAGCTTTATTCTATAACTAGCTTTCCGCCCACGGCTTCGCCCGCGTGGTTTCTCGGTATTTATTATACATATAAACCTTCCTCGAGAACCACGCTATCCATTGGTGAAAACAGCATTAAAATTGGATCCGTAGTTTTCGACGGCGAATAGACAGATAGACAGACGCGGCGGAGGACTTTGTTTTATAGTATTTAGTAAAGCGATGCTATTTCATTTACGTGGTCAAAAACAACTTATTCATCAACGTCTGTCAAAACCTAGGCTCAACTCAAAAGAAACTGCACACAATCAAATTTAATAAGTTCAGAGCTGGAACCCCGAAAACCAACTACCCCTAGTTACTGTAAACACGAACCAATTTACATTATTACGGTCCGTAATTACCGGCGTACGGTCGTAAGTGTTACCACGGCGACCATGTAAACTGACGGTGATATTCCGATAAATCACGCTGAAGGTGTATTAAGGAATTGGAGCTTGAAATAACTGGCGATAGAAGAATCATTCAAATCATATGTCATAATCCAATTTGACGGGACTACTATTTCCCAAAATTGTAATTGCAATCTTATTTTTTTGCCATTTGGCATAACAAAACCTGCAACTTTAAGTATACCCACAGTTCACCTACATGTTTGGGTCCCATGTAATAAATAAGGAACGAGCCTATTGCGATTAACCGGCCACAAATCAAAACTCCGCGCTGCTACTGAAAATTTTAATAGAATAACCCACTAACACTGCTCGACCTAAGAATGGAACCCAGGACTTCTAGCGTAGCAGTCGCGCTTAGGACCACTACAATAATAAGGCAAGCTGGCAGTTTCCTAAAAATCTGAATCATGCTCTTTCAATCTTCATTCGGTCGACTAATGTAAGATATCGGTGCCATGGTTTAGGAAAGTATCGAATGTACCAAATTGGTGCTTATGAAAATAATACACAAGAGACATAAGTGGAGAAGTTATAGACTGGTCAAGTCTTGGATATATATACTCAAAACATTAATATCCCAAGCTTATCCCTAGAATAAAATGGTGACAGTAACTCTTGGTCCTTCAACCGCGGGCGTGGTTTACGTCACTGTGTCTGACCGCGTAAACAAAGCTATTTGTCGCCGCGGGTGTAAACACCAACGAACGTGCATAGCACAACCATTTTATTTGTTTTTCTATCTCGAATTAACAATATATCAGTTATAGATTCAAAGGTTCAAGGATATTTGACATCTAAGCATGGCTTTAATGCGTTAAAGTTTTTTTTATTGGATAAGTTCAGATATGAATGTTTCTGCTATTAATTTTGTTTATATATTTGCGATTTTATCTCCATCGTTTTAATCTTATTTTATTTAGTTCCGTTTAAAACCACAGCCTACTCCATTCACGGGTTATCAATATTGAGTTATCTGATTAATTTGCATATAGTCGTAGCAACCCATATTGGTCGAGTGTCATTTTGTCTGACCCTAAAAGCTAGTCATATTTAAATGATCAGTACTAGACTGACTAAAATATATGAGTTTCTAAAGACAGAAATACGAGCAGGATGTTATTTGAATTTATTATTTTTCAAATTCCTTATCTTCATATTTGGTCCTTTGATACATAGTCGCCGTACTATATGTACGACGTAGGTATAGGTACGTATCCATTATTTTTCATAGAATATTTTTTCAAATTTTTTTCCAAGTAAGATCTATTTATGTCATTCAATGGTATGAGTGCATGAAAGACAAGGACAAGGTCCATCACGACTGCATTATTCAGTATTAAGTATCTATCGATCCACTTGACATGACACGTTGTCTGACAGTGTTGTAAATTATATATTGAACTATATTTGTTTTACAATATCACAGACAGATATAGAGGAGAAAACAATAATAATAAACAAAAAAACTTCTGGTTTCTAACACTTACGCGAATATTAGACATTGAAATAAAACTACTTTTATGTAGGGTAGCTGTTGATAATTTTGACATAAGGACGACCAACACCTCAGTCCGTAACGGCGCGGGCGGGAATTAAATAATATGAATATAACGCGATAAAATCCGTAAAAAGTAGTTTTAGTTTTAAAAAGAACTTCTTTTACAAGGTTCTACTTCTTCTTTTACATTAATACGTATTGCACATCCTTTAAAAAAATATTCTCGAAACTATTTTTTTAACCTGCCAAAACCATTGAAACCCGCAAGAATATTAAATAAATCCAATATCAAAAACTTGTACATGAACGTGCGTAGTCCGTCAGGGCGGCCACCCACACACCGCCCGCCCGCCCAAATATGGCCGGGGGGCACTCACGCACCGGAAGTACCCGTTCAGGCTTCTTGCTTCCTATTCACATATAAAAGGTTTTGTTTTGTTGTCTGTACGTTGAAAAATATTTGTTGTTATCATTTCCTGGATGTGGGAGAAGAGTTTGGCTTGCAATAAAGGGTTGGAGAACATTGGTAGCGTAGCGATATGACTATTGGACTGCCAAGTTAAAGGTCTAGACTTCGAATCCAAGGCATGCACCTCTAAGTTTTCGAAGTCATGTGCGTACTAATACTTAATAAGAAAACAATGTGAGGAAACCTAAGTACATACCTGAGAGATTTTCTTGCCGGAGTGTGAAGTCTGCCTAGCGTAGCAAACTATTGTTTAATCTCTCTCATTCTGAGAGGAAATCCGTGCCCAGTAGTGGGACAATGTAAGTAGTGGGTAGATGATGAAGAAAAGGGATTGGAAATTAAGAGGAGCGTGCCTTGGAGGTGAAACAACAATACATTTGCAACATTTTCGCGCGTATTTCTTACGTTCAAGGAACACGTATTTTAATAGTAAAATTTCAAAGACTTTCATTGGTAAAAATTTAAGTAAGGACCTAACTACTTTTGTATGGAGCGCGGAGCGGAGACTAAGTATCTAAGGGATATTTTTACCGGTGACAAGAATACACAAGTTTGGCTTTAGAAATATTTATAACAAAAACATTTCTCCAACGACCTTCCTTACTTAGCTTGTTGATTGTTTCTTTTGCAACGTTAAGAGGAGTGTCCCTCGCGAACGCAACAATGTTGCACAGTTGTCGCTGTCTCTATTCCTCGCGATGCGAACGCGTGCCCGAGAGGAGAAACAACAATACATTTGCAACATTTTCACGCGGATTTCTTATGTTCCGAATTTTGGAGATTACTCCTTTAATATTGTTAATACGTAAAAAAAAATCTTGTAAGAATATATTCACTATATTATCTGGGTTTCTTTCGAATCAGAATGTTTCTGTATTGATACATTGTCGAGAAATACTAGCATAAAGTTGGGCCGTTTTTCAACGAAAATTGCCAATCTTTGAGCTCGTGTAACTTTTTAACCGTATATTGAAATGAAATTGTATACTACAGGAACACTTATTTTAATGATAAGATTGTTACTGCAAAATTCCAAAGACTTTCATTTGTTAATATTCAAGATAAGACCAAACTACGTTTGTATGGAGCGCGGAGCGGATACTATCCTCTTAACTTTGTACATATTAGTACATACTTAAAAGTGGCAAGACAAGTAATATGTAGTTGTGAAAAAAATTGGATTAAGAGAAACGATTAAACATTTCTCTTGAAAAATAACACACGTCGTGTTTCGGCAAATTTTTGCCTTGCGCCAAAACAAAATTTAGAGAAAAAATACTGGATTTTATCTAAACAGAACACAGCTCCCGAACTCAATTTACAAATGAAAGGTTCCAACGCTTCGTCGACGAACATTTATAGTGTTGGACGTTTTATCGATACATCTTCCGAACGCTTAGTCGATCGTCGGATCCCCAAAGAATTCCATAGCTCCTACGATGCTGATTGAATAACGATAAACTTTCGTCCAACGTTATAAATATGCAATACTTATAAGTAGCTATAAAATTAAGCTTACGTACGTCTTAATTCCGAAGAATTTCAGTTTCGTAATCTAATTTAACAATATATTAGTAATAAACAAAATATGTGTGGACTGCCTCATTAGTCTAAACGCGACTGCTACGCTAGAAGTTCTGGGTTCGATACCCAAGTCGAGCAAAGCGTTATTGGGTTCTTCTATGAAATTCTCAGTAGCAGCTCGCAGTCTAGATTTGTGCCCGGTAAATGGCAGTAGGCTCGCCCCCTGTTACATGGGACCTAAAACATACCGGCGAAGTGTACATCAGTAGGTACATCTCTGCCTAACCCTTCGGGTAATACAGGCGTGATGGTATGTTGCTGTGAAATTATGTATCACTATTTTGATTGGTAATTCTTACGCACTTTCCTTCCAGGTGCAAAACTTTGATGAACACTTTCGTAATACTTGTCTAATTAGAGATCAAAACATACTTACACCTCGATAAACAAATAGTCACATACAAACGTATTATTCATTGACTTGTAAATAAATAATATGATAAAAGATAGAGTCTAAGATACAAAAATAAATGAAACTATAGCCTATACTAGCCTAAAGAAGCACTTTAAAAAAGAATCTGAACCTATAACATAAACAAAACAATTTCTCCTACAAGTTTGTCAGCTCTATAGATTTGTGATATATATGTCATCTCAACTCCACCCTGCATATCAGTCAGTACATATTCCATAATATTGTTTTTTTTTTACAAAAACTGCCCCGTTGGTCTAGTATTCCCAATCGCGACTGCTACGCTAGATCTAGCTAGGTCTTGGGGTCGAGCAAAGTGTTATTGAGTTTTTCTATAAAATTCTCAGTAGCAGCTCGGAGTCTCGATTTGCGCCCTGTGAATGGCAATAGGCTCGCCCCCTATTACATGGGACCCAAACATACCGGCGAACTGTGGGTGTACATTAAGTACACCTCTGCCTAACCCTTCGGGGAATACAGGCGTGATGGTATGTATGTGTATTTTACAAAAATGCATATAAGATGGTATTCTAAAACGCAGAAGTGACTTGAATCTCTATCTTATACTACCACATCACAACCGGATTTCATAGAAGAAATAGCCCACTAAGAAATACCAGTTACCACACATATTAAATTAATTGATTACCTACAACTACAGCATGAACATTTGTAGGCAATACACTAAAATAAAAGCCTTAGCAATGAGGATAATATGACTCACAATCCGGGTTATTCACAAACTGCAAATGATTGACTCATACGCTCTCTAAAACCTTCGTACCAATCTCTTACTTGTATTGAGTGCTTTTTGAGTGTGACGGTATAAAATTCATGAAATTAGAAGGAAATTAAGGTCAACCGCAAATATGTTCTTAGAACGTACATAAATTAAGATTTATAAAAAAGAATGGTAAGTATTATCGTAAGATTTGTATTTTTCCAAGTAATATGTTTGTTTAAATAATGAAATATACTTGGAAATTGAATTAGAATTTACAGTCATTAATAGTTGCGATGATGTGATATTTTTTGTAGATTTTTTAGAATGTACTTATCGGAAAATAGTGTGTAGTTTTTACTACACACTATTGTTTTTCCACCGTATTTCTTTCTAATTTATTGAAGTTATTATTGTGACGTTCGCCGGAAGTCACAATACCCATTAATTCTGAACGAAATCCCCCAAAGATATGACCACGAATTAAAGATTTTGATATATATATATTATTATTTTTTCAATTTAAATTGGTACGTTAAGGATTGAAGTCATTCCATTTTCTCGCTAACGTCATTCTCTGCAATGTGTGTGTAAGCCATTACACCTGTATATTGTAGGATCTTATTATCATTCGTTCATTATCTTTAAAGATACTTTAAGATATAATCAGGTATAGGTTTTAAAATATATTTTCAATAAGCATGAGTATATGTATTCATCGAAGACGTATAGATAAGATAGTAAGAAGTAAATAAATATTTAAAGCAAGGGATAGAGATGGTTGCCAAAAAAATTAAGGTTTCTACCCAGCAGTGAGATACAAGCAACGAACCATGATCATATGCATTGAATATAAAATAAATACTCCTTATTAAAAGAAAATATGCTAAAACCAATAATTATGGAATAAGTTTTCATAGATATTTTCATTCTCAGATCGGTAAAAGATAATGCGATCAGCATGACAATAGAGACAAACTCATCGCTCATTAATCCCACAACATCCACGCGAATAATGTTCTTATGGAGGCTAAGAAAAAGCCCACCATAATGTATCATTAGCTCCTAAACTACGTAACTACTTCCACATTCTACCCGCCTAGGGTCCGAAAAATCCATCATTCCCCGGATACCCTCATCCCTTTTCCCCAAGAATAAACGCGCGATATGAACAATACTATCTCATCATAACCACTACACATCAATAACATTTGCACAGGACCGGACCTACCCCCACGCCCGCTGTCCCCCTACCAACCCCACAAGTGCGCACAACGGTTCAAATCAAAAGGTTTCCAGTAAACATTGGACGGTACTTCCGCGTTTGCTATAACTCACACTTGTATGTGTAGCGTTAGAGGTTAAGCGATGTCTGATGGAGTTTCTTGCCGGTCCTTTTGCACAGAATTTTTTTTTTCAGGCCTGGAATTTAACCTAAATTTTTAAAAATAATTTGATTATTATCGACTAAAAAACCGATTACAACAAATAGATTTTCAGTAACTTTGTTCTTTTGAAATACTTCATCCGATCCTACCAAAATTTGCCACCATAAAAAATACAGACGCATAGAGAACCTTCTCCTTTTCGATAATCGGTTAAAAAATAATTTGAATATCTAGTCTACCCGTGACCATGGAAGCTCACGATGAAATGATGAAATGAAATGATGAAATGAAATGAAATGATATTTATTTCTGTAAATTATGATATATGAGATGCATGGATAATATCAATATAACGCAATAAAATCATTTTATCTTCATCATCAGTAAAACATATTTTTATTACCATTTTCATATGTTCACATCGAAACTAAGGCAATATCAATGTTAGTTCCTGGTAAAATTAAAACATTAAAAAGGGCATGTCCTATACACTCAACGTTTTCGCTGAGTTTGCTGTAGTAAATACAGTTAACATTAATCTTACAGCTCGGTCAAGGACAAACCAGAGAATTTAGCGGCCTGATTGTTTAGAGGTTTTTCTAGTTTATATAGATAGGTATATGACTGCCTCATATGTCCAGTTGCCCTGCGACTACTATGATAGAGGTCCTTTTTTCGATTCCCAGGATGAGCAGTGTTAACTGCAGAGTTTTTCTATAAAATTCAGAGTCTGGATTTGTGCCCGGTTAATCTCAATAGGCTCACCCCCTATTACATGGGACCTAAACACACCGGCGAAGTGTTTAAAAACATTATCTATAAATATACGAGCGTAATCTACAATTGCATCTTTATCGATTTAATAACGTTACTCGAATCCAAAATGGCTTCAATAAAAGGATGTGACTGTGTGACCCAATCGTTTGTCTTGTAATATGTGAGGGCAAGCGGGGGAAATAGGTCAACGCGTCGCTAGTACAAAACTAGTTTGAAAACTGTGGCTGCATGGCAGTGTCATTCTTCATAACATTAAGCCACGCTCGAGAAAGACGCAAACCTATATTCCCCGAAGCGTTAGGCAGAAGTGTACTAATGTACACCCACATTTCACTGGTATGTTTAGTTCCTATATTATAGAGGACGAGCCTATTGCCATTTGCCTTGCACGTATGCAGGTAAATCCAAACACCGAGGTGCTACAGAAAATTTTCTTCAAGACAAAATAACACTTTTCTTGACCTGGAATTCGACCTGAGGATCTCTAGTTTAAGCAGTCACGCAAAGGAACATGAAACTTATGAGGCACTATGAGCTTGAGATAGATGAACTCAGAAATACCTATTTAAGCAGTAGACAGCAAATAGGTTAACTGAGTATTCAAAGATGACTAACTGAGTCTGCTACATTATCATCAACTCATTTATTTTCCCACAACTAGTACCTTATCAGAATGTGAGGGGTTAGGTTATAGTCCACGTCAGTCTACTACGGGTTGGGAAAATTTACGCGCTGTCAAGAACAGCTCTACCTAATTACGCTTGTATTTTCGGAAACAGTTTTTTTTTTTTTTATGGGTAACTCGGCAAACGAGCAGGCGAGCTACCTGATGGTAAGTAGTCATCGCCACCCATGGACATCTACAAAACCAAAGGAGTTGCAGATGCATTGCCGAGCCTATTTAGGGAAAGGGAGGGGAAGGAGAAAAGGAGAAGGAAGAGGATTGGGGGAGGAATTGGGCCTTTATGGTTAATTAGATCACGGGTATAGAGATAAGACTTAGCTGATACTAAATCTCATGTGATAAGAATTAACCAATAACTTGGGCCAAAACCTGCCACAGCAGACAAGCTTGGCTTTTTATTGGTTGAGATCTCCATTGGTTCGAATTCGGAACTTGTCACACATAATAACATAACACTTTTAGTCTGGATAAACATACCATCAAGCCTGTATTCACCGAAGGGTAAGGCAGAGGTGTACTTAATGTACACCTTTCACCGGTATGTTTAGGTCCCATATAAGTGGGGGCGAGCCTATAGCCATTCGCCGGGCACAAATCCAGACACCGAGCTTTTTTTAGTCTGGATGCATACTAAAATACGTAAATTCCACGACAAAATAAATGTTGTATATGATGAGTTTCCAGGCAATTAAAATAACATCCAAACCGTAGTTCTAAAACGTGCGACATTCAAATATTTCATGTGATTACCCACAAACACGACATAATTATAATTTTTACCCACCTAACTTCATTATAAAAACTGCGTATCACTCCTGTACAAACAAACCTGCAGCTCGGTGGGAAAGCAATGATGTGGCAGAGTAATCTTTTGTTAAAAAACATCATTAGCCCCCCTTCCACCCCTCATACGTGACAGGGGGCGGGTGGGGGCGCCCCCGGCGCAATAGTAAGCTGTAATAAGCTCGGACTTTTCTCCGCCACTTTGAGACTTTGCGTGCACTGTTGTGTACGTTTAGATATTTATTTTCGGATTGTGGCTTTATTTTTAGAATCGGGGAAAGTTGTTTGAGGAAAAAGAAATATTATTATGGAGTGCGCTCCTGAAACGACCAAAGATAGCTTTGATTGCTATTGAATTCTTAAATTATCGTCTTTTTCCCGATAATATTTTCTGCCTCGTTGACTGCCTCGTTGGTCTAGTGGTCCCAATCGCGACTGCTACGCTAGAGGTCTTGGGTTCGATCCCCAGGTCGAGCAAAGTGTTATTGAGTTTTTTCAATGAAATTCTCAGTAGCAGCTCGGAGTCTGGATTTGTGCCCGGTGAATGGCAATAGGCTCGCCCCCTATTACATGGGACCCAAACATACCGGCGAACTGTGGGTGTACATTAAGTGCACCTCTGTCTAACCCTTCGGGGAATACAGGCGTGATGGTATGATGGTATGTTATTTTCGTCTAGTAATTCCCATAAATTGGTATGCCAAGCGCCTTAAAGATTCAAAGCGTTGCTTAATGGGAAAAAATGCAATAAATTCGAAATAAATTTTTGTATACAATGTTTGTGAGGGGCTTGATGGAGTCATTCAATTATACAGAAATATAATTTGGTTAATGCATTGATATTTTAAATGTAGGTAGATGTATAGCTTCTGTACAGTCACCAGCACATCAACTTACCACAGAATGTCAAATTTTCTCAGTTGATTTTAAACTTAATCATCGTAAAAAAATATTTTTGAGACATGCGATACCGTATATGTATAATAATAGTCGATTTTGGCATTTTTGGGGGTGGTGATTACGAGTACGCACGGCTACACATTAAGCTATACAAAGCCAGTGTACGCTGGCCTCTTATTGTATAGAAAGCCTATACAGTGCGAGATCAGCTTACACTGGTTTTGTATAGGTTGACCTGTAGCCGTGTGTACGTCATTTATGTTTTAATTCAAAATGGCGGGTTAATTTTTTTTATAAAAAATCTATATTTTTATTGATTGTGGAGGTGATGTTTATGAATATACCATCCAATGTTTGATTCAAGATGACAGATGTCATGTTTTTGTGATAAATCGACTTAGTTGAGGTACGGTCGCCAGCACCGACAATTTTTTTCACTCGATATTGAACTTAATCACCAACTCTTAAGGTTTAAAATAATTTGTAGAAATTTGACAATTTTGTATAACCTGATGTGCTGGCGACTGTACATGAAACAAAAACAGTTTATCCCCAAGCACAAATAGCACGACAAAACGCAAAAAGCGGACATTGCGTCATTAGGGCGAAACATGAAATCGCCGCCAAAAAAATACCAATTTTAATATGTCCCTTGAATGAAGTGAAGCATTTGTCAACAGCAGCAGTCACCGTGACGGATGGGCTGGCGATGACGCGGGGTGGGGTGGCCGAGGAGGCGGGAGGGGGTGGCAGGGGGACACTCGTCTTATCCCCGCTTTGAGTACCTACGTATGATGCAGTGCAGCCGCGTCAGCTGAACCTTGGATGGAAGATGAATTTATTAAAGTTTCCACTTAAGTACCTACGTACCTTTCGGTTTCGGTTGGGATTAAAAGTTTCCACTTAAGTACCTACGTACCTTTCGGTTTCGGTTGGGATTAAAAACTTATTTACGCCCAGTTGATTGACCGAAAACTTTTTACCTGAATCTGTATTTCCAGTTTCTATAACCTGGTAGTCTTCAAATTAGGAGTCAATAGATTCATTTTTTGTGACTTCTCAGTAGCATGCACATTGGGCCTAAACATACCGTCGAAATGAATGTGTACATTAGTAGGTACACCTCTGCCTAACCCTTCGAATAAATACAAGCGCGATGGTATGGTTGGTACGGAGATAGATGGGGCTCTGGACACGATTATCGGCTTCTTCTTGCATAAAAAATAAAATCTATACTAATGCGAGCGAAACAGCAGGGAAAACTTAGGTTATTAATGCCAAGTCCATCTTGCAAGGGTAGTAAATAGTTCTCTCTCTAAGTGACGATTAACCCCACTGCACATATTCGCGCAATAACAATTGATAGAATGACAACGCCAAAACTTACGGCGGAACAGATTTATGCCAGTTTATAGTTTTGTACGCCAGAATGTCATACGTGTTGCTTTCATATTTAATTTATACAAAGGTACATAATATACCCAATCACAACCAGAAATATTATTCGAATATAAAATACATTCGCTTCATTAAAAAAAATATAGACACGAATAGCATCCAAAACATAAATACAAACGCTACATCGCCGCCCAACCCTGCCAATACCGCGGTTGGACCAAATCCGCCGCCAGATCCGCGCACCGCTCAGCGCATTTACGATTACACTACAACTATCATTACAAGCGCACTATTGATTCCTAATCCGCACTTCCGGATGTTACGTAACCCCCCCTCTGGCGGCGGCCGCGCCCCGGCCCCGCGCCTCCCTGCAAAGATTTACAACCGGCCGGGTAGCGTTTGACGAATGATTGGCCGGCCGTTCGCTTGTTACAGGAAGGCTTTACGGATTGTTTTGTTTTTCGGCCACGGATATGTATAAATATCATGAGGCTGGGGGACAATTTGTTTTGAGCGTTAGAATTGCGGAGTTAGTAAACAAGCTGTGGTTTATTTTCGTGCTTAATAGCAAAGCTCTATATTTTACTCCGCAATAAAGTACCTAACTAAAAAAAACTAAACTAAGTATAATTCATGGTTTAAGTTCATGACATTACTTTTGCGATATAACGACCTACGCCATAACATGAAATAATTATGATTTGCGTAAAATAAAATTAAGTGCAATTATGTCCTGATAGCGTAAGCATCAAAATGTTTTTTATATTGCCTTAAATTTTGCTTCCCTCAAAATTCAGAGGACTGGCGTAAGGATAAGTCTGTTTATAGCCAGCGGCGCGAGGAGGGTTGAGTCCATATCTCATTTAAAATGTATGAATGATGAATGTATCACACTCTATGGTGTTATTCCGACAGCATATAAATGAAGATATTGTTAGTCTATTAAGTAGATGTTGTTTAAATCTGACTGATCATGTTTAAAATATAGTTATTTTTTATAACAACTATTTATGATAATACCATCCTTATCTTGTAACACGCTAAGTATCTCCTAAGACAATTATTTCATTAATTCCCATAAGCTTTACGGGTAACGATATTTCCTTGGTACATACATATATGAACCTTGGAATGGGGTAATCGTATGATTGCTAATAATAAGATGATATAGTTATAACTAAAGTAATACGATCGAAACAATTTAGAAGAAGAGATAGATTAAGAAAACGTAGGAATATAGGTATGAGTTGTTGGGGCAAAGAACGTTAATTTAAATCCCAATATCAAAGTGAACACAGTAACACAATGGAGAAGAAGCTGCAGAATGAAGTTAGTGAGAATCTTTACACCTATGCAAAACAAAACGGTATATATAAATCCTTTATAAGTAATCTAAATGTCCAAAACGTCACCGAAAAATTGGGAGTTACGGAAAAAAATCTGCGAAATTACAATTTGGTTACAAATTTCTTTTGAGTCGAATTATTTCTTCTGAAGGTGGATCTAGTTGAAGTTTCCTCTCAATAGCCTCAATTAATGACTAACCAAACTAGACTACAATACTTACTTATATTATATTAGGACGGTTTACTTTTGGACTTCAATGGCAACATCATTTTTCTTTGCATTATCTCGCCTTGACAGCCAAAATTATTTCGAGGGGAACATTTCGAAAGTGTAGTACGATAAGAAAAGCACCACAGTAAGGTTAACTGCAAAAAAGTGGCCAGGAGCACGGAAACCGTATCGCCACAAAACACATTTACATCAGTAAAGTCAAAGTTAACTGCCTCATTACTCTAGTAGTTCTAAGCGCGACTGCTACGCGGTCTTTGGTTGATTCCCAGGTCGAGCAAATTGTAATTGGGTTTTTCTATAAAATTCTCAGTAGCAGCTCGTATTGATATATGTCCGGTGAATGGCAATATTCTCCTCCGCCTAACTCTACGGGTAATAAAGATGTGATGGTATGCACTACAATAAAAAATAACCACATTTGCATTTTGGTTCTCTGAACTAAATATGAATACGTATTGTGTCAACTTTATAAGTAAACATAACGCACACTTAATAATAGATCGACTTACTACGGTTTAAGTCCTAATCGAGAAAAAAAAAACAATCAAGTAACATAACGAAATATTTTTGCGATTTTCCAACAAGTGGCTTATTTTGAGTTAGGTCAGTCTAATAAACTTGCGATAACCTTTTCCAAATTCAAACAAAGAAGCAATCCTCCTTGGCGAAATATTCCTTCTTCGGTCTATTCTTAAACGAAGAACAAACACTTTTACCAATTGTATTAAATATTTACATATAACAAAGATCAGTTACACGGAACTAACGCATCGCAGATCAATCGAGCGGTCTTCAATCGTCGCACGCGCATTAAGGTGTAACAAGCCATATGAAATAAAAAGTTCACTACAGTTACGTAACTTACATGTACCTATATATTATTTACGCGTAGGTACAAATTGCTGTGTAAGTACTCACAAGTTTTCAGTGTTTTTTTTTATGGGATAACTCGACAAGCGAGCAGGCGAACTACCTGATGGTACCTAAGTATTCTCGTCGCCCATCTGCAACACTAAAGGAGTTGTAGATGCGTTGCCGAGTCTATTTAAGGAAAAAGAAAGGGAAAAGGACTTGGACTACCGGCGGCATATTACACAGTCCCTATACTCCCTGTCTATAGGGGTAGGAGATCGAAGAATTATCCATATCCCTATCTCGATCCCTATCCGATCCCGATCCCGATCCCTATCTCTTATCAGTATCATTTACTCCTGAATTTCACTACAAAGCCAGCAAACAAAGCAAATTCTTAAGATTGGTGCCTCTAATGCAGACTAAACTGTACTGAGTACTCCCTCGCTCGATAAAACAAAAGGGCATAGACAACAATGTTATTACGAGGTACCCGTCTCGTCTGCGATCCTGCAGGGTTGCCGGAGATAGGTACATAGGTACCACCGTGTGCCCAGACCGTGGTAGACGGTGTTACGTCCCTAGCTATAGGGGAGACTTCGTCTATATTAATCGATCATAATTCATTTGTAATCCCTGATGAGAATATATGAGATACTGGTAACGGAATTATTGATAATTGATTTTACGATTACATTATTTAATCCATAAAGTACCATATTATAGACATTGGACACTATCTCTGCATGAGTAATGTGAGGTAATGATAGCCTCATACCATCACGCCTGTATTCTCCGAAGGGTTAGGCAGAGGTGTACTAATGTACACCCACACTTCGCCAGCATGTTAAGGTCCGATGTAATAGGGGGTGAGCATATTGCTATTAACCGGGCACAAATCCAGACTCCGAGCTGCGACTGAGAATTTCATAGAAAAACCCAATGACACTGCTCGACCAGGACCCAGGACCTCTAGCGTAGTAGTCGCGCTTAGGACCACTAGACTATTGAGGCAGATGTCAGACTGGACCAAGCAAAATCTAAGTACTTTTTTCATTAACAAAAATCTTTTTAGTGTTTCTACACACTGGTACACATCAAACTATACAAAACCAGTATAGGCTGGCTTTGAATTATACGGAAAACCTTTAAAATGTGAGGTCAGCCTAAACTGGATTGTATAACGTGATGCGTAGCTGTGTGTTCGTGCGTCAGTGTTATTAAAAATCTATTCAATAATTACGTTGAATTCCTACTTGGAGGTAAAAATCGCTTAAAATAAAAAGAAGTTAAATAAGGAAACAATATAAAATTTATTTGTGTTTGAAGTTAATTGATTTTAGGAATTATCTTTTTTGTAAGAAGAGACTGATATCTTAGTTACCTACACATTGTATGTATCCTTTAAAAACTTACCTACATTCAAGTTTTTACATTTACAAAAAAAAGTTGCAATTATTCCGACGTTGCAAAACTGCTTTTGCTGGACTGCCTTCATATCAATATATTGGCCTACCTTACCTCCTACTTTTATCATCATCATCATCAGCCATTTCACCCTGTCCTCCGCCTCTTCGCACCCAGTTTGTGCCCGCAAGCTTTCGCAAACCTCCTACTTTGCAAGTAAACAAAAGAACTTAATAATCTATCATCATTATTTATTCCACATTAATCTTTCTTTTTCCACATGTAGGTACCTCAATTGGGTATCACTACAACATTTATTGAGGCACGATATAAAGAGAACTGGTTTCATTTCTATTTTTATCTAAATTTCGGACACTTCAACACTTGCCTTTATTGACGGGTGAACTTATATAGATAGTGTCATTATCTCAGGCAGTTATTCTCAATAAATACGTATGTAGTTCGGTAAAAAAAAAACTTAATATGCCGACGATAATTAAATTAAATCTTGGTAAAAGGTAGCTACATAGTATATCAAAATCACTATAACTTCACTACGTATTATAGAACAAAATCCTCCACCGTGTCTGTCTGCCTGTCTGTTCGCGATAAACTCAAAAACTACTTCACCGATTTTTTGCTGATTTCACCAATGGATAGCGTGGTTCTCGAGGAAGGTTTATATATATAATACATACCTATAAACCACGCGGGCGAAGCCGTGGGCGGAAAGCTAGCAACGTATATTACCTACCTTGATATCTTACTACTAATATCAATATGTACCTAAATTTACAGGAAACGTAATGGTCAACAAAAATCCCACGTAGGTAGGTACTTATGTACAATAATTTTAGAATAAAACCGGATTTTGGTAATACGACTACTTACCTACAGAACGATCACTTGTCGACCAAATTAATTAACGAGATGCTCTCGGTGAATATGAGATTTTATTAAGCTTGTCCAATTTATTCACTAATCTTTTATATCGTTTATTTTAATACTATTCAAGATGTAATAAATGATTGAACTAATTTCCTGTTGGAAACGTGTTTAGTATTTCGAGTATGAGGTAAAAATTCGATCCGTTGAGATGCAAGCGAAAGTCCTCCACGAGGCAATAAGTACCGCAATAATTGCTGGCACACGCTTCGGGGTGACACGCGTCGCGGTGCGATGACGTCCTGAAACATCCATGTTTCATCGGCGCCCGGCGTCCGGCGTCCGGCGCGCGTCCGGCAGCGTCCGCGTCCGTCGGTGCGTCCGGCAGCCGTGGGCGGCCGCTGTGGGCGTGCAGGCGCTGCACCGCCCCGCCCCCCGCGCGCCCCACGCTGTTTATTCTCGGCCCGACTGGCGGGGCGCGCGACAGTCGCCCGCGTGACGCGTACCCGAACGCACGCTTGCGTCAGGTATAACACCGGACACAGACGGACCGAGCGGTGCATCTCACACCGGACATCACAAAAAAATACAGTTGTCAACATTTTCGGATAAAATCGAGTTACTGCGGTGACAGAAACGCGAGAAGGGTGTAGGGCGGCCGAGTCGCGGAAAATGCATTTCCCGTGTGCATGGCGCAGGCGGTGCGGGCCGGGGGGTGGGTGCATGCGATGATGGACATCGTATTGATTTCTATCTGGCCGCTCCTCCCTTATTGTGGCGGTGCAGGGCGCGCCATCGATCGTTGCACCGGCCCTTTAAATTAACACCCCGCGATTTCGCCGGACACACGATATTTGGACTTTATTGTAAACCTTTGCAGTGTCGTGTGCGTGGATTTGTGCGAATTGAGTTTAATATATATTGCGTCACGTGGATACCAAGTACGTGAGTTATTTAGTAAATTGCAATTAATGTTAATTACTTATTAATGGGAATAGACGTTAACTGTAAATTACGCACCTATTTTAACAGTTTAATAGATTTTTGTTAACATTATATCGATTGTGATAGTGCTTCGAAGTTTTGTTTGACATTTACTTAAGTAATTTAATGTAGGTATCTATTGTATTTGTTACCTAAATCGGGATATTTTACGAAAAACATAGATTTATGTTAAACATTTAATTGTTTCAATTAATTGAAAAAGGATAAATTTGAGTTTAAAATTAATTTAATCCGCAAACCGAAACTTCCGCATCAAGAACATTATAAATATTAATCACCGCTCTCCATCCTTCTCGTCGCACACAACCCTAAACTGAACACAAATTACAATAATCAAGCACGGAGATGTCACCGCTCGATCCTGCCGACTTAGCGTGAAATAATCGTCCCTATTTACCAAACTAATATGTGTAAACAATTTTTCAGAACATAAAAAAAACAACAATAATACGCAATACTCAAAACCAATCAAGCTTTAAAAATAAACTTCCAATTTTTTTATTGACGAGATAAGTTTTTCGGAGCAAGACGGTAGCGCAAGTCGTGCGGGGTGCACGGCTTAAAAGAGGCTAGTTGATTAGCAAGCTGTGTGGAAGGCATTACGGTGGCGGCGGCACTGAGCGCACGGTTGGAATGCGCGGGATTGGACACGTATAGCGCGCGCGCACGCCCCGACACGGTGCCGCCCTCAGAACACCCGGCCATGGCGACCGACACCGGTAAGTACTGATAACTACTCCTAAACTACGCTGTACATCCTCCGATATCATCAGATAAAAACTACTGCTAGCAGAAATTATCTTATTAAAATTAAATTGCCCTTTATCAATATAAACAACCAAAAGAAATCGGAGGATGTAGGCACACAATCCTTCGCTTATAAGTAAAAATATTATATTCTAATACTAATCAATATTTAATAATATTAACGAAATAGATTTATTCTGCAATAAATTTATTTGGTTAGGTATAGATATTTAAAATTTACTAGATTAGGTAGGTATAACAAAATTTCATCCCATCAAAATTAAGAAATAATTATCAAATTTTGTCGGAATAGCAAATATTTAGAAATACTCGCGAGCATAAAAGGTCTTCAACCTTTTCAAATTTAAATTCACAACTTAAATTTCAAATGCTAGAAATAAATTTACGTTGAATTTTAAATCTTTCATCGGCCCCAGTTACTTTTTAAATCGCTTATGATTTTTACATGAGATTTCTTTAAAATGTCAATTGAATTCGAAATTATTAACTAAATGTTTAGGTCATGTTCCAAGCAAACAAAATAAGATTTAAAAAATCCGCGGGTCAAAAACCTTTCCCATTTGACATTCAAATTTTTAAATATCACCGAAAAATGTTTAATCGAAAATAAAAATTATATTCCATCCACTTAACAATTAATTTTAATTTATTTTCAAATTACTTAAATTAATATTCCAATCAATCAAACGCAATCGAATGCTTTGACTAAATCTAAATGAGAAAATAATTAAAACCTCAATGCGCCAATTGCAATGAGACGCAATTGTTTACTAACAGAATGTATACTATGGTACGTACGCGTGCCTACGTCACACGTACGTATGAGTTCGTTGATATTCGCCCACCCGCCGTCCTTCCCCAGGATCAACCCCGCAGGACCCGGGGGGATGGGGTGGCCGTTCTTGTTTAATGACGTCGCTTCACTCGAGACCCGAGTTTTTCTTTTATTTGCGCCAAATGCATTTACAAATAATTGTCCGTGGTAAAATGTTTTCGTTGTTTTGTTTTTATTTGTGGAAGCTTGTTTCGGAGTAGAAAATGGCATTTTGCTCAATAAATTGCGTGTTTATTGGGTTTTATCTTTTTCGCTGAACGTTTTAGTAGTCTTCCTGATTTTCTGATTAGTTCTAATTTATAGTTTATACTCATATATCACCTTATAAGAAACGGTAAGTTTCAATCTGATAAGAAAAGCTAAAATCAATTGATCCATTATTCATCTTCCCGGGCACATTGTTACCATTTTACTGCTCTAAACGCGTTCGTCGCGATTTCCAAACGGCTCATAGGGTTAACATTACGCTGACTACAGATATATACGCGTCATAAAAACGCTCACTCCGCCACCTTCAATGTCTCACCCTTCCCGAGGGGTGGCACGGACAGGGGATCAAAAGCCGTGCATTCACACTCAAAATATATCATGACCTTTTCGATACAAATCTTTTATTAACCAGTGTGAATGAGCATTTAGGGAAACCATAGTGTATGGTATATTTCTAGCCGTATCTTTAAAAAAACATTGAACTAAGGAAAACATTCTTATACTTATTAAAAGAATCGAATAATCAATCTGATCACCTATTAAGAAACAATTTTAGGAATCGCACCAAATAAATCTTTCTGCTCGTTCTAGTTTTAAAAACAGGATGGATATCCTAGCAAACGAACAATCATGTGACGGCAAACATTTTAAGTAAATATTATGAACTCTAAAAGCAATATGCTCGGCTTCATTAAACAAATATAATTAATATTCCGCTATTTTAATTCCGACTATAAATCGCGTACGCCAACTTAGTAATAAATTCAATCCTTCACTGTGACTCCCAGCCGGATATTCTGAGATTAATTAGACCCCTAAATCCTTGTAACAGGACCACGACAATCCCAACATCGGTGGGTTACAAACTTCCATTAAATTTTAAACTTTGTTGATACTTCCGAAGTATTCAGTTGTTAAAAATTAACAAGATCTTTATTATTCATACTAGCTTACGCCCACGGCTTTAGCCACGGCTATAAACCTTCCTCGAGAACCACGCTATCAATTGGTGAAAACAGCATGAAAATCGGTGCAGTAGTTTTTGAGTTTATCGCGAAAGCAGACAGACAAACGCGGCGGAAGACTTTGTTTTACATTATGTAGTGATGCTATAACAAAAGGATCTCAATGTTTATTACAAACAGAAGCAAAGCTTGTCAGCTTATAAATGGACAACAAAGATCAACAGATATTTAAACAATAGCTTACAAAAAAGACAAAGGCTTTTGATGAAAGACAATCTTAAAATTTAAAACGAAATCATTATTTCGTGATATTTCTAAATCATTGTAGTAAGTACGGCTACACGTTGCGTCAATATATAAGTATTTAAGTATGTGATTATAGCTTACTGGATGACGAAAATTTCGGCTTTCTGGTCTTATCCAGAGGTTCTCAAATAGGGGCCTGAAAATGCGCCGAATTGGTTCCAGTAAAGGATGGTATGGCAGTGTTTGCTTCGCGATCGACCTGGCGGGGGCACTGCCGTGCCCTCCGATAAATCCAGTTTACGTGGACCTCTTATATTATGGAAAACAAATCAATGCGAGATCAGCTTAAACTGGAAATGCATAGCCTATTATGTTAAATGATAATTAAGCACAAGTCTAGGAATTTAATGGATTGTACGACAAAAAGGCACCTTCCGCTGCGTCTTTTCTGCATCGTATCCAATATTTCAAAGCAAAACTTGGTCTTTTTAGAAAAAAAAAACAAATTCATGTAGAGGACATTACTTACTAAACAAAAAAGGTAAACTTGGCAAAGGAAATGTCGATGTTATTGACTCATGCAAAACGTATACACGCATTAATAGTAAGTACAATACATTATGTATATCATTCCGGCCAGTCGTAAAAGACGCGATTATAATTTTAAAAAACTCTCCCGTTGTTTCCAAGATGTGGGCGCGCGACCGTGCGCAAATTTCTAATGTATTATCGAAAGAACTTCGAACATCTGCCTTTAAAACGTTTAGGTAATGCAATTCGAATTAGACGGCGACAAGATTTCCTATTTTTTGTTATTTAAATTGACTCTAATTAATACTGGAAGTTTAGTTTTTATTTGGATATGTATATATAGGTACAGCAAAACTTTATTTTTCCGATTTGATTGCGCTAAAATGATTTTATTTAAATCCAGAAGTTTCGAATCCTTTTCAGGTCACAAAATCCATTATCACGCGTAGACTAAATTGTTGTAAATATTTTTGAAATTGATTTGTTTCGGTATAATTTATTTATTATCGGAACATAATCTTTCACCCACGACTTACGACTTCCTTCAGGCTGCATGTTATCTTTAATTTTCGCGAAAAATTACCAGTTTTCAAAAAAAAAACTTGCATTTTTATTTTTATAATAACATAAATAACGTATCATCACCCCTGTATTCCCCGATGGGTAAGGCAGAGGTGTACCAATGTACCTACACCCACATTTCGCCGGTATGTTTAGGTCCCATGTAGTAGGGGGCGAGCCTATTGCCCTTGCCATTGATTTCTGCCCAGTTATTATTATATATTTTTTAATTTTTCATGTAATTTTTCTATCATATCTGGCATTATGACGACGGGTGACTCACAAAACGGTATTTAAAAATAAATCATTAGACATGCAAGATTTCCTTAACAAATACCTATCTCAAACCAAGTACGTAAACAAAACCCACTAAAATCTTATGCAAAATCTAAAAAAAATTTGAGGAAAACGCAAAATAATGTCATTTCTTAATTTACCACTTAAGTACGAGGTAGGTAGCCAGCGTTAGTCACAACCAGTACAGAGATCCTTGACATTTCCCACTATTAACTACCTGCGAGTGCTCATCAATTATAAATACCTCCAAACATTGTTTCTTGTATTTTAAGTAGTACTTTTGCCTTAGATACAAAACATATTCGCCCAATTCAATGCGAATGAAATTATATTGCCACTTATTTATTTAATAATTAAAAATACGTTCCATTAAAGATCATTTTCCAATATTAGCATTTTACGATCCTTCTTATTTCTGGTTGTGGCCCCGGTATTTAAATATTGTGTTTTAATATCGCATTTTAAGTGCCTATCAATTTTATTTCAAAACTAGCTTTTGTCTGAGGTCTGTCTTCTTCTCCATTTATTGTCTGTAAGTCTCGACTTCATTATTTAAAATAATCGCATTTTCATCAAACTATATTTTGTGTACGGTCAGCAACGAAAGTTGCTGCACACCGCCAAGTTTTGAAAACAACACAGGACCAATACTTTTCAATAGATTCACTTAGGAAAAAAATGATGGTCCAGTATGTAGAAACACGTACTACTTACCACATCTCGGGTCAGTAAGTTTTGGATAATAAATATGTTTAAGCGTTTTGAGGATTTCATCGTGTTCAGTAACTTTCATTGCTGACTGTACCTACAACCTACATTTACTTTGTAGTATCCTGACATAAACTTTTTTTAATTTCAATGTTATATTTTTTATCCAATTTATATTATTTTATTATACCACAAGTTTATATTCCCCAAATCAATATTCCTATCGAGAAGCTTACTTCTACAGACGGATAAAAAACTAGTACAGACTGACCTCGCAATGTACGGAAGCTTTTACAATGCTAGATCACTGGATTTGTATACTTAAATGTGTACATTTTGTACCTACAAGAACATGTAAGATTTTAAAGGTTACAATGACATTAAAACTTTTTAATGCAACAACGAGGTCAAAAACAAAACAATAAATTAGAAATACTTATGTAATTAAATCTTTTTGGCTCCTAAAGTATACTGATGAGATTAGATAAATATCCAGTGATCATAAGGCACTTCTTATTGGTCAATTTATTACACAACGGCTTACATACACTCATCGAATATATTAAATTTTAAAGTTTCTCCCACGAACATGACCAGTGTTGTGAAATGTATTTTATGGAATCTTTTTCAAGCGATTTCACTTATAGGTACATCCATACCTAATCCTAAGTTATGTTTTAATAAATCCTAATATGTATAAGTGTGTTTATTACCACTCAACTCAGAAAACGGCTAAACCAAATAAAAGTAACTACATAGGTATTACTAGCTAAAAGAAATGAATTGAAACTATCGTCCAAAATAGTGTGTTTTACCATAATTCCGCAAAAAGAAGCCCAATAAACATTTCTGACCGTAAAATTTTCATGTTATTACCTAAGTATATTCAGTGGTTTATCCCACGAAAAACAGAAACGTATGCTTTCTAAATACACACCTTAACGCCTGTATTCCCCGAGGGTAAAGATGTACTAATCTATACTCGCAGTTCGCCGATATATTTAGGTCCCATGTAATAGGGGGCGACTCTTTCTAAATACATACATACAAAACACCCTAACTACATGCAAACCCACTATATTACATCATAAATGTAATAATCTTGGACAGATTTAAAGAAAATCATGAAAGGAGCAAACTTTAAAATATCTATGAAATACCGTACCTACGACTCTCAACTAACTACTATAATACTTTACTCTAATATAATATGCATATTTACTACATATCAACCTGAATCACTGTATCCATTGCAGTACTGTAGTACAGTTCCACGGTATCTGAAATTGCATTAAAATCCGTTGCGCAGTTTAATAGATCGAAGCGTACAAACAGCAGGAGCGACACTCCGTACTATTAAGACTTACGTTGTTTACCGTTTAAGTGGTTTTTCCCATCTTAGAGAAATAAATGTATATTAACCTAATATATTAAAGCTGATAGCCTGTTTTCATAGACACTGTAAAACACAAACATAACGACTCTAAATAAATTGTTAGTTAGTACAAGATAGTCGTGAAAATTCTGAAGAGTTAGGGAAGAGCAAATCATTGCGGGTAACGCAGCTAGTGACAAAAAAAATCTTTCATATTCCAAAAATAGAAAAAGGTTCGGTTTGTATTTAATGTCAATGATTCATACCATCACGCATTTATTACCTGAAGGGTTTGACAGAAGTGTTGTAATTTACGCAAATAATTTGAGCCGTGACAATCTTTTTTTTTATAAAAATCTTACTAGCAATGTGGGTCGCACATTACTAGTAATCTTGTTGACCCCTCGTACTAAGCTAAATGCTTGTATCACGAGTGGGTTCACGTCGGTAGTGCAATGGGTGAGCGTTTCGAACCGGCAACCACATGATCGCAAGTCCGACGCCCTAGCCATTGGGTACAAATCCACACTTCGAGCGAGCTGCTACTGGGAATTTCATAGATAAATACTATGACACTGCTCAACCCCAGGGATCGAGCGTAGCAGACACGCAGACCAATGAAACAGCTATGAATGATATTAGCACGAAATACATAAGTAGGGCAGATTGTACACTGAATAAATAGGCTTACTTTTTTAAATATCTAATCGAATCACCGCAGTGTGTCATCATCAACCCATTACATTGTCCCACTGCTGGGCACGGGTCTCCTCTCAGTATGAGAGGGATTAGGCTATAGTCCGCCACGCTAGCCTACTGCAGGTTGGCAGACTTCACACGCCGTCAAGAAAATCTCTCAGGCATGCAGGTTTCCTCACGATGCTTTCCTTCACCGTTTAAGCGCGTGATAATTAATTGTTAATACGCACATGACTTCGAAAAGTCAGAGGTGCGAGCCTTGGATTCGAACTCGAGACCTTTGACTTGGCAGTCCAATGGTCACATCACTAGGCTATCACTGCACTATACCGCACTGCACTACCGCAGTGTGTAGTGTTACCCAATCAAATGTACGTACAGTACCTACGTCGCAAGACGTGGTAATACTTGCCACATATTTTTGGTACTAATCTGTCTAGATGGGACATTAGTTTCCCGGTTTCGTGCATGTCCATAAACCGTAACGCAGTATTTAATCACTTAAACGCCATCAGATTAATTTATTATACCTATCATGTCATGTTCTTTATAAAAATGCATGACTGCCTCGTTAGTCTAGTGGTCCCAGTCGCGACTGCTACGCTAGAGGTTTTAGGTTCGATCCTTAGGTCAAGCAAAGTGTTATTTTGGGTTTTTCTATGAAATTCTCAGTAGCAGCTCGGAGTCTGGATTTGTGTCCGGTGAATGGCAATTGACTCGCCCCCTATTACATGGGACCTAAACGTACCGACGAACTGTGGGTGCACATTAAGTAGGTACACCTCTGCCTAACCATTCGGGGAATACAGGCGTGATGGTACCTATGTTATGTTTGTAAAATGCATTCCTATTTCCCTTTGTCACGCCATAACTTGAGAACGACTTAACCGATTTCATTCATCTTTTTGTAAACTTTTCTAATATTCTCAAGAAGGATCTTACGGAAACAAACATTTAAAAAATTGCGCATAAAATTGGTAAGACAAGACGACGTCTGTCCAGCCAGCTAGTATCAAATAGATATTCGAATTGTTAAAAAAATGTCATATCGAATTTCGAAAAAAATAGAAGAAGTTTAATGTTAAAAAATGTCATATCGAATTTCAAAAAAATTAGAAGAAGTTTCATTTTGAAGATTTTGAGGCCTGATAATTTACATTAAGTGAAAGTCTAGGTTTTATGTGCCTAGATTATTCAAATTAGAAAATAAGGATAGAATATCAATAAATCATTTATGATTAGAAAATTTCGGTGTTAAGTATCGCAATTATCTGCGTATTAGGAAGTAGTCAATATATTTTGATTATGATGTTGATTACAAAAACATTTTTATATTTTATTAATTATGAATTTTTGAATTCCACCATTAAATTAATGGAATTAATTGAATCAACGTTATGTATAGTAGGTATATAGTTAGTATAGTATATATACTATACTAACTATAAAATGAAATAAATAGGTATTATCATAGAAGTTAACTAAGAAGAAGATATATTCGATTACAATTACTAATATATTTAAGTATTATGATGAGTCCTAAAAATCCAGCGAATGTTACATACGATACAATTCATCTACAGGGTATATTATAATTACTAATCTATGGTGAGACCTAAACATCCACCAAAATGACGTTACGATTCAATATGGTCATATTTGCCAGAATTTGTTTGCAAAAATGATAAATAAATACATTACGAAGGATTTTCAGCACTCACCAAGTAACGAGAAAACCTTTATAAACAGTTATTTTAAAACTAAAATAAATTTGTAAGGTACACTGACCGCTCTGTATGGCGCAGGCGGCGCCGCGGCCGGCGGCGAGCAGCAATACTCGCTGCGATGGAACGACTTCCACTCGTCCATGGTGTCCTCCTTCCGGCGCCTGCGCGATGAGGAGGACTTCGTTGACGTCACGCTTGCGTGCGCCGGCGCCACCTTCACAGCGCACAAGGTAACAATATTTTTCGAAATTATAAATATAGGTAAAAAATAATATAACCTGCAATCACCTTGCTTTACATAGATATGATGTAACGTCATGCAATATTAATCCACACAGAAATATTTAATATTAATGGTGCAACTAAATTATTAATCTACATTTCCGGTAAACTGACCGTGTGAACATTCTATAATTGCACCAAAGATTTCGCATAAGATCAATATAAAATTGTATTACAACATTGCACTATTTCCATTAAATTATTTACATATTCAAATCATTTAAGCGCAAGCCAACGGCACCGTCACCCAATACAATATGAGGATCGATGCAATTGCAATTTTCTGAGAAATATCAATAATGTGTATCACGAACTCGGGACCCACGATAGTGCCCATAGGCATTCCCTGATTTATTTTATTTTACCTGTTTCACACGTAACATATAATTTAGTTTATTTGTTCCTTGGCCACCAGGTGGTGTTGTCAGCATGCAGCCCATACTTCCGGAGGCTATTAAAAGCAAATCCCTGTCAACATCCTATCGTGATTCTGCGTGACGTCCACGACAAAGACATGGAGAGTCTTCTAAGGTACGTCCATCTAAAACTCTATCATTATTACCTACGAAGCAAATACATCGTGCTCCTGTCCTGATCCGAATCTATTTGAATATATATTTCTTTTATACTACTGATACGGAATTTAAGACAAATCATATTCTTACCATACAGATTCATGTACCAAGGCGAGGTCCACATCGGGCAAGAACAGCTGAAAGAGTTCCTGAGGGCAGCACAGCTGCTGCAAGTGCGAGGATTAACAGATGTTCCCGCACCAGCGCCGATGACCACTTTAGATCAAAAAGCTTCACCAGTAAGATTTCATCTACCAATATTTTTGTTAGCAGCCCTTAACAGACACCAAATCTTGATTTAACCCTTCAAATACCGTATTATAGACACCTATACGGGCGTCAGTGAATTAATAATACAAAAACCAAAATTATCAATTACTATTTTCATCAAAACATTTCACCGGAGTGACAACCCTTGGTATACGCTCAAAAGACCTACTAATTGAAATCTGTATATAACTAAATACATTTTTTCCAATAGTCAGCATCATCATGGACTGAAACCGGGAGCGGAGGTTCGCGCGAGGGCCGAGAGGGTCAGCAGCGGGAAGGCAGGAGACCACGAAAACCAGACGACGGTGCAGCCAACACACCACCACCCAAGAGAGCCAGGTCCTCGGACCTGTATCAAGCACAGATGAAGTCCAGGTATTAAGGAGCATTCTATGTTTTAAATGTATGATTCTTTTATTGAGTGACACCCAACATTGGACTAATCTTTCCTTTCTACATTCGTCAATAATCCTATCAGCACGATATCCTATCGTACCCGTAGGATCATTAATAGGCTAGGCCATGAAAGCGGCTCACTATGGTAAATTGGTTGAAGAAGTGCCATGGTGCTCCAGTTTCTGGCTGACGCAGGAGCTTTCGGAACATGGCTGTTTCAGGAAGTACCTCTGTAGCTTACGCCAACGAAAGCCAATGCCTGGTTATTATCATTGCGTGAACTGCCCTGAAGACACGGCGCAGCACACTGGAGCACGCTGAGAGTTTTAATAGGCTGATGTAAAAGCGCATTAAAAACCTGTTCCAAATACCACCACGACACTTATGCTAATACTTTCCGATTCCCAGACCATAGATATTTTCAGTATGTAAATGTTGTGGGAGTTAGTGGTGTTTATGAGTTTTTCGACTTATTGGTGTAGGACGGAGCAGCTGCTTGCGGTGCAGGGGTCGAGCCCGGAGCGGCTGGGCACTAATGGACACGAGCTGGCGCTCTTCAGCCAGGCCATGGACACCTCGCAGAACCCGCATCTGTCAGGCGTCTCCAACAATCTGGTGAGTTGTTTATGATTGATCATGTTTGCTGGTCAATGCGATATATTATTAGATGTTAACTTGAATAAGCCTGTCATAACTAATGCAGGCTTGACCTTCTAAATGGATTGCATATTAAACCAAAATTCCTTAGCCTACGAAACTGTCCCTTATAATTTTTTTATTTCTTTTACAATATTTTATCTTACGACATGGAATCTTTCTTTCACTTCTGGAACTGTCTTTACATTGTAATTATCTCTTTCTTGAACTCAACTAATCTCTTATTATGCAGTCTGGGGACGGCGAGGAGTCATCATCAGACGCGGGTGCCAGCGATACCGAGGGCGAGACCCGAGCCAAGCAAGAGCCTCTAGACTACGATGACCCCACCACCATGGCCAACACCAACGGAGCCCTACCGCATAACTTCCCAGGACTACTAAATCTACCAGGTATTCTACAGGATAAGGTTTACACATCCTCGTTTTTATGGAATTTATAATATATTTTTGGGTGTCAGAACTATAATATTAATGCGAGTTTTTTATTTTCAGGCTTCCCCGGACTTCCAGGACCATCGGGGATACCCGATAATTACGGTAAGTGAACTCCTAACTCACACTAATGTCACTACCGATATATGACTCAATACCACATCACAATCACCGCAGTATCGGTTCCAGTAATTACAATCTATTAGAATAATTTCCACTCTACAATATTAATGACGCTCAAAAGAACAAAGGAAATAAATCAAATCATTAATTGTACATTATTGAGTCATGTACCTACCTATTGCATGTAATAACACTAACAATTAAATAACGAGAACGACACCAAAGCGCTTAATTACTCCATTATAATCGTTTCGAGAAATACGTACTTCGCCCCCAAACTTAAGTAAGACGTAAACGCAGTTAGGAAAATCTTAGCAACCGTGGAAGTTACGTAGCGACCGATCGTCCTAGACGTGCCGTCGACAATCAGACGAGTACCGAGTAGGAGCGCGCACTGACGGAGACCTCGTCTGCCCCAGGAGCGACCTGGCCGGGCGCGGCCGAGGAGCGGCCCGCGTACGGCGCGCTGCCCAACGGTGAGCCCAGCAGGCCCGCGTGCCCCGAGTGCGGCAAGCTGTACAGCAACAATAGCAACCTCAAGCAGCACATCCTCAACGTGCACGCGGCGCACGAGCTCGCGCACTCGTGCCCCGTCTGCGGCAAGGCCTTCAAGACCCGCCAGTACATGCAGATACACATGAACTCGATACACGGCGTCAAACAGAGGAGGCGCGACCCCGCCCCGTCCGCGGAGCGCTGCGACCGATACACTCACCATAGCGCTTAAACGATGTTGTACGGAACTGTGTCTAACCGCCGCCTCTGTGTTACAGGGGCGGCTCTCGCGGGCGGGGCGGCGATGGGCTACCGGCCGCAGTGTCCCCTGTGCGGCCGAGTGTACTCCTCCACCTCCAACCTGCGCCAGCATATGCTCAATGTGCACTCGCAGACCGACCGTGACCAGTGGTTCCCTTGCCAGCACTGCGGCAAGAAGTGCAAAACCAAGCACTACCTCATCAACCACCAGCTTCAAGCGCACGGCATCCGACAGCGACAGAACTCTTAGAGACGGCGCGACGCCGAGCTCCCGCCGCCCGCCGCACCCCCGCCGCTCGGCTCGCTCGGATCGCTCGGCGCCTGGTGGTGATCGCCGCCGCTCGCCCGTAGGCTACACTGTACGCGACGCTATACAACCATACGAATAGATGTGCCAAGGACCCACGTGAAGCGATATCGAAACGGGATTGTTTATTGTATCTATATATTGTATTTAAATATAACGTAATATTTTTAGAAAGTTTATTGCGTTCGGACAGTTCGGGGTGTCGAGTTTAGGGTCGGGTTTGCCAACCACTTTGCCCGTAGTTAGTTTGGTTAACATGGTGCTGTCGGCATTGCAGATGCCGCGGCGCGGAGCGCGTTGGCAAACCCGGTGGTAAGGGATACCGTGCCGAGTGAGGGCGAGGAGCGAGGGAACGAGTTGCTAAGGTACCTGGAGGAGAGTGAGTTCATAAAAAGGGCGGTGTGCCGGGGCGAGCGGCTGCAGTGCCCGCTGTGCTGCGCGGGGCTGGCGTCGCTGGCGCAGGCGCGCGCGCACCTGGAGGCGCACTACCCCCGCGACAGCCCCGTGTGTCCGGTGGCCTCCTGCGCGAGGTACTTCGCGCATCCCAACTCGGTGCGCAACCACATGCGGATCAAACACCGCCGCCAGTGGGAGAAAATGAAAACTTTGAAGTGGAGTTGTGGCTGGGCCAATTGAAACTACACTGAGTTATCGATAGGGGTTGGGAACGCGACTCGTTCGATATTCGGCTTTCTAAAGTTAAAATTTTAACGGCTGTGAAACGGAACTTAGTCGAGAAGGGCTCGTAATTAAACCAGAGAATAATATAATGATCTCCTGGATGCATTTTTTCATATAACGCTGTCATGTTCATAAAACATTGTATAAAGCAGTAGGATAAATCGACTGAAAATTATTTTTGTAGTAGAATAGACTGATATTGTTTAAGTAAGGTTTATATTATAAGCGCATTATGACATGTGATGATTGGTGCCATTGATAGAATACGAAGTGCAACTAATGAATGTCGATCATTCTGATCACTTCTTGAACGTCTGTAACTTCCATTGTTGCTTCTACGTTATGACCATTCTATTATATGCCTCGGCTGGCAGACATTTTTAAGATTAGCATACTTGTACGAGTAACAGAATTCTTACGGTAAGAACACTGTTAGCTTATATAGTTCCTGTTGAAGATCAAACTCGGATTGTGATTGACGATTTAAGATTTAGTATTAAAAATCATTTGGTAAATGTGTCAGAATGCTCTTGCCCCGACCGCGCCTATAATCGAATGGTATTATTCTTCGATTAGCTGTTTATCTTAGTGTCTGGTGTCCTATAATGTTAGCATTAGTTGGTTCTATTCACAGTGGGCCCAGCGCCCCTCTAGACAGGACATCGGATTGTTTTGTCATCACTTTTTCCTAAAACATAACTGGTGCAATAGTTTAACTACTTGGAAGTTTTATTAAATATTGATTTTTTCATATAGTATTTTTATTTTTGGTTGTGATTTTTTTTTTTTTATATACAAACAATATTTAGGTGTGAAATAAATTTCATATAAGATTTTGATTTGAAATAAACTGTTGTACCAGTGTGTGCTTCTCCTTACATGTATACTTTCGACCATAGATAAGACAATACGAAATAGATTGTAAAGAAAGTGAATGCCTTTGAACGCAATAGTTAAGAATAAGTTCACTTGCATACCATAGAGAATTTATTTTCTACATGAAGTTTGTTCGTGATGCTGTGTCATAAGTGCACAATTTAAAACATATCTAGTCAACGTAGACAACATGAGGGATTTATTTAAAAATGTACATAATAATCGACGATTCCATTCGCATATATTTTTGTAAAGAAAAAAGGGAATACACCAAAATACTTATTCTGTTATAGAATGTTATTGATATATTATATAGCGCATGTATTGAAGCGCACTGCTACTGAACGAAACATGAAATGCCTTTGTTCTAAATGTTAGCAACACTGGCTACTGCCTGCCAAAGATACTGCTCCATCACGGAACACATAGCCTTTAAGAAAGCAATAAATAAAATGGTACTCGAATATTAGTAACAATAGGCCTACAGATTCGCACATTTTATACAACATACGTTGCCTTAGCATATAAATATAAAGTATATATAGAAAACTGTCAAGTCCATTTCGTAAGCTCGTGTAAATATTAACGAAGATGCCTTCAAAATATATGCGATGGAAACGGATGCATTTCATAGATCTCCAAAACGAATAAAAAATAATATTGGTTAATATTAGAGAGTAGATGAAATTGTTCCTGACGCCTGAGAGGCAATGTCGTATATCTTTATAATAATAACTATAAAATAAAATAAAAAATAATAAAAAAATATTTTTAAGCATAAACTTAGTCACTCAATAACCAAATGTTCAATGTGAGTAAACGATTCTAGTTGCGAATGTATTAGTGATACGATATATACGTAATAACTTAATTTTTACCAGAAGAAAGTGTCTGCTTATATAAATACATAAACAATAAAACTACCAAGTAGAAAGGTTTCTTCTTTTATTTGATTAAACCATCACACAATAATTCACTCTAAATGTATGCGAATGACAAAAATAAATCACATCTACTAACAAAATTACAACATAAGTCTACATTAGAACAAGGTAAGAACGACGTTTAACATCACGGGAGTTTAACGCCTAAACCTTGAATAATAAAGTATAATTTTCTTTTACAGGCGGGTGTCGAAGAACGCAGGATCTATTGCGCGTGCGAGCGACGGACCCGCGTCCGTGCCCTAAGTGCGGCAAGATCTACCGATCGGCGCACACGTTGAGGACGCATCTCGAAGACAAGCACACAGTCTGCCCAGGATATCGGTCAGTAATTTGGTATTTAAGAAACAATTTGACGAGACATCAAATTCATACTCCCTTTTTTTCGAAAAAGTATCTAAATATGGAGAACTTAAAAGCAATAATCCCTAATGCATTGATAGTTTCCCTTCTAGCCTTTTCCAAACTATGTTGGGGAAACTTCCAGTCAAAACAGATGCGAATGAATATTAACTGCCACTACATACAATAATGGACACTACCAATAGATTTCAGCTACCCAATTTCAAGGCAAAATCGATATCATAGGGAAAGACAGATTGTCAGGACTTTTAGGCTTCTGACTTACGAATAAAACAGGTGTTCGTATGAAAACCAAGACTAAGTTTTACGTGCCTTCCTAGAAACGGCGAGGTTCCAATGTGATACGCGAACACATTCATATAGTTAAAATAGTCCAATAAGCACTTTAAGTGGAGTAATAATGTTCAGTAGAGCCAAAACATTTGAAGGTCTATTGGAAGTATAATAAAATGTATTTTTGTTTGAACAGTTGCGTGCTGTGTGGCACAGTGGCCAAGTCCCGCAACTCGCTGCACTCTCACATGTCGCGACAACACCGCGGCATCTCCACCAAGGACCTGCCCGTGCTGCAGATGCCCACCAGATTCGACCCAGAACTCGCCAGCCAGTCAGTACCAATTACAACAATTCTAGTTTGTTTTTCTTTAGATACAGAAAGAAAACAGATAGAAAGGTCGTCGAGTCATCCCACCGAATTTTTCTGGGCGGGCAATAACTATATATTCTAATACTATCCTGTCAACAATAATATAATATAATATAATAATTTTGTTGTTGTAACCCCCCGTTCGCACTGACGACAAAACATGTTGCAAACAGCTACCTATCCCTCACTCATTGAGAGCTACATAGAGTAAGATAGGTATTTGCAACATATTTTGTCGTCAGTGCTCCTCACAACACATTGCTTACAATCAAAAGTCGAGTGAGTACGATCAACAACATAATATTTCCTCCAGATTACTTGCAAAAGCCGGTGTGAAAGTGTCTCCGGAACAGCTACGAGCGCGAGCCTCCCCGACCGGCCCTCGCCGCTCGGACATCAAGCTGGACGCTAAGTCTGCCGCCTCCGAGAGCAGTTCCATCTGCGGAGACAATGACAACGACGACCTGAGCCAGTCCAGATACCAAGACAGCATACCCGTCTCGCCTCCGCGTAAGTAGAAATTAAACTTTTCTTACTTGCAATTTTTGTAATTGCTACTTTTCATTTGTAATGAACATATTCCAACATGGATTCCATATCCTTATTATTTTCCAAGAATAAAACAGTAAAATCTTGACTGACTAACTGACCCAAAAGCACGTAAAATCTTGAGTGAAAAACTGCACTTTTAGCTTTGCAACTCATTATTATTTTAATACCGTTTCCCTCTACAGACATAAACAACTTGGCCAATACGACCATCACAAAAGTCCCGGCTGTGCGAGCGGTGACCGCCAAGACACTAGAGAACCTTCCGCACGGACTGACGGCTGGCATGAAGCACGACGACTACCCGCAAGGGTACGGCGGCAGCTCGGCCTTGCTCGACACCTACCTGCAGTACATCGGAGAAAATATGTTCGGTACGTAACATCATAAAGAAACTAGTCCCCATGTCTATTATTCGAATTCTACAATATTCCTCTTTCAGCAGGTATGAACGCGAAACTGGCACAAATGAACGCGATGCATATAGACAGAAAATCCTATGAGGAACAGTCTCCACAATTGGCCTCCCTGCCACCTCCACCGACAAATCTCGCACACCAGCGCTTCCTCAAGCAAATGCAGCGGCAGTACACTGAGAGCATGAACAAGCCCGACATCATGCGTGACTCGGATGAACCTTTGGACCTCGGGAAGGAGAGGCAAAGGAATGACAGCATAACCGAGGCAGATACTGAAAAACACGACATGACAGACAAGGACAACGGAAAAGATTATTACAAAGATTATAATGAGGACGACCGGAGAGTGAACAACTCTGAACAAGACGCAGATAACGGACAGGATGACGGCGACTCTTCGGAGGACGAGCATCACAAAAACTCATGAAATGAAGGCGTTATAACTTTAAGTGTGTTGAATTAGTCACGTAGACTACGTGTAACACATAGGACAATGTTTTGTTGAAATTATCAAAAGGTGCTTGAGTGTTATGTTTTGTGGTCATTAGCTTGATTCGTTTTTTGTAATGACGGTTTAATTGTTGACCCGTGGAATGTCGTTGGTGCCATTTCCGATAGTAATATGTAAATTTAAAGTTTTAGGGTTAAATCGGTTGCAGCTAGGTTGAGTCTGTTACTTTGCAAAGATATCACGGATCTGTGTTGCGAAATTAACAGATACGTGGTTATGAATCTCTGCGTTGAGCGCGCAATGAACGTTCGCGAAAATGTAGTGCAGTACACGAGGATAACCGTGCAACTGCACATTTGAATTATAACCTGTTAGTGAGACATTATTTTTATACCCGATGTGATAACACAGCCATTATTCACTGTAGCATTACCTGACACATTAGTCCAGATCGACTCGCCACATGATTGTGAGATTGTTTTAGTAGTAATGAAGACTAGTGAGTAGTGTTTTTTGTATTGTGTATGTAAAGGTCCCGGTCACGTAGTAGGACCTCTTACATAGTAATTCCATCCATCTACCTCAGCATTTGGGCCAATGCGGCAAAACGTTATAAAGTTAAAAAAAATATCCACACAAATTGTGAAATTCCATCCATCTACCTCATTTCAATAGATTTTATTTAATATTTTATACAATTTATAGATATAAAATAACTGTTGTTTTATGCATTTTGCAGATTGCATTTATATATATACTATATAGAGTATATCGTAGGTAAATATATGCAAGTCTTTAGGTCATTGTTAGTGCTGCCCGTAGATACTCGTATACTGTTATTTTTTAGACTACGCACTCACTAGAGGAACATTAGACTGTGTCACGAACGTAGCGAGTAATACATTAACTTCTGATATCAGTGAGCACACTAACTTTATACGATGAAAATATTGTATACGAACAAAAATAACAGAGCTTAAAATCATAATAATATTAAAGTTAATATACATATACATATTGTGCGTATACTGAATCGCAGACGGCGAATAACGCGATAATGACACGATGTATAACGATTTAAACTTTTAAGGATGAATTTAAAATATCTAAAAAACTCTTCAAAGGGCTAGCTAGGGATGTTCAATATTTTTAAGTATACCGTTTACACTCGCGAGTGCTCTGCCCTGAGTGTTACCTCGTATCCACGACCATCATCCACCTTGAGACTGAATGTCATCCCGTGGATGAGCACCTATCGCGTTATCATAATGCGCGCGCGATTCGTCAAATGTTCAAACTTGACAACAGTTTATTATGGTATAAGAAGTATGCATGTATATAAATTGAGGTGATATGTAAAGTACATAATAAATAATAGTAACAAAAAGCAATAAATAAAGTATACCTTGATGTTGCCTTCGATTTTGTGTAAATACATGGGTAGTGAACGGTTTGCGTTGGTATTGTGGTAAGCTGAACCTTATAGTGTACAAGTGAAGGTTTATTTTGTAGTAATGATGTGGGCTCGTTACTTAAATAACAATTACTGTGATTACAATCTCATGTTAGCCTTCAATACTTATACATATTTTTTAGAGTACAATGTTATAGTTATTTAGTATATTATAAGGTAATCGTAAGCGAGTCACAAAATTATATTTACTTCCCGCCCCCGAACGTTAGGATTCACGTTATTTAAGTATTTAGAGCAATAGGTAAAAGCATTTAACCTTTTATATGAGAGATATTACATTTATGAATTTATTGAGATGTCCCACTTTGCCACCGGGGCTTGTGAAGCTGTCATTTTGACACTTGCAAAGGTGTGGTCATCGCAAAATAATTCGTAGATTATTATTAGGAATAAGTTCTACGGGTTGATTGAAAAATATTTTTTGTTTAGTGTGTTAGTGAGAATTGAGGATTAAGTCAGTTTGGTTTGCGCAAATATAACCTTGTTGACATTTAACAGTGTTGCCATAGTAAGTAATAATTTTCGACTGTATATAAATAAGTTTTGTTTGTTTAGGAAATTGAGTGCTTAAAATTTGATTATTATGGTATAGATGCAAGTATCTTTTTATTTAGATTACTCTGACTACATTCTACTCATTATAGTTCTTTAAGATAAATAGAGTTGTCGCACGCTGTATTTAAAATTAAACAATAGTCAGTTACCAGATTGTGATTAAAGAAAGTATATATATTTTTTCAACACATGCCACTTAACATACAGATAAAATAATGGAGATTTGCATCGATATTCTAATGGGATTTACACACTGATAAAGCAGGTCAAGCATTGATCGGGTGATAAAGCGGCGCAGGCGCAACCTTCTCGCGATTCACTTTCATTAATGCTGCCTGTTTTGTGTAGAACCTTCTAGACTAGTAGACTATGAAGTCTGCGATGTATTTCCCCGCCGCACTGTACAGTTGTTGATTATGCAGTTATTTATATACCAGTGAAGAAATAATGAATATTTAGGACTATAAGTCAATGATATGCTCTCGATATAATACTTACGTTTAGTTACCTTGTGAACTGGAAGTTCGACATTAGTTTTTTTCTTTATTTGTTTGGTTATACTAATAATACCTCATTAGCATGACCTATCATGTAAAACTTTTTTATTAGTTTAACGCACAGGATAATGTTGATTTTGTAATCTGTTCGAGTACCACGCAATTTACGAAATCCGTAGAAAATAAAACGCCACACTACAGAGTACAAATAAAGAATTGATGTAGTACAGAATTTAAAAAAATATTCTTGCAAAATGTTGTTTCAATGTTAATAGATGTGTATTTTTTCGTAAATTGTGTACTTTCGAACGGATCCTAGCTTACGTTATGGTAGGGAGCACAAAATGTTTGTTCACTATGTGACTGTTCCAAGTAGTTGTTTATTTCTATTGTTTAGATACCACCGGTGGACATCACACTTACGCCTAAATATTATGTTTTGTGAAAATACTAAATTTTAAATACGATCGATGGATTTAATTATCAGAAAAAAAACGCAATTTCATTGGTTGTGGTCCTTTTTGAATGTAAAGTGACAAAAGAAATTGCCAGTCTATGATTTCATGGATACGTGCAAAGGCACGTCGATTGATTCCATCATAGACAAATATATCGATAAAAACATCACAATAAACCTATTCGATTTAAAATTTAGCTTTGTTGATCTCGCAACATCCCCACTATTATAATTTGATATACTATTTCGTTCTCTGGTGGCGCTACTGTATACGACTGCTGCAATAAGCGTTGCCACCATTCCTTTAAGCTAATTTCATCTCTGAATCTGTACTAATTAGGTATATTTTTCAAAATCATTCAACTTACATGAATTATTAAGTATTTATGCAATAATTAATTAAGGTACAATCGGGATGACGTGTGCAAGCCGCCATATTGTACGATGACGTCATTTCGGTATAATTTCCATGTAGAATGGATATTACAGTATTGTTGATTTTCATACAGATATACCTAATTATTGCAGAATGGATATTATTTTATGTATATTTTTATAGTTGGAACAAACCCACGCCTGAGCCATTGTACATTAGAGTTCTAGCTGTACGCTGCTTCATTACATTACTACATACAAGAATAATAAAATAATTGTTTTGAACGTGCTGTTTTATTACCTTTTACGACACTTTTTAATTAATTAAGCCATTATTTTCACGTCAATTATACTTAAAACTGAGTCATAAATACGCACAGATTAAGACAGATAGAGTATGCGCAACAAACGATGTGAAGTCACATAATATTTATGTGTGAGTGACAGCTCGGAGCGGCATTGTAGGGACACGTGCATCTATGTGTGAGTAAAGTTGCCAGATATTGGGAAAAACTCCCACATTTTTTTCTATTGTTCTCGATAATATTGTACCTATTAATGTTTAGAATTGGAAATGTGCTTTTACTTTATAGGTACTTAAATATAATTTAAACGGAATAATTATTATTAAATAAATTACGGTGGAATAAAGTTAAATACTTACGAGTATTTAACTTAAGAAAATATAAAATAATAATACAAAATATAAATATTAGTCTATTATACAATGTTAAACTACTTCATTTTGCTGCTCAATGCTATGTACGTAAGTGTCATACATGACGTAGTAGTACTCTGTGATATATATTTAAATATTGTATAAATATGTATGCTGTACACACGGCTACACATTAAGCTATACAAATACAGTATAGGCGGGCCGCGCACTGTGGATTTATATAGCTTGGTGTGTAGCCGTGCGTACTATTTAATAAATAAATAAATATGCATAATTACTTACACTTACCATATTTAGGTATATTATCATGGAAAAACATAAAAAAATCCAACATATTTATTACAATAATTTTACACACATAACATCTTAGCAGCCTTTGTTCTGCACCAATTTCTTATAGTATTGCCGTTTAGCGTCTGAACATCGAGCATTCGTTTCGCTATATAGTGCAATCGTACCATCAAATATTTTTCGATTACAATGTACCTACGCCGCCTTGGATTACGAAATTAATTTCATATTCTATATTAGCACCATGAGACATGAGAAACCTTGCGATGGACACCCATACTATTTAGAAAAATAATATCCACCATCTTGGATTTCAAAATTAATGCTATTTTCATAATCAGCTCCCTAAAATACCTTGAAATTGATACCCATATGATCCTTATGAATTTATTTACAGAAATATATATCCGCCATCTTGGATTTCCAAACTAATGTCATTTTTGTAATCAGCACTCAGTAAAACCTCCGAAATGACACCCACATTCATTTATTTACATATAAATAATGTCCACCATCATGGATTTCAAATAAAAAATTATAATACATGCAATCCAATATCAAATAATGTCCACCATCATGGATTTCAAATAAAAAAATTATAATACATGCAATCCAATATCAAATAATGTCCACCATCATGGATTTCAAATAAAAAATATATAATACATGCAATCCAATATCAAATAATGTCCACCATCATGGATTTAAAATAAAAAAAATATAATACATGCAATCAATCATGCATCCATTATCAATCGGAAAAATTTATCATTGTTATGTAATAGGTATTATGTAATAATACAAACTAATAATCATAAATCACTGATTATGATTACTTTTGTTAATCTGTAAGCATAATTGATGATAAAAAAATATCGTAATCGTAAATCATTAAACTGATTACATTGTGCCCAACTCTGAACGGTTACATATAGGTACATTTAAAGAAATGAATCGATCTTTTTACACACAACGTACATTACCCAAATTCAAGTAGACCTATCTCGATGTAAACTGGCAACCCAGACCAATTACTGTCGAGGTTCTGTGTTCCAAGTGAGCCGAGAAATATTAGAGGGAAAATAAATACCAAAACAATAATCTAAACAATATTTACCTGTGGAAAGATATTCCATCTTTTTTTCTTTGTTTTTGGGAACAACTTTTACAAAGGTTAAAAACACAAGACGGCATGTTTTGAAATAAAATGGTAACTCATTTGAGACGTACAAGCAGTACGACGCGCAGCTAAGTACTGACGTGAGTTTGTATTCGCTTTTGATTTTGTATTTGCTTTGGTGGCTTCACTCTCGTGTTCTACGGGCTACGTCTGCCTATTTTACTAGTCTGAGTAAATACGAATATAAGTCTAACATTTTATTCAGAAATATATGAACCATAGCTAATATCAACCACCAGGTGGCGGTGTGGTACCACCAGTTTTCCAAGCATTATATACCAGCATTTATATATACTTAAATATATGTATGTACTTACATAGTATAGGAAGGGTCTTATAATATAATATGTTATAACCAAAACAAAAGTGTATTTATTTAATGGAATCACATTGACAAAGTATTTACTTCTCTCTATATATTAACCATCTTCTTATATAAAAATAATACCTATAACTAGAGAAATAAATATTATATATATTAATTATTATACTATAGTATTACCATACATTTAACACTAACTATTTTACTCTTAAAAAACTATTCTACTTAATCAAAAACCACACAATATTTTTTTAAATCTAAAAGCGTCTTTAAACATTTTTAATTTTGGAACAAAATTATCATGGATGAATTTGTACATTACATATATATAAATACACAACTAAATCTACGCCGCGTGAGAGTTGTGTTTTAAATATCATTTTTATTATAAATTCGCCTGCTAATCCTCTTTTAGTTGCTTCTTCTTAGCAAATAGGTAATGAGCGCCCAACAAAGCGTTCATTCTGTAACAATAAATATGTTGCCTATCAATATTGATTGTGGAGAAAAGTTCGAAGGAGATTTGATTGGTAGGACTGCACGCCGGTGCAACAACCGTTGCGTCGCGTGTCGAAGGTTTTATTCCCACCCCAGATAAATTTTGTATGTTCCACTGATATTTGTTTTAACGCTAGGTGCACTTTCTGTCTGTTAATATGTTTGTGGAATGTCCCAACACAGGGATAGATAAAGTTTAAATCTTACTTATTTCAAACCCAAGGAATATATTAACAAAACTTATTCCTCTTGGTAACTTTAGTGACTTTCGCAAAGTGAAAACAGTATGCGTGTATTACTAGATCGCGTGCACACTGTCTATAAAAGGTTAATAGCTTCTAAGAGCGCGCTAGAAGCGGACTTTTAACTTCTATAAATAATTTAACATTTCAACCACTAGGCAGAACCATTTAAACTAACATACTTATGTGTTATTTTAATTGTTCTGGGAACTGCCTCATTAGTCTACTGGTCCTAAGCGCAACTGCTACGCTAGGGGTTTTGGATTCGATCCCCAGGTCGAACAAAGTGTTATTTGGTTTTTTTATGAAATTCTCAGGATGGATATGTGCCTGGTGAATGGCAATAGGCTCGCCCCCTATTACATGAGACCTAAACATATCGGCGAACTGTGGATGTACATTAAGTACACCTCTGCCTTACCCTGTAGGGAATACAGGCGTGATGGTATGTTATGTTTTGGTAGGACTAGCACGTATAGTATAGTAAGGTTTATTCTATCGCGTGTTCTGTTCCTTTTATATATCGCTAGCAGTGCCTCGCGGTTTCACCCGCTTTGCCCCGCTCCCAAGGATGCGTAGCGTGATGCTCGACAGCTTACAGCCTTCCTCTTGAATGTCGCTATCATTATACAAAAATATATTTTCTAATCCGACTAATAGTTTCAGAGATTAGCGCGTTCAAACAGACAACTCTTCAGCTTTATTATATTATAAGTATATAGGTAATAAATTAAAATAGTGTTTACTATTAATACTCGGGGCTTTTCTGTGTCTGTTTGTACATACATACTCTCACGCCGTTTTACCACAGGGGTTAGCAGAAACTGTAGACCGTCTTTTGCTACGAATCTTGCATATCTCTTTCGCTTCTTCCGCATTCATAAATGTTATTTATTATACATCTTAAAATCTCGTTATTTTTTATATGAGAATCTCATCTCCACTAACAATCTGTGTATAGGCCATATACTTAAGAATCTATTCTACAACCAAATTTATACCTCCTTTATAAAACCATGACAACCACCCATAACCATTATACAAACACCATAATATAAATTAATGCATAAAATAATAATAATAAGTCCATCCAAAGATTGTCTGATATCGCTTTTAGTGCTAATACCGCCCCATTGTACCATTTTATTATCATTTGTACTTGGCTTTCGTTTGTGGTGTACAATAAAGAATATACTATTCTATTCTATTCTATAATAAGTAGGTATTCAGTACTCACAAGAGAGCCCAATGCTATTTCTTGCTAGCGAGCGCTATGCCGAGGCCTACGATGCCTCCGATGGCCAGCACGGCGCCGCTCGCCACCGCGATGCCGATCAAACCTTCCTTTTCCATGCGCTTGTTGATCTGACGCTGCAATGGTAGAACACCAGTGTTAGAAAGAAAGAAAAATTTGTGATTATTTTCGACTCACCCATAGATTTACAAGATTAAAGCCGCGGTAGCCTAATGGCTAGGGCGTCGGACTTGCGATCATGTGGTTGCTGGTTCGAACCCCACCCATTGCACTACCGACGTGAACCCAGCCGTAACACAAGCATTTAGCTTAGCACGAGGGGTTAATAAGAATACTAGTAATGTAACATTGCAGGTAAGCATTGTATAAAAAAAAAAATGGTCGGGCACAAATACAGTAATAGAAACACATAATAGGGGGTGAGCCATTGATCATCAGCCCATTTAGTGTCCCACTGCTGGTTAATCATGCAAATATGCCAACTGCAATTAAGAATTTCCTAATGGAAATACCAGACACTTTTGACACCTTAGGTAAACGAACTCAAGACCTTGCAGTCAGCACCTGCAACCAGAATAATTTATCACTGAAAAAGTGACTACAAAAAAGTCTTGATAACAATCACACATACCTCCAAAGCTAAGACTTGTTGGTTAGCTGGTTCAATTTCTAGGAAAGACTTGACATAGTGCAGGGCCTTGTTGTATTCCTTGATTCTTGCATTGCCAATGGCAAGGTAGAACAGGTAATCTCTTTTGCCATCCGGATGGGAGTTGAACAACTCTTTCAGGAGCAGAATTCCCTAGAAAATGATTATGACAATAAGTTAGTTATCTCCAATTATATTTTAACACAAGCTTTTACTTGATGTTTTGCTCAATAAATTAATCAGAAACCAACATGATAATTTCTTCTTTCTATGGCCCTGCATAAAACAGAGAGGTCAAGCTTATCTCAAGCTCAGCTTATCTCAAGATCTTTCTGTTCAACAAGAGACAAGCTACACATTAATTACCACAGTTTTTAAGGAACTTAACCTTTCCTAATAGTTCCTAGTTCTAGTTAGTTAGTTAGCTAGTTTCCTAACAGTGAAAACAAAATAAAAATATGTATATTCGGTAGTTTTTGCCTCAACCACTAACAAGCATTCTAACATACAAGAATTGTTAAATATTTTGAATGTACAGAAATTAGATTTTAACAATTCTATAATAGTATCAGATTTATGAAATTTGAAGGCTTGCTCCTTGTAATATAATTATATTTCACATCTGTTTAGACTTGTATTTCCAAATAAACCACTAAAACAGGTACTTTTGACAGTCGAAAACTAGCAGAAAATTATGTGGTGCCAAAAAAGTGGGTCTTATGGTGAAGAACTAGCAAAATCTCCATAAATATAGCCTGTAACTGCAGAATTTATAAAAATGTTCAGCTTAAATTTAACTTCTTAAATTTACGCCTTAGAGTCGAAAGAAAAAAACAATAACCAATTGTGTAACACAAAGAACTTGGTTTGGACAATCATGCAACTGGATTTGTAAATGAGTTAATAATAATGGAACTATTTGTATAACCACCAAAGATAAGGATGTAATTATAATCAAACTTTTAATTTGTTTTATTTGAATCAGAGAACTATAAAACTGATTATTTTGTGAATATTGAGATAAAAACTGCATTGTAATAGCTATATGTAAACCCAAGCTTATCTAAAACACTATAATTCTGTTTTTAAACCTCCAATCACTGAATTACAGACACAATGCAGTGTATTTTTTTTCTGGTTGTCAGGGGTCATTGTGGTAGGGGTATTGCTGAATAATTAATTATCTTTAGTTTTAAATATAAATTTTGTTACACTGCAAACCTAAAGTCTTCTTAATTCATATAACAATGTTGACTATAGAGATATAATAAATGTGTCTGTATTGTATCTGCTAAATGATGATAAATTCTAGTCCTTAATCCACTGATACCCAAACCAGTTACTGGTAACCAAAGATTATAAACTCATCAATACATTGATAACAAAGTTATAGCTTTGTGTGCTGTTGTGTAGCACTGCTGTATTGATTGATGTGCATATTTTAATTAAGTCCTCCCAGATATTGCGGCCTACCACTTGGCACTCATATTGATTTTAGGAGCAGAAATCTTTAAATAGCTGGAATGACTTTCATTTATTTTGAAGTCCATTGAGAGATGATTGATGGCTACAAAATTAATTTCTTTGTCTATAACAAACACTGCTAATATCGCTTTAAAACCACAAAGAGTGTAAATGACGTCAAAATTTCACGATTTAATAATGCGACATTGTTGTTTTGTACCTTTCGTATATCTGTTGGGTACTTGCTTCGCACTAGGCACCACGCATACTCGAACTGCGCCTTGTGCGTAACCTTTCCTTGGTGAAGCTGCTCATGGAACACTTTCTCGAACTTCTAAATGGGAAATAACATGAAAAAATCAGTTTAACATTCAATGACTCACAAATACGACGTTGCACAAGTTTTCACATTACTTGCAAATCTTCCGAAGATACTATCTCATCCAGAACATCCTCCATATTGATTTGAAAATTTTAAATTTAATAATCGTTTAGCAATTTCATGAATTTATATTCCGAAAAGGAAAATCAACATTATTTCGCGTTCTCAATAGTGAAAATTCAGTTTTGACGTGACTCAGACTCAGTGACTGATAATTTGACAACTGACTGACACAGTGACACTTACGGTAGAGTAGTGCAACGTACACAGAACCTACCAAAGGCGATTTTCGAATTAATTTAATCAATTCCAAAGAGTAGAATACTGTAAATAAAACAAAGCAGAAATTATACAATTATGACTTTATTGAACATATCGAGAATTATGAAATAAGATAAACTTATGAAATAAAAAAATTAAGACGCGAAGCGAAAAGTAATCCATCCAAATAACGAATACGACTTTTAAGATATTGTGTAATGTTGCTTTATATTCCACACTTACATGTAAATAAAACTGATGAGTTTATATTTTTTTATTGTTTGAATGCGCTAATCTCTGAAAATCACAGACAAATTTTAAATCAGGCTACAATCCACGGAAAATAGATCCAATCTATAGAATAGGTATGTACTATATTATAAATGTACTACATACATACATCAAATTAAATAGCCTTAGTCGCCCTTTGAACTGGAACTGCCTTATTTGTCTACTGGTCTTAAGCGCGACTTCTAAGCTAGAGGTTCTGGATTAGATTCTCAGGTTGAGCAATGATAAGGGGGTTTGTCAAAAATTCTCAGTGGCAGTTTGGAGTCTAGAATTGTGCCCATAACTATAGGCTCGCCCCTATTACTTGGGATTTAAACTTATACTGGCGAACTGTGGGTGTAAATTTGTACATCTCTTGATCTCTGCCCAACCTTTGTGCGACAGGATGGGTTTACTTGATGGAAACGTGTTCTACTATGGCTGTTGTCTGTTATTCGATTAATAACAAATAATATCGAGAACGTAACAATAATATTATAATTATAAATGAGTAATTTTAAAGGATTATCGGACTTACTATCCAATAAAATTTAAAATGTCAATGTCATATGGTTTGGCAAGAAAATTGGCAAAGCCAATGTCAATATGTCATTGTCATTGTCAAATGCAAATCAATCAAGACAAGTGGATCGCGTAAGCTTCATTTGTGTGGCGAGTTTCGATAATAATTGTAAATTATTATAAAACAGCGTAGTTGCGTACTGTGCAAGAAATAATTGTTGAAGCCCGTGTACTCTCCGTGCTAAGATGCAGAGTGTCATCAACACCGTGAAGGGGACTGCGCTGGGTGTCGCCGGGTATTTAACACCGGTTCTGAAGGTAATAAAATTACAGTAAAATCACTGTTTACAGTTTCGTATCGCTGTGTGACATACATACTTAAACAATGATTGTTATGCTCATGTATTCATCATACGTTGTGATTTCTCGAAGCGCCAGTGAATGCGTTATTGAACCTTTTTCTCCACTTTATGATGAAGTTTCTAAAGCAATGTTATTTTTGTAAACTAATTAGGTACTTAACTAGTCTTTGTCAATGAAATAAAGTAATCAGATAAGAAATGTTGCTTTATCTTGACTCATTGATGATTATAAACTGATTGAATAAGGATCATTCATCACCGACTGTAGATTCACATCTAGCGCATCAAACGCTTTGTGCATTGTTCTTAGACATGTTTCAGTATTTTTACCAGTGTGGACTATTACAAATACTATAGAGCTGTAGGTTTCTTGCTAATTTTTCAATACATAATCAATCTATTTCGATAGATATCCTATTTAAACACCACAAGAATAAAACATATTTCTTTTCATTTTATAAGGAGTCAAAGTTCCAAGAAACTGGTGTGTTAACTCCTGAAGAGTTTGTAGCTGCTGGAGAGCATTTAGTACACCACTGCCCCACGTGGCAGTGGGCAAAGGGTGAGGAAGCCAAGATCAAGTCATACCTGCCTGCTGATAAGCAGTTCCTTGTCACCAGAAATGTGCCATGCTACAGGAGGTGCAAACAGGTACACTAAATATCTATATTCTTACTTATTTATATAAGGTATAGCTGACCTGTGGCCACTTCATCAGCAATATAGCCTATGACACTCACAAATATTATGGCTTTCTATTGTTAAAAGAATTTTCAAAATCACCAATCACCTCGCATACTTTTGCCTCTTTATAATATTAGTATAGATAAAAAATGAAAACATAATATTACAATAATATACAATAATATATTACGATAACCATTACAATATAATTTTACCAACACAATTCTTCTTTAAATTTTGGATTTGGTACATTTAAATAAAATGTTTGTGAAGGTAAGTTAAATGTGTTGTAAAACAGTACAAAATTTTACACTAGTACACATTTTGATTATCTATGAATAGATTCAGATCTTTTCAGAAGAGAATTTATATGCCAAAATTCTATTCAAACCTGTGACATGCATGTTATGCATGAAAGTGAATAGAATGGGCCTTCTGCATCTATGTTTGAAAAGTATTAGGAATAATAATTTATGTAATTAGCTACTGCATTAATTTTTGCTATGCAGTAAAAAATATTCTGTCTTATTTCAGATAGAATATTGTGATGACAAGGAAAAGGTGATAGAGGATGAAAATGATGAGGATGGTGGATGGGTGGACACACACCACTATGATACTGCAGGATCTCCCACAGTGGAGGAAAAGGTGATACTCTGAAGTTTTAACTCTCTATCTCCAAGTGCTAGTGTCAGATTTTTATCCAATAATAATAAATGAATGTGTGCATCATTGCTAAACACAAAAAAATATATTTTAGAATTAAGCAGTGATAGGATAGAGATTGTTAATCATCAACCTATTGCATCATCCTATACTGGGCACAGATTTCCATTTTTTACCATGCTAGTCTACAGTGAGATTTCGAGGTTTATCATATCACTAGGCCTTACAATCTCTCCTCTCTTAATTTAAAAGAGAGATTGTAATTAATTCTGATGAATTTATTAAACCTTGTCAGGTGTGTGAAATGACATTGGAAGCTGCTGACACAGGAGACAGCGATGGGGAAGGTGCGGCTGGTGATCGTGACGACGACGATGAAGATGATGAGGACGGTGAAGCCGAGGACATGGAGCAGTTCCAGGAGTCAGGCCTGCTGGATGAAGTGGATCCGGTAAAGATTCCTTATAATTTATCCATTCATAATTCGTCTTTATTACATCGACGAAAGAATTTTTCAATATTTTTTATAATTACGCCAAAGTTTAATACCATTTCTTTTTTATATTATTGTAAAAAAGTTATTGTAAGTTACCATCTTATTATTAAGGTAGAATATGTTATGTAATATTTGTATAAGTCTATATATATAAAAGGCAATGTCCCGACTGACATATCATCGCCCAGCCGAAACCACTAATGATAGAAGTTTGAAATTTTGTGAAGATATTGCTTTTATATTCTAGGCGTCATTTAAGAAAGGATTTTTCGAAATTCATCTCCTAAAGGGGTGAAATGGGGGTTTAAAGTTTGTATGAAACTCTGTCATTTCTAATTGAAAATTAATGAAATTTGGTATTAAGCCTCTAAATACAAAATAATAAAACACGTCGTTAAAGATTTTTTTAATTTCATCCCTTAAATGGGTAAAAAGGGGTGTTAAAGTTTGTATGGATATTTTTTTGTTTATTATCAAAATTACTTGAAATTGAAAATTTATGCATTTCAATATAATTAATGATTTACGTATTTTTGGATTTTTTTAATTTCATCCTTTAAATGGGTAAAAATGGGTGTTAAAGTTTGTATGGAAAATATTTTTTTATTATCAAAATTACTTGAAATTTAATTTTCATGCTCTTCAATACAATTAAAGAAATACGTATTTTTGGATTTTTTTAATTTCATCCCTTAAATGGGTAAAAAGGGGTTTTAAAAATTTGTGTGAAAAATGTTTTTTATACTATCAAAATTACTTGAACCTTAATATTTATGCTCTTCAATATAATTAAAGAATCACAAATTTTAGGACTTTTTGAATTTCATCCCTAAAAGGGTTAAAAAGGGGTGTTAAAATTTGAACAAAAATAAATTATTTATTATCAAAATTACTTGAGATTAAGTATTTAAACTCTTCATTATAATAAAAGAAACACGTATTTTTAAATAAATTGTTTATCATCGTGCTTGAACTTATGCATTTAAGCTGTAGGTACAATACAATCAAAGCAACAAAACTTCAATTTCACCCCTTAGTCGCGTAAAAAGAGTTACTTCCCCTATATAGTGCAAGTAAAGAAATTTGTAATTTGTAATTTGTATTAACACCAAATTTTTATTATTACTTTTAAAACGGAATACGTTATGCATTGCGTTCAAAATAAATAAATACGAGAATCACAATATTCGAAAATCATATCAAAGTTGTACATATTATTATTTAGCCAACCATTTTGTGTCACGCACTCACTTTTGGCTAAAATACAAAGTCGGGGCATTGCTTTAGCTGTAGCTGCATCTGGAATAACACCTCTTTTGGTGGGAAGGTGGGAAAGCGGCTCTGCCTTTAAAACTTCCGCTTAGTCTTATTCGTGTCGAAACTCCGTTGTGCAATAATATCTTAGCAGAGAGACATGGCTCAAATTCTCCGAAATCGCAGATTTATCGTGTGGGATGAGACAACTAAGGCGCACAAAGGTGGAATTGAAGCACACACTAGATTTTTAAAGATGTCAGAGGCAGCAAAAGAGCGATCGGTGGAGTTCCTGAGTTGCAGATGGGGAAAACCATCAGATTCTGTTATATCTAGAGGAACCCGAGCAGACGAAATCAGAGCATCCTTACCATCGTCATACCTATAGCCCTAACCCAAAATAATGATTATTCGTAAAAAGAAATATGAGAGATACGGTTCTTGGAAAGTTTTCAGAGCTATTACTTAAAATTGGAAATGCGGATTATCCCGAATCCGAAAGGAAAATATTTATACCATCTCTGCTGGTAACAGTAGTGACAGGTGGCTATGATAGTTTGAATAGTTAGAGTGTATCCTGATTTTTCTAATAAACAAACAAGTTTATAGATTGGCTGTGCAAACGTGCAATACTAACTCCATAAAAAAAACATTGCAGCTGCTATTAATTACATACTTCTTAAGTCGTTGGAGGGCTCAGAAATTGAATACAGGTCTATTGATTCAGTGCTACAAGCGGATGAAGCAATTTACTATCATGTAGAGTTCCTTAACAGTGTTTACCTTCCTTGGGACACCTGTTATGCTGCTGCATCTCATTAAACGATTTAAACTATGTAACGGGACTAGACTGCGAGTAACCGCATTGCACAAAAATATTAAAGAGCCACTGTGATAACTGGATGTATTCGGGGAAATCCCTTTTCCTACCTCAAATACCACTGATACCATCCGACTCTGTTTTTGAGTACGATTTCTACTTTGCAATGCCCATAAAAATAATTCAGGGTGAGTCCTTAAGGGTGGCAGGCATAGATTTCAGACAACATTGCTTCCTTCATGAGCAATTCTACGTTGCCTGTTACAGAGTCCGTACTAATAGCAATATGGTCATTTTGACACCAGACAGAAAAGCACCAATGAGCAAAGTGGTTTACCACTATTTGTACCTCCCCGAGGAAATCGATCCTACGAGACCTCCAGAATGATAGACTATCGCTCTAGCTGTAAGAACACGAATGCTGCTCATTTAATAACAAATATCGTACATCCGTGACCATGGATGCTGTAAAGGATCCAAAACGTCGGGAATTTTAAAAATATCAATATAACGCGATAAAATCTGTAAAAAGTAGTTTTATTTCAAATATAGTACATGTTACTTTGGAAAAATCTAAACCGGCAAAATCGTGTTGTCCACGCGGGCGAAGCTGCGGGCGGAAAGCTAGTATTGTATAAACTGTGTATTTGAAATGAAATGTTCACTGCTGATTGCTGAACAAATGCAATAAACAAATATTAATTATTATATTATTCATAGTTAAAGAAGCATGCCTTAATTTCAATATAAATTCAAACTTTCATGCCCACTTTGTGACTGTGTGTAACATTATAGCTTCAATGTTTATTATTTTAAATTTAATATTTGATCTGACAAACACCAGTATTCATTGGCTACTTTCATATCAACTGACCACATTATCTGGTTGTCATGGCCACTATCAACCACATATTATATTTGTTGTGCAGCTGATTACACATAATTATCAGCATTCACTTGCGATGTAGTTTCACCTTTATGCTTTATTTATAGTTTATCTACTTGTTCTGTTATATAAATAGTCATTTTGTTACGGTAAGTTTATATCGAATGAGTTTAAAATTGGATTATTTTTGGTTTGAAATTTGAAATAAATTAACTGTCAGTTTTGATAATTACGTAAGTTATTACTTGCATGAATACTACTCTCAAATAATTACCGAATTTATCGGTTTTGTTGGCGTTGTTTTTGTTATATTGATACTATGGAATTAAATGATAAATTATTGTTGCAAGCTGAATTTTTTAAAACACGTCATTGTTTGATTTTCGATCCTGCAAAGAAACACACCCCGTGGAGCGTTTAACCTACAATATTATGCAATCAGCGGCTTCGATATTTGTGGAAAAGCTAGAAAACCAAACACTTTGCATAATTTTACAATCCCAGGCTTGATTTATCATCACATTAATATAAAAAATGTATTCAAATGGACCATTTCTCTAGTCAACAGACTTAGCCCAGCACAAGGATCCCAAACCGAAGTCGGAGAAAAAGTCGAAGTCGGCAGACGGCGACGACATCATCCGGACGCGGACCTACGACCTGCACATCACTTATGACAAATACTACCAGACGCCTCGCCTGTGGCTCATTGGATATGACGAGGTCAGTATTTTTATCCACTCACTCTTACCCTGCATTTCCACTGACAACAAAACATGTTGCAAACATCTATCTAACTCTCAAAGAATGAGTGGGATAGGTATCTGTCTGCAACATGTTTTGTCTCAGTAGAAACGCGGGGTTGGACGCACAAGCTTTAAGATCGTGAGCATTAAGGGCCATGACCAAAAGCTATCCTAAACAGTGTTAGTATTTAAGATTCAAAAGAGCTGGTCTAATAAGTCGACAATTGATTTAGAATCTGAACAACTGAAAACGCGGGGGGAAGTTCTAATCTAAGATATGGCTAGCGCATGTCAAAACGGAGGACAGAGTGAAATGGCGCACTCTAGGAGAGGCCTCCTTCCAACAGTGGACTGATGATGATGATGATGATATCAATGTACAGCAAAAAAGATATAAAAGCGTCCCCTTTACTAGTCCCGGTAATAAATTCTATTACATCATTAGTATCTGTTATATAGAAAAAATTACTTATTTCTACCAGGATCGAACCTTGCTGAGTGTGGAGCAGATGTACGAAGATGTGTCCCAGGATCACGCCAAGAAGACGGTGACTATGGAGTCCCACCCTCATCTGTCCGGACCCAGCACGGCCTCCGTACATCCGTGCCGGTCAGTCATGTTTCATTTCAAAAAATATTTATTACCAAAGCGGATCGTCACGCTTTGGGTGCCAAATTCAATTTTTATTATGAAAATTTTGAAGCTGGACGATCCTGCTAAAGAATAAAGCTAAAGAATAAGTATGTCGAATATATTAAATTTCCATTTACACAAACAAATCTGCCGATAGAAGCTACTCCTAACATACAACATTATTATCACGCCTATACAGGCGTTGGTTGCATGTTGTGAAAGGAATCGTGTATGTTGCACACTGGTGGTGCACTAGTATCTTTCTAAGTCCCAATAGCGGCCTCGATCAGCTCATATCAGATTTATGCCTCGTTAAGTAAGCAATCGCTTGCTTACTTGGTATAAATTCAAAATACTGAGAATTCTTAAACGGAAAAGCTTAAACCCAAACTGGGAATTTGACCCAAATACAATATAGGAGATTCAAAGATTTATTGTATATTCATAAATGTTGTTAGGTTCCTATTACTTAGCGGCCTTTTACAAGCATTGCAATATGGAAGGCTAAAATTATTATTACAATATATATTTAAGTTTTTACTTTAATATCTATCCACTATCTTATGCGCTTGCGACGAATGTGTCAGCTGTATTATTACAATTACAGGCACGCAGAAGTGATGAAGAAGATTATAGAGACCGTGACGGAGAGCGGCGGCGAGATGGGCGTGCACTCCTACCTCATAGTGTTCCTCAAGTTCGTACAAACCGTTATCCCCACCATCGAGTACGACTTCACGCAGAACTTTGCCATCAACTAAACGCAGCGGCGCCTGCGCATGTATGTTGTAAATGTATAGCTTTTTAATGAGACGCGGTGGGTAAGGCGCTGCACTATTTTTTTTAAATAACAAAATATTTTTTAAGGTTACCAGCATAAATATCTAGTTGAAAGATATTGGCCACAGCTGGTTGTTTTAAAGATTGGTGCTCGAAAAGAAATCTCGTTATAAAAAGGTAACTAAAGCATGTACAAGAAATGCATTCAAATCGAATCCCGCCGCGTCATTTTACGATATTGTATATTATCATAATTTAGGCCAGTCAATGTTTTAATAGATTTTTAGCAATTCGATTTTTCATTCTGGCAATAAAATTGTAAATTTAATCGAATAGATTTTATTTTATTAAATAAATATTTTATTGAATATTATAACCGTGCCAGTGCAATAACATTTTTTTATCAAGAGCTTTAAATCAAGCATTTTTATGTTTACAAAATATTTTAAGTAAGCCTTTGAGATCTTGCCAATACTTTGATGAAACTTTAATGTAATATTAATCCTTTAATTCCTACGAATAAATAATTCTCAGGAAGTGTAACTCGGAACAAATTCCGCTCAAAAAGTGGACCAACTTCAAACCAAATGACGACGATTCAAAATTCGAATCACTTGCGATGTTTCAAATAGACATGCTTGGTCATTGGTTTAAATTCGGAGAGAAAACAGGGATTGGTTCGCGCGCGTGCTGTAATGTCTGGTATGACATCAGAGTCAAAATGGCGTGGACGATATTATGCAATAAGTAGACTGGACCAAGTCAATAATAAAACAATATTATAATTATATTAAATATTTTATACTATTGTGATTTTTTTAAATTATACTATATTAATACAGGGTGGAAGGGACATCGACGCACAACCGCTTACCATGAATTCAGTACATGATTCTAGACCCGGGGGGGGGGTCTAGATATTTTTCGTCGGTTACTAAAAAGGCTTAGATTGGGTACTTTTTCGTTTGGTTGTATGGTGCTAAAACGAACAAAGCCGATGGTTTGCCAACAAGAATTGCGACTTCATCTATTGTTGGAACGTTGAAATAGTGTTAGTGTATTCAATTAGGTTGTTTGTTTGCTCTGATCATAACCTTGGCAATAGGTCACCAGGTTCCTTTAAGTTTTCTGTTGACCCGGTACTTCAGTTGTATGTGGATATTTGTACAAACTGGTACTGCAGTTTTGTGTAACATGGTATATCCCTTTAATGATTTGTAAAAATATTTTTCATCAAAATGCATGGAGCAACTCTACTAGTTTTCACAGGCATCCAGTCATACTCTCGTCTTTCTAATTGAACTGCAGCTATCCACTTATTTTGCCGACTGGGATCGGCAGGGAAATAAAAAAAAAACAAAATACATTAGTCTTATAAAAATATCTAAATTTTATCGATTTACTTTTCAATATTTAATCTAGAAAAAATCTTTCTAAATTAGGTAAAAAATTGACTGACTTCATTTTGCATAATATTGACCATCTCGTTTTGATAACGTATTTGAACAACTTTGAATATAATTATAATTAAGCTACTACTTCCAAGTGAAAAGTGATCTCTGGACATTTTAATCTTGTATGTCTCCTGCACCACTTCACAACACATGATGGCATGATGATTCACAATGATATTAAGCTTAAACGTTTGACATATGCTCGCTTGCAAGGAAAATGTCCGACTGATGGCGCGCTGGACACAATTTTGAAGCCCCACCTACTTGGACACAACTTTTGTTGGGTCATTTTCTTGACGCAGTTACATTTCCTGAGTATTATTTATTCGTAGTTTAATTCCTAAAAATAGCTTGTTAGCAGAAATTAATTCGTTAGTATCTAATTTAAAATACAGTTATTTAGCTTGGAAAAGTAAAATAATGGAATTGTGGATCACAAACGAAGGGAAATATTGCTGAATACACTTGTGCCATAAAAAATGGCAGCTAAGTTAAGGCTGCTCAATTATATAAATTTACTTGACATACAAGTATCCTACGGCAATATTTAAATTAAGCGCAAATTAGCCTAAACATTAGTATATCACGATGTTTGTAATATCACAATATTTTTTTATTCGCCACTAGCGACTGACACAATTCCATCTACCATGTCCAATAACGAATCTAAACCATCCAGGGACCCTCTCAAACACACCAAATTAATCAGAATCTGTCGAGTAATTTTTGAGTTTTTGCGAGAAAAACGCACGGCAATTTATTTGTATATAGGTATATTGTATAGATTGTCAAGTAATTTTTGCATTCGAGGCTTTTCTTATTTGTTTAAATCACCCTCATTTAACCCTATCACTTTATAAATATTCATCACCAAAATGTACAGTTTCGTAACAAATGTACTAAAATACTGGCACAAATAGTTGTTAATACAAAAGACAAATTTCCAGTACAATTTGTTTTGGCATTCCTATGTAAGCGCCATAATTTTAGTTTAGATTTAAAGACATTATTATATTGTCTTTGTTTATTATTCATATGAGCTTAACTGCATTTCGTGTAGCTTTTATACCAAAAAATAAACAATTCTATGATATTATCTGTCCAATAATTTTCAATCTCAACATCCAAGTGTCTATGTCAGCGTACGAGCGTAGTATGTTCGACGTAGACGTATGGTTAGCAATTTTTCAACCTTATACATTTAGTAATAAGAGTGAAGTTTGTTCTTCCACCCAATTTGTTGATTGGACGTTGTTAATTTAAAAATTGTTTTACGGATATCTTCCCTGAAATAATCAAAATTTACAAAAATACAAGAAACATAATTATTTTATTGTAACCAAACAACAAATCTTACGTTGTGTCTCAACGTTTTCATGTTTATTCTGTTCAATCATTTGTCAAATTAGGGTTTATTTTAATATAATTATAAAGATACGTGGTATGGTTAAATACTCTTAACTATTATTATATTATTACATGATATGATTATTTGTGCACTGTTTGATTTATGTTGTAATATAAAATATTTTGCATAAATATAAGCCTTGTTTTCATTCATTGGTAAATGTTGTTCCTTTTAGTCGTCGACCGTAAGAATAAGAAATTAAAATATAAAAATGGAAACCTAGGATTAAACTAATGATATAATAATCTTGTCCGCAGTCGATTTTTTCCTTCACTAAAATAACTTTATAATCTTAGCATGGAATATGCAAAAAAATACGTAAAGATGATTAAATGAAATTCATTTCTGTAAATAGATCTTTTATAAACACTTACAAGTGAATGTTTCAAATATTTTTTGATAGATGGAGTCGGAATTTCCAACTGACGAACTCTGAGAAGAAAAGCCGGACCAAACTCGGATAATCATTGTCTCTTATAAAAAACTTCCTTCCGTTTTAAATACTTTCAATCAAACTACAATATAAACACCCAAAAGTACAAAGTGAGTTTGACTGGCACCAATATTACCGTTGTTACTACAACGTAGACAAGGGTACTCTTTTTATAGGTATCAAGGTCAATTTCTCTCTTCCTCTTTGTCCTGTGTTTAAGTTCGAATCGAAATTCGAAACACAATGTAAGGAAATTGCATTTATGAACGCCCAATTTATCAAAAGCGTACCATTTAATTTCCATACTATTTGTTTATTATCCGTCCTCCTTTCGAATTATAGATTGCAAATTGTCTACATGGCCTTGTCTACTGTGATCATGCTACAAATACTAGTTGAACAATCCCACCACCGCGCACCAATCAAAGGTCACTACAAAAAATAAAACAATACATTAAATTCTAATAATAATTTATTGATATCTATCACATACATTATGTACAAATCACCATTCTTTAATAAAATATAATCAGTACTATGCGACGTTAGTAGTTAGGTTTGTAAAGGGCTTCCTTTACAAACCTAACTACTAACGCTATCATACACAAAATTACAACTTTATCTGCAAATAAACTTTATACTTTCTGAAAAGGCTCACTGAACGATACTTTTTAACGAATCTAAGGTTTCTTAGTATTCAAGTTTCAATATAATTAACCAATGCAATACTCTTCTCTATGTAGGTGCTTACATAAGCCTTTTTTTTTGCAATAAAGGGGTGCAGTTGTTGTTTTTTTTAAATATAATAATATCAAGATCAGGGAAATTCAATTAGCTGAATTTCTTTCTACTGGGATTATTACTGTTTAAAGAAGATATATTTATTTCACTTCCACAAATTATTTTACAGATGTTTACATCAGTAGGTAGGTATAGTAGTTTCGATGGATTCCGAAATTTATGAGCCCGACTTTACAAAATAAATATTTAAAGATAAAGACAATTAAAATTATGGAGAGAACTTAAAATATTAATAATAGATCCTAATAATAAAAAAAAAATCCCCATATTTAGTAACTTGACATTCATAAATGTTTAATGTACAAATCAATTAAGAAAAATTGAAAATCCGTTTATTAGACATTTACGAATACAAGGACTTTTATGAAGAAAATCTTCACCAGGAGAAGCAGTGATAATGAATAACTAATTATCATTAAATAAAATACGCCCAGATAATCTTACAACAATATTACACATAAATATTATACAGAACCGGGTTACTTAACAACTACCATTGACAAAGATCACAGAATGTACTCTCCTTAAATAATAAATTAACTACAAACGTGATAGGAAATGATTTGGTCGCAAATAAACACAGGCACCACCTACAGGCACTTCTGACTGGTCGGTGATTGCCGTGGCAAACAAGATCAGAGGCTGAAGCATTATAAGTTGTGAAAAAGGGATAGCGCTTTTGAAATTAAATCTCAAATCGTTTATAAAGTTCATCAATGGACATACTGGATCAGAAAAGCCTGACATGTTGTTTTGTCCAGTACAAGAGAGCTGTTAGTATGCATTCTCCCTGCAATGAGTTGCGAAAAGCTGTTCGGGCTGCCCCGCAAGCGGTGCTTTAGGGACGCTGTTTAATGTGTAGAGCGACATCCCTCTCCCTTTCTCTCTCTCTCTCTCTATCTCAATCGCAATAATACGTCACGTCACTCTTCTCTAACTTTGATTGGCCAACACCAAGTCCCAATTCGTAGTAGGAATTAACAAATAAAGTGTGTAAACAGGTTCACACACCTATTTCAATGAAATCTATATGTGTATAATATTACTCTAATGGATTTCTATAAGACGGAGTGTAGAAGTACTAATAATAAAAATCTGCGAGGACTGTCTGAAGCAGAATAATAATTCATTACAAAACAGTCGCTAGATATACTTAAATAAACATAGAATTTCGACATAACTTGTCCCAAAACATTTAGGAAAATTAATAAATATATTTGCATTTATTTATTGATGATGAAGATGCGTTGATTTTGGGTGTAAATTAATTTTATATTGAATTGTACTTTTTCTATTAATAGTAGGTGCGAATTATGATTAGATAAATTTAATATTTTTTAAGTAAAGGGAATGCTGAAAATCTATAAGGAATTTTAGTAACAGATACCTATCATATGTCTACAGTCTGAGTAAGCCATTTAATTTTTTCATCCAAGTCCTAGGTATATTTTGCGAGTCCTAAATATTTACTAGGCAGCAAGAAGATCTCACAATACTCTAATATCATAGTTATTTTGTACATATACACACAATTTAATATATTATTACAACTGTATATGCATATACAAAATCCAACTTTAGTATTAAAAATAATCTCACACACATTCATTCAAATTTGAGTTTTTAAACTCTTTTTCACAATTATCTATTATACATTGAAGAATAATATACTCTTTGTTTTAATTTCGACTAAATATATAATCTTTAGTAAAAACAGTTATTCTCTAAGTAATACAACTACAAATACACACCAAAGGCCATTTTTGTATCCATATTCAATCTCCCTTATTCATAATAACTTAACTGTTTCAAAATATATTTCAATTATGTAGTAAGATAGAAAACCTTTTTCGTGTAAGTATTTATGAATAACAGGGATATATTTACGTTCCGTTAACCGTTACATTTATACAAATCTCAACCTTATCACCTTATACAGTTATTTTTAGTTTAGGAATGTTGGGTTTGTCGAAATTATTAAAACATTTCGATCAAAGTTTCAGCATACCATTATGTCGTTAGCGTTAGGTGTTTCAGGCCTAGATCGCTTGATTCATAAATAATTCGTTTAATATGTCGCTCGATTTTCGATAGATGTCAGTATTCTAAAACCACGTTGTGTAAGTCCATATTTCGTAGTCACTAGTAGATTACAAAAGTAAACATACCGTAATAGTTCATTTCCTTGAAAAAAGAAGTAATCATGCCAAGTACCCACCTTAAAGCTCCTTGTAATTTGAACCTTATATCTTGGTCGTTAAGGTTAATATCACTTGTGTGGGACGATGGCGACAAGCCTGAGGAGTACCAAGGACAGTAGTTTATCGAGGGGGTCCAGCGTCCCTCGCTGCAACCACTTGGGGATGGTGGTGCGGGCGTGGCTGAAGCCCAGCTTCTGCAGGATGTAGTCCACGCCGTAAGGCTCGATGGACTTACCAGCCCAGGATAGGAGTCTGGGGAACAAGATGTCATTATATCTATTAAGATGTTTTTATTGTACGTAATGCTAAACTACTGTTTTAGCTGTTTTTTTGTTTGAACGGCAAACGAGCAGACCAGCCACTTTATGGTCTTCTTCTTCTTCGTGTCGAAGGTACGTATTTTTTTTTTTTTTTTTTTTTTATTTTAGTTTGGTTATATGTTCTTTGCCCAAAACTTAGCCACCTCTAAAGCATTGTCAGTGGCAGCGCAGAGGTCGTCTATACTAAAGGTTTCGGGGCATAGAGGACAGGATAGGAGGTGGGCCATAGTTTGCGACACAGCTCCGCATCCGCACCCTGAAGCCGTTTTGTCGAGATAACCCCATTTCACTAAATTGGAGTTACACCTCCCCACTTGGGTTCGGAGTCGGTTCAGTGACTTCCAGGTGGGCCAAGGAAGGTTAGACCCTGCGGGGAGATGCTCACGTGGTGGTAGGTAGTGAGTAGGTGGAGGGAGTTTCTCTAGCCACAGTTTACGGCGAGCCTCGGCCGGGTATCCTAATAGGGCCTCTGCGGATTTTAGGAAGCTGTGCCGACTTTTAAGTCGTTGTGTGGGGAGTTGAGCGCCAAAGAGAGGGTTTCTGCTGTCAAATTCTTGTTTAAATTTCTCCACTGCGCAAGTAACTTCTCGTCGGACTTGTGGAGGTGCTATGCCAGCTATGGGGTAGAGGTAACTTTATGGTAAGTGGTCATCGTCGCCCATGGACACCCTAAATCAGATGAGTTGCTAAGGCGTTGCCGGCCCTTCAAAGTCCTGTATACGCGCCATTTGAAGAACCCCTAGCACATGGAAGTTGGGAACACTTCAGCAGGAAGTTCATTCCTAATTTTCACTGTAACTTTCTTGGGGACCCAGCTCTCCAGAATGTAAACATGGGCCCTACTCTTGTGTGCTTCATCCATTTTATTGTGAAGATGATATTGAGGAGATACCCAGATAATTTATTCACATCAGAAGTCTTGTTCACTTATAAATATGACCAACTAGCTTTCCGTCCACGGCGTTGCCCGCGTGTTCTTTTCAATTTGACAGCAAAATCTCCATTAACAAAATGATCCGCCATTTATTGAATTCATTTGTTACAAAAAATGTGATAAATGAAGAACCGCTCGACCGATTTTGTGCAAACTTCACAGAAACCATCTACTAAATAGTCCGAACAAAGCCTAAACATTTGGTTTGGATAGGTGGGCCCGTTCTTGAGTTATAAAATTACAACGAAAAGTGGCATTGAATTTATATATATAGATACTGTGTCAACAGAAATGTGTACCGATTTGTTGACCCTGATGTCCAGCTTCAGCGCTATTCAGGCAACAAGTGGATCTGCGAAATAGTATTGATCAGGCTTTCGTTGACAATTGGCTGGCGAAGGATGTTTTATTCAGACCAATAATACGACTGACGACCGGGGTAGTACATTCTCCCACAGAATATCGACGTTAAGTAGCAGTATGTATACTGTTGCGTTTCGTACGGTGAGTGAGGAGCGCCGGAGGTCCTATTCCTCCCTGAGTCCCTTCCTTCTCCTTTCTCTTTCCCTTCCCTTCTCTTTAAATAGGCTCGGCAACGCATCTGCAGCTCCTTTTGGTATTGCAGATGTCCATGGGCGGCGATGACTACTTACCATCAAGTAGCTCGCCTGCTCGTTTGCCAAGTAATCCCTTTCACAAAATCGGACCATCAGATCGTTGAAGCTAGAGTCTATCTATTCTATTCTAGTGTTATAAAACATGAGACATTTGAGTATTGTAGTGTTATGATGATACCTGACGGTGGGCTCGAGGTGCCAGGTGACGCAGCGGTAGTCGCGGTAGTCCTGCGGGGCGGCGCCGCCCTCCGCCCAGGCGCGGCTCCCGCCCGCCCCACTCGTCGCAATCCCGCCCGGAATCTGACGGGAAAACATCACAATATTCGTATGTCTTCGTCAACCACAACCATCAATCGTAACTGCAATTACCTATAATATTATTATATTATCTCTCCCTTAATTGATATGAACATTAAAAGTTATAAAAGACAATATGACTGTTAATAAAATTTACGAAAATCTGAAACACAGGCTCTTTTGCTTTAGTATGTTAAAAAATTGTTTGAACAACAAAAATATCCAAAAGAAAGACAAAGACACGGTGTGATTTCAAATCTATGAATTTCTATGTATCTTTCGTAACACATTCTTTCTTCTGTACCACTATGTAATGTCTATGTAAAGAAAAAATTGGAAGTATTGTAGTTCAAACATTATTCGTAACCAAACTCACCACTCTATCCTTCTCCTTAATATACGAAGATATGAGGTCATGTAGGAACAGGAACGCTTCAGCGTCTACTGACACGAAGATGTGATCCTCAAACTCTGTGATGAAGCTACACTCCACTACCGGTTTCTCATCTGAAATATGAGAAAATCGATTAATAATCAGCTTCAATTAATTTAAAATTTCACTTTGGTAATGTCCATTACCGAGGTTGGCTATGGTGTCTTTGGAAAGATGATCTCAATAGTTTTTTGCCATCTTATGAAGAAGCTCAGGATAGAAAATCCTGTTCTGAGTTTGGGGAGACTTTGTCCCAGCAGTGGGGAATATAAACGGTTACAGAAAAATCCAACATGGGAAAACATCGCAAGGAAATCTGCATGCTTGAAGGATTATCTCAAAGGCATGAGAAGTTTTCCTACCTCGGCTTAAGGGACTATTATAGCCGAAACTCTTGCAATTTAAGAGGAGATTGTTCCACTGTGCCCCGTGAAAATAAAAGGGTTGTGATGAAGATTAATTTAAGTCAACGCCAAAATAACCCTTTTTTTATTTTAGACTGTTCCCAAAAGGCTCACCCTTTACCGCCCGTTGCCTTCTGTTTTCGAGGGAAGAATTGGCACAACATACATATCAAATAAGGACAGCGGTTAAGACTCTTGGAGAGCAACAAAATTTTGTGATCTGCTAAGATGGCAGCAAAAGCTTTTTTTTCTTCCTTTTTTAAATTCCTAGGGTCTACGGATGGATGTACGGCTACTGGTAAATCCAGCAAATGTGGCAAGTGTGCACGGCTACACATGAAGCTATACAAAGAGATTATAACTTGAATGATAAAATACCATAAAAATGTATTAGAGTGCCTTAATTTAAATAAATAAATACAAAACCAGTATAGGCTGGCCTTGAATTGTGCGGAGAATCTTTACAGAGGGAGGTCAGTCTAAACTGGTTTTGAATAACTTGATGTGTAAGCCGTGTGTACAAGTAGTGAGTACTGACCGGCCTCCGTGGGCGGCGTGTTGGCCTGCAGGTGGTGCGTGCGCACGTGCAGCTGCAGCGAGGGCAGCGCGAAGATCACCTCGCGCACGTGCTTGTCCGACGCGGACTTGTTGCGCTCGGCGCTGCCCGTGGCCGGCGCGCCGCCGCCTGCCGTGCTGGCGCTCGCCTCGCGCTCCAGCGATGGGAACAGCTCGATTGCTGATAACAACATACCATCATGACGCCTGTATTCCCCGTAGGGTTAAGCTCAAGTTGAGGAGTCCTTAATGTATGTACACTCACAGTTCATCGGTATGTTTTAGGTTAGGCAATGCGCTTCTGAAACAAGCCTTAGCCCCACATGAAATAAGGGAGCTCACCCCTAAGAAAATCCTGCACTTTATACTAGCTACAGGGTTAAGCGGTGAACTTTAAATCAATAAGTGGCGATCCGAATAGACCAACTGCGGTTGCGAAGTACTAGAGCCACAAAACAACAGTAAAAAAACAATTAAACAACAACGACGTTATATCCCATTTAGAGATCCTATTTTACACGACATGTAAAAAAATCTTGATGGCTTATGTTAAGCAATACGAGGTTTTTAAAAATCGTACGACACATTTATTATTATCTTCAAAATTTGACCCTCAAATCCTGTAAGCATTTTTGGCATAGCAGCTTCGAGATTGTCAAATCGCGCACAGAGCAAAACATGTTATACAGGGTAATTTTTTCGATAGGAGACTTTTTGGGGTAATCACAAATATTAGGAGCGATATCTATAGTGCTATGCCTATAAGTGCTAAGTCTATTCGAAGAGGACGAATTAATTACGTTGAGGATTAAAAATATAAAGTAATACACTGTTACAGCGTAAATGCAGTAATTTACGACGGCAAGGATGTTGGAATTTAATGGGACTCACCATCGATCTCGCTGTTGGCGAAGGCGTAGTGGAACCATTCCTTGAGGGTTTTGAACTGCGGCGGGAACAGCATGGCGCGGGTCATACGGCACACGGTTGCCATGGAGACGTGCGCGCGGCTGGCGGGCACGGCCGCGCCGCCCAGGCTGGCCGTCAGGCTCTGCACCACGTGCACCTCCATCTCACCTACCATACACAACACACATCAACACACACGGCCGCGCCGCCCAGGCTGGCCGTCAGGCTCTGCACCACGTGCACCTCCATCTCACCTACCATACACAACACACATCAACACACACGGCCGCGCCGCCCAGGCTGGCCGTCAGGCTCTGCACCACGTGCACCTCCATCTCACCTACCATACACAACACACATCAACACACACGGCCGCGCCGCCCAGGCTGGCCGTCAGGCTCTGCACCACGTGCACCTCCATCTCACCTACCATACACAACACACATCAACACACACGGCCGCGCCGCCCAGGCTGGCCGTCAGGCTCTGCACCACGTGCACCTCCATCTCACCTACCATACACAACACACATCAACACACACGGCCGCGCCGCCCAGGCTGGCCGTCAGGCTCTGCACCACGTGCACCTCCATCTCACCTACCATACACAACACACATCAACACACACGGCCGCGCCGCCCAGGCTGGCCGTCAGGCTCTGCACCACGTGCACCTCCATCTCACCTACCATACACAACACACATCAACACACACGGCCGCGCCGCCCAGGCTGGCCGTCAGGCTCTGCACCACGTGCACCTCCATCTCACCTACCATACACAACACACATCAACACACACGGCCGCGCCGCCCAGGCTGGCCGTCAGGCTCTGCACCACGTGCACCTCCATCTCACCTACCATACACAACACACATCAACACACACGGCCGCGCCGCCCAGGCTGGCCGTCAGGCTCTGCACCACGTGCACCTCCATCTCACCTACCATACACAACACACATCAACACACACGGCCGCGCCGCCCAGGCTGGCCGTCAGGCTCTGCACCACGTGCACCTCCATCTCACCTACCATACACAACACACATCAACACACACGGCCGCGCCGCCCAGGCTGGCCGTCAGGCTCTGCACCACGTGCACCTCCATCTCACCTACCATACACAACACACATCAACACACACGGCCGCGCCGCCCAGGCTGGCCGTCAGGCTCTGCACCACGTGCACCTCCATCTCACCTACCATACACAACACACATCAACACACACGGCCGCGCCGCCCAGGCTGGCCGTCAGGCTCTGCACCACGTGCACCTCCATCTCACCTACCATACATAACACACATCAACACACACGGCCGCGCCGCCCAGGCTGGCCGTCAGGCTCTGCACCACGTGCACCTCCATCTCACCTACCATACACAACACACATCAACACACACGGCCGCGCCGCCCAGGCTGGCCGTCAGGCTCTGCACCACGTGCACCTCCATCTCACCTACCATACACAACACACATCAACACACACGGCCGCGCCGCCCAGGCTGGCCGTCAGGCTCTGCACCACGTGCACCTCCATCTCACCTACCATACACAACACACATCAACACACACGGCCGCGCCGCCCAGGCTGGCCGTCAGGCTCTGCACCACGTGCACCTCCATCTCACCTACCATACACAACACACATCAACACACACGGCCGCGCCGCCCAGGCTGGCCGTCAGGCTCTGCACCACGTGCACCTCCATCTCACCTACCATACACAACACACATCAACACACACGGCCGCGCCGCCCAGGCTGGCCGTCAGGCTCTGCACCACGTGCACCTCCATCTCACCTACCATACACAACACACATCAACACACACGGCCGCGCCGCCCAGGCTGGCCGTCAGGCTCTGCACCACGTGCACCTCCATCTCACCTACCATACACAACACACATCAACACACACGGCCGCGCCGCCCAGGCTGGCCGTCAGGCTCTGCACCACGTGCACCTCCATCTCACCTACCATACACAACACACATCAACACACACGGCCGCGCCGCCCAGGCTGGCCGTCAGGCTCTGCACCACGTGCACCTCCATCTCACCTACCATACACAACACACATCAACACACACGGCCGCGCCGCCCAGGCTGGCCGTCAGGCTCTGCACCACGTGCACCTCCATCTCACCTACCATACACAACACACATCAACACACACGGCCGCGCCGCCCAGGCTGGCCGTCAGGCTCTGCACCACGTGCACCTCCATCTCACCTACCATACACAACACACATCAACACACACGGCCGCGCCGCCCAGGCTGGCCGTCAGGCTCTGCACCACGTGCACCTCCATCTCACCTACCATACACAACACACATCAACACACACGGCCGCGCCGCCCAGGCTGGCCGTCAGGCTCTGCACCACGTGCACCTCCATCTCACCTACCATACACAACACACATCAACACACACGGCCGCGCCGCCCAGGCTGGCCGTCAGGCTCTGCACCACGTGCACCTCCATCTCACCTAATTCGCAATTAATCTATCATCCATCTCATCAGACACAACGTACACGCGAAAAAAAAATAAACTCTTAAAAAATATCGATAACACCAAAATAGTATACATTATTCTGACATTGCTTACCTTCATCACTAGCCACTTGTTGCGCTTCAGTGGCGAAGCTGATGCAGGGGTCCTTGAGACTGAACAGCGCCCAGGACTTGGACTTGAAGCTGTTACCGTGGAAACACGCCAACGATATGTTGGTGCCGTGAAGTTCCATCGTACCACCTAATACTGTACCTATAGAGATAATATAAGAGGAGAATTTAGAGCCCTCTTCATTTGAAATTTGAATGACCTAACTATAATTTTCTATATTTCATGATCAAGATTTCTTTAGTGAAATTCCAAGCAATCAAACAATTCTAAAATAACTAGAAATTAAAATTACACTTAGACATACTCGTCGTGTGAACGCAATCGAAACGGATTACGACTTTACTTATTATGTATGATTAAAAAATGAACTAAATTGAGAAGTTTTCTAAAAAATACCAAATTAACACTCTAAATCGACGAAAAAGGTTAATTAACGCGCGTGGAGATGAAGCAAAAGAGGTGTGGTAGGAAGACAGGCGACAAGACAAGTCCTAGCTAAATGGAAGACAGGCCAAATTGCATACACTAATATTATACTTAGTAGTAGCCCGGTAATCTAAATTCGAATCTTCTCTATACAATATTCTGTATCACACTTTGTTTACATCTATATGAACTTTTATTCTCCTCGGTGCGCGCAATGCGCTTAAAAGGGGGAGCATTTTTCTTCACGTATTAATATGAAAACAATTATTAACGCAGAAAAAAATACCTATACTCCATTTGGTTAGGTACTTAACTAAAGGTAAACAAATCATAAAAAAGGTTCTTTTATAGGGTCATTTTTCATTTCGAAATAAAACATCACCAAAATAAATTATTCAATAACTCAAAATCACATTCTCCTTTTATACTAGCATATCTTACTACTTTGCTTAATATTAAATACTTAGTTACTATTATTCTTAAGCTTGCATACAAATAATTAAATCAATATTTATAATTATGTCAAAAAGTATTGCAATGTGCCTACTAAAACGAATCTAAAAATACAGATATTCAAAACATTTTTCTGCGTAGTAGACTTTAGCTAACTCGAAAAAATTGAGAAGTAGTACTGCGAGGAAGCTAAGCGAAATAATTAACCGATATTATACTTAGTCGGGTAACCAGACGCCATACGTAACAGTTTGTATTTACTTTACTTTCGTTAGTTTTTGTGTTTCTTTTGCCGCAAATGGTGTTAGATAGTTATTGTTCTGTTTGTTTGTTGGTTTTATTGATTGTTGGTTGTGTTGTTATTAATTCCACTCCCAATTCATATGATACCATTGTAATAAAAGGTTGAACAGCTCTGAACGCCGCCATTTTTATTGTTTACCTTTAGTTAAGTACCTAACCAAATGGAGTATAGATATACATTTTGAATATGTAATAGGCTAACAGAGCACTTACCTTGCTATTGTCGACCAAAAAGACAGAGTTTCAGAATTATTTGGCAGAGCGTTGAAATCTATACTAATATAAGAGAAAAGCTGAAATAATTGTTTTGGATTTGATAGCCGATATCTGGAGGAAAGTTATAAGCTATTTAGATTCACGCTACGACCTTCAGGAGCAGGGCGAAGCTAGTGAAATCGCGGGGCACGGCTATAGATCATAAACTTAGTTGAAGAGCACAAAATAATCTTGAAATTCAAACAGGTATACCATCAGGGTAACCACTTTTTGACCGATGGAACTAGTGATTGCAGAAACGTAATGGACAAAGTGTAATGGACAAAGTATAACGGTCAAGTATCAGTCATACCATTAGCCGGCAGCGGGTTGGGCAGCGTGGACAGCTGCATGCCGGAGACTAGCTGCAGTACTTTCTGCCAGTGGCGGTGATGCCGCAGCTCCTGGTGCTGCTGGGGCGGCTGCTGGCCTTCCGCCGCCGCTGCTGCTGCTGCTGCTGCTGCCGCTGCCGCGGCTATATCGAACAAATGCAGTTTTTTTTTTTTTTTTTTATTTAATAAAGGTTAGCCAACAATTGTTTACACTGATACATTAACAATATTATATCAATTAATACACATATTTAAGTGCAACAATTACTTATAGGCTAACACAACTTGCACAAATTAATAACGGTCAAAAGGGGAGAGAAATTTTATACAAAAATAAATAAAATTAATGGTACAATAAAATTAAAAAACATGATAAAAACGAAAATTAAATTAAGTCAGAATTAATAATATGAAACTAAAAATTAAATAAAAAAAAATCAATTTAAAATTCTATTGAAACATCATCATATCAAAAATTAAAATATAAAAAAGAAAATAATTAAATAAAATTAGGATGAATCAGATCGCGGAATTTGCCTATACTATCATGGTGCACATCAACTAAATCACTGAAACTATTCAGGATTCTACATAGTCTCGGAATAGGTGAATTTGTACCGAGAACTGTCCTTCGTAGCGGCGGGCATAAGGGAGTGATGCTATTACGGGGATACCTGGATGGGACGCGGAATCTTATCAGACCAAGCAGCTTGGAACAATCTATTTGATTTCGAAGTAATGATGGTTGCAGCATCATCCATAAATTAAGAGACGTCATATTTAGCCTCTGGGTGCTCAATTTTCTTTGATATGAATACGTTATAGTGCAAGAATCGTAGCAAATGGCGTTGTCTAGTTTCTGCTTCATGAGTATATCGGTGCGAGTGTATGACGTATGGGCATACATATAGTAACTAAAAGGCCTAATATTTTCGGCTCTTATCACATTTTGTCGTTGTCGTAGAAATACAACGAAGCAAATCCTGAATCATGCAAGAAACATTAACCTTGCATCTTGAATATATACAGATGCCCTACATTGACCGTCAGACCGTGGCCCATCAGATAAAATGCGCGTTTGGTCGGAGGATTCCCCCTTAAGTTGGAGGGGCAACACACCGCATCCCACCACACTTTTTATTTAAACTCAACAATTCAGATACTTACGTTCTCGGCGGTCTCGTCTCGCATTCGTATAGTTGGGGTGCAGCGAGCTGAACACCCGCTTGCTGGACTTGAACTGTTGCGTGAAGAACTCCTCGAGCTTCAGCTGCATCTTCAGCAGGTCCGGCGTGGTGCTGCGAGACATCAGGATCTGCAGCTGGTGCCAGCTTAGAGTGCCGTGGGTCAAGATGATTGCTGGCCTGAGAGGAAAAGTATCGGTGCTTAGAAAAAGAGTTTTATTTTTATTTTGAACACATTTTTTTGTAAATAGCGTCATATTTTCTTTAGGGTAAGAAAGAAAGAAAGATTTTTTTTTAACCTTAAAGTCTCTTTATATAAATAACATTGAAATTTAAAACTAATCACTGAAATTTAAAACTAATACCAATGAAATTAAAAATTAATAACACTGAAATTTAAAACTAATCACACTGAAATTTAAAACTAATCACACTGAAATTTAAAACTAAATTAAACTTATTAAAACCTAATAATTGCCAGACTGATTAGAATATAATTCTGTTGTGTGATATTTTTACAGTTTCACCATGGATGGATGCTTGGCCAGCCACTAGTCGCACAGTATACCTGGACGTGGGCCTGTGCGGGTGGTGCGCGGGGTGGCGGTGCCTGGCCAGCCATTCGTCACGCAGAGCAGCTTGCAGGCGGGATACCCTGGCTAGCAGCACCGGGGTACCCATGTACTCCAGCCGTAGCTCGAGCGCCGCCAACCGTACGCCACACACGTGGCCCGGATTGCAGCCCGCCTCCTCTTCGATGTGGACTAAAACAAACATTATCCCCTTATTATAAAAGTTCGCAAAATATTTAACTCAAACCACCACTTTCTTGTAATTAGAAAACTGGTTCAAAGCTTTCGATACAGTTAATCATCATTATAACAATACTACATACACAACTAAGCAAGTTATTGAAAGATAATGGAGCACCTAGCAGGTCCTTTCTAATCATGGTTTAGCTTACTATACCGAACGCTACCAATTATCAGCAGCTAGAGTCCAATTCTGAAATGGGTACTTCTGGTGTTCCCCAGGGTTCTCATCTCGACCCTATTCTGTTTGTGCTCTTTGTAAATAGCGTAGTAACTTGTAACATAGAATTGCTGACAATATGAGATGCCAGTAGAACACATATGAGCTACAGAATGGCATTACACAAATGATAGATCAGTTATGTTTACACATAACGTTTATGTTTTACACTAAAAAGATGGAGCATTCTGACACGAAAACCACTACACTGCATGTTACCATAGGTGTCGATGGAAGAGAGCGATATAGCGCCGCCGACGATGCCGCCGCGGGCGTCGAGCTCGGAGCCGGCCAGCGCCACGCCCAGCAGCATGTTGCGGTGCCCGGTGCTGCCGATGCTCAGCCGGCCCGTGCAGTTGAAGTCGCGGCTCTGCCAACTAACCAACACATTTACTGTAACCGACTCATTGAAAAAAAAAACAACTAACACAACTTTACACGACAATATTTGTAAATTCACCGGTTTTCAAGGATTTTATAACTTATCTATATTAGGTATTTCTAGTTCCGGTACTGTCTCAATTGATTCAAATCACAATAACTTAAGTTAAGACATATTTTTAAATACTATTACTAGTAATGAGGGTCTCATTACTAGTAATAGTATTACTTAATATATTCATCGTTATTATTGTACGCACGGCTATGCATCAAGCTATATAAAACCAGTATCGACTGACCTTGCAATGTAAACGCTTTCCTCACAATACGAGGCCAGCCTATACTGGATCTGTATAACTTGATGTATAGCCGTAGGTACATCAAAACTTTTCGAGTTGGACTACTCTATTTTTGCATTATAAACGCTTTCCGCACAATGCGAGACCAGCCTATACTGAATGTGTGTGTACATCGGAACTTTTCGAGTTGAACTACTCTATTTTTGACATGAAGAGCAACAAGTTACCTGACATTGCCCATGACGTTGCCCATGTTCATATGCACGTTGAGCTTGGTGAAGTTGACGGCGAACAACACCAGCGTCTCCCACGCCGCGCCTATCGCCGGCGCAGGTACCTTGCTATCTGTACCTAACAAACATACCAAGTTAAGCTCGTACTCAAATTCAGCTTGAATAAACCTTAGGGTTGTGCGAAAAGACAACCTTGTTTTTATGCCGAGCCTATTTAAGGAAAAGGGAGAGGAGGGAGAAAGGAGAAGAAAGGGGACTAAGAGAGGAATTGGGCCTCCGGAGCTCGCAGTATTCTGTTTTTTCTAGAAAGTTATTAAAACATGAGATTTAGGAGGCAGCCGTATCATGGCGCCGGCAATAATTAAACACCTCAAAAACTAGTTACCTTTAGGTTTTTGATGATCTACAGTCTTAGTTTTCTCTCTCTGTGGCAGTACTGGTGATACAGGAACATTGCTTGACGTCCTAAACAGAATGACAGAGTGAACAACATAGAATACATACAACAATTGGAAGATCTACTTGCTTAATAAAAATATCTTATAAATAGTCACTTAATTATAGTTCATTTTTGAAATTAGGTCTTCATATATGAGCTGATACAGCCAATAAATCGTGAATTCTAATAGTGACAGAAAATTTTAATAAAATTGTATAATATGCAATCAAAGTAGGGTATCAATTGGAAAGTTAATGTTTACCCATGATCGCGCGTGTCGTGAAGGCTGAGGTCCCCGAGGAACATCCGCCGCACGATGGTCCGCCTGTACCAAGCCTTAGGGAAAGCCAGGATCTCGCCCAGCCGACGCATGTCATATTTAAACCAAGCTGAGCCGACGTCGACGATTGCTATAGGAATAAAAAAATAGATTAGAACCTTCTTTGTGAGGTTATATTGAAATCTGCTAACAAGACACAAACAGTCATCATCGAACAAATTCTAGATCTTTAAATTTTTTTTAAAATTTTGTTAGAGGATGAAAATTATGCGCAAATTCTGAAATGTTTGTGTCATTTCCTTCAAGTGATTAACATTAATTACGTAATAAAAATGAAGACGGTAACTATAGTAATTTTAAAAAAGCTTACATATTCTTAGCATATTGCAAAGAATACCAAAAAATGACTTCTTTTTCTTTCGTCATAAATGTAATTTATGCCGTTTTAGTTAAAAGTTTATTTTCTGTGTGTGTCATTTTCGCCAACAATTTGCTTTTACATCTATGGCGTTAGTTTCAAATATTATAAATAGACAATAGAACTTACTAGAGAATCTAACGGTAGCCTTCGACTGGTCCTGATCCGTTTGGAAGTCCAACTTCCTCGACCTGGAGAGGTGGAACTTGACGAACTCGACGTTGATGCTGAGCGAGTCCTTGCGCTCGGTGTCGGAGAGCGGCGACCACTGCGCCTCCTTGAGGCTGGACTTCTTGCCGCCGTAGGGGTGGAACATGTTCACTGAGAAGTCTGCCAAGCACCCTGTCACACTGAGACCGCCCATCGCGACTGCGGGCTCAGCCATTTCTCTATGAAATAAAGTTTAGTTACGATTTGAAGGTGTCGTCGATAAACAAAAACTACGCCGATAAGTCTATTTGCTATGTTAAGCTGAGCTTGCCGTGGTCAGGCTATGGATTAAATGATATTTATTTGCGATGGGTAATCATTCTTATATCTTATCACTTGGGGACTCGAGTCCCCAAGTTTTAGAGGGCCGTTTAAGCTTACTTGTTTTCCAACATTTGTCCTATGATATTGTGATAGTTAGTAACTCGAAAAGTCATTTAAGTCATCCTTAGAACAATAGTATATTTGATTGCGGTGACTTGTTTGCATTCACTTTGTTTAAAATGTCAATATTCAGTCAACATGACAAGACATGCCGATTCTAATATTGGTTAAAAGCTAAGAATAATTTCATTATGAGTGTTGTTAGAAACTATACGTCTGAACTGCATTTAAAGTGTAGTTTAGCAAGTCTGAAAGTGTGAATACTGACTCATCGCTGGCCCGCTTAGAGCTGAAGACGATCTGCAGGCTGGGCAGCTGCAGCAGGCACTCGACTCGCGAGGCCGGCAGGCAGCTGAACCGGAACGTGCTGGGCTGCATGTGGAAGTGCACTATCACGTCCACCGGAAACGACGCGTACACGTACTGCCCGTACGACGCGCCCTCTACCGACCGGGAACGGGAACCGCTCTCCGCTTCTGATATATCATTACTCATATAAAAAAACAAATTCCGAAGTGCGTACCATGCCCATTGTTGTTTGTGACAAAGATTGGATGAACATATATTGCATCTTGAACATTTTTCATTATATAGAAAATTCAGTTCATTTTAATGTACAAATAACAATGTCGTCTAAATAGATCAAAATATATTCACGTTACATAGAAAGCTTACAACCACCTTATTTAAATACTTTATTTTATTTCAGGTTACTGAATCAGGTCTAATGGGCGTGAGCGTTTCTTATGTTATGGTAAGATTTCGTAGATCGCAAAAAAAAGATTGGGTTTGACAATAGTATTTGATAAAAGTCAAATCAAAGATCTAGATGTATTGAATCATATCTGTGCATTGCAAAATTATCGTGATATGTAATAAAGGGCGATGAAGAGTGGGTGCTAGTTACTTTTCTAGCAATTTGTAAGAATATACCTGGAGTAGGCGCCGAGAACGAAGCTTTTGTTGGAATAGGTTCCAAGGTCTGTTCCAAGAACTCCAGTATGTGTGGGCTGATAATAGTCTCCTCAGGAATGCTCTGCAGGGTTATCCACGCGAACAGTGCCGCTTTCTTGGTCCCCACCTTGCGTGTACCTACATTGAGAGAGGCGAGGTTGGGCACGGTTTGAGGGGATACCGCCTCTTCTGGGAGGGTCTTCGATTCGTAGTGGACCTATTGCATAAAGTTTAAGTTAGCTTTGGAATTACTTGTATGTTGAAGAATATATTTTTGGAATTTAACGAGCTATAAATGAGTAGTTCTTGAAGGTAAGCTATGGTGTTCAAATTTTCGAGTTTATTTTATAAAACTGTATTAATTGTTTTCCAGTTAACCGTTTAAACTGCGCTGACACCCTATGGTCACTTAAAACTGTAGTATCTATGTATATAACTACGAATATTGGCGGTTGACCTTTATTATTTAAGCGATAAGGTAGAAAAGTGGTCATAATATAGTGAGTGAGTGGTACCTTGAGGTCGAGTCCGGG